>JAEIFV010000508.1:0-234891 GCA_018904265.1 Lordiphosa collinella | reverse complement strand
CAACTGTCAGAACTATTAGAGATCGAGATGGGGATAAAATAAAAGAGGCTGCAAAATCTGCAACATTATTAGATGCTAAAACGATGATTCGTACAAGGAGTGCTTTGATGATCAAAATGGAGTCCTTGCTTTCTATTTGGATTGAAAATCAAGTCGCACAGAGAATACCATTGAGTACAAGAGTAATTCAGACGAAAACCAAAAGCATATTTGATGACATAAAAGTCAAGCAGTATCCAGCGATAATGCTAGTGATAGTAATACAACCAAGAATGAAACATTTGAAGCTAGTCAGGGCTGGTTTGAGAGATTCAAGGTTCGAGCAAATCTGCACAGCATTGCTTTTAAAGGTGAAGCAGCTAGCGCTGATATAGCTGCTGCAGAACTCTACCCAAAAGAGTTAAAAGCATTAATTCATGAAGGTGGCTATGATCCAAAACAAGTCTTTAATGTTGACGAGACTGGATTATTTTGGAAACGTCTACCTCACAGAACTTTTATATCTAAAACAGAAAAATCGGCGTCAGGATTTAAAGCTAGCAAGGATAGACTGACTCTTCTTCTTGGTGGTAATGCAAATGGTGATTTTAAATTTAAACCATTTCTTATTTATCAATCAGAAAACCCAAGAGCTATGAAAGGTTGCTCAAAGAATCTTCTTCCTGTCCATTGGCGTGCAAACAAGAAAGCATGGATGACAGCATCTTTATTTCAAAAACTGGGTTTCAACGTGTGCTATTCCAGAAATTAAAGCTTATTGCAACAAGGAAAACTTAAGCTTCAAGGCTTTGGTTTTAGTAGACAATGCTCCTGGCCACCCAGTTTACATTGATGAGTTGTCAGAAAACGTGAAATTTGTATTTTTGCCGCCTAATACGACATCAGTTATTCAGCCCATGGATCAGGGAGTAATATCGACTTTTAAAAGTTATTACCTTCGACGAACCTTTCAACTTCTTATAAGTGAGACTGATGGACAAGATAAACCTACCATGCTAGAGTTTTGGAAAAAGTTTAACATTATGAAAGCCATAAAAATTATATCCGATTCGTGGGAGGAGGTTAAACCATCTTGCATGAATGGTGTTTGGCGCAAAATATGGCCTGAATGTGTTCAGCGAAAATGCACTGTAGAAGTTGATGATACACCAGCTGTTCGTCATGAAATTTCTAATTTAGCTAGAAAGTCTAATTTTGAAGGTATGGAGGAGACTGACATAAATGAATTGCTAAACTCGCACAACCAAGAATTCTCCAATGAAGAACTTTTTGCAACTGGAATTGCAAATTGCTAATGAAGAAGATGACTCTGACAGTTCAATAGAAATCTCAAAAGAACAAAATTTAACCTCCCAACAAATTTCCAAAGCGATGTGTTTGATTGACGAAGGTATGGATATTTTATTAAAAAACGATCCCGACAGCGAAAGGAGTCTTAAAGTGTCCCAGGCGGTAGCTACGAATATCAATTGCTACAAGGAAATGTATTTCACGCTTAAAAAAAAAATGTTCAGCAAACATTGGACCAATTTTTTTTAAAGAAAGCCGGCCTACGACAACAGACACTAAAGACTCGTCAGAGAGTGATTAATTCTAATTTTATTTTTCATAATTGAGTATGTAATTGAAGAATTTATTTTGTTTTAAATGAATTAGTTTCTTTTTGTTTTTATATGTATAATATGTAATAAAATGAAATGTTATTTTGGTTTTTTTTTAATGATCACTTTGCTCAATTTTCTTTTTAAAAAGTAGTATTTTTGTAACCCTGGAACCCATCTTCGAACTTTACATGGTTTGCTATAGAAAATCCTAATTCACTTTGCGTCGTTTCAATTTGGGGGTTTTTTTTTGGAACGTATCCCCGACGCAAAGCGAGGGATAGGTGTAATGAACCGAAACGGGGGTTCGGAAACTGTAAGAACCACTGAACCGAACCAGTACTTATTTTCGAGTGGCTTGCATCCCTACTTTGCAGGTCGGAGATTCTTCCTTCTGCCTGTTACATACTTTTACACTAAACTTAATATCCTCCGAATACCTTTGGTACAGAGAGGCAAACAAACGAAAAGCCATCAGCAAAATAGAAGAAAACAAGCCGGCAGCCGTCAGTTAACTTTCACTTTTCATTGAGAATATAAGTAAAAATTATTATTTTTGTATTTAATAAAGAATAATTGTTAAAAAACACAGATTTGACACTTTTAAACGGGAGGCTCATAACACCCCACAAATTTGGGTGTCAAGCTAAACATATGGGTACAATGTACATACATATAATGTTAATGGGATAGATAGACCAGTTCCATTTATTTCATCTAATTTTATTCAGTAATTTTAACATGCATTTTCAAGTAAAATTTGAAGCGGATGAGGAGATGCCATCCAAAAGGCTTAATATGGATGATGCCGTATTAGATGTGAAAGAAAAAATGCAGTAAATATTCGGCATTCCCAACGAAGACCAGAATTTAAAATCATAAGTAATAAATAAAAGAAAACAAAAAGAAAATTTTTGGCTAGACCCCTAAGCAATACGGATATATTGTCGACAATAATAAAGCAAACTGGGTTACTCGGTGATTCCGGTGATGGGAATACTGTTCAAGAAACAGATGAGTATATATGCGAGTTAAGGTTTTATGACGATTTGGTTTGTACCAAGTATCAAGTTGGTGTTAATAAAGAAATTGAACAAAAATAAATAAAAAATAAGATTAAAGAAATTAAACCATGCGACTGGTTGGGACGAACGTACAATTTGTTCTACTTTTCAACTTATTTTTCTCTAAAATATATTTTTCACTCGCCTACTGCGCTCAGTTTATGAATTAATTTATTTTTAAAAGTATTTATAAGAAAAAAATTAGTACTGGGAGGCAGTTTTGTGAACCTTTTACAAGGATATGCAATAATATTGGTGAAAAGTCTAGCACATAAGCGGTAAATTACTATTGAGTAGGGATGGGTAAAATATTCAATAGCTTTCGTTCTATAACCGTTAGCATAACCGTTAGTATTAAATAGGGGCGTTATTTTTGAGTGTTTTGCGGTTAGTTGTTGTTGTAACGGCTGGTTGGGGTTGATCCATGTACGTGGGGTGTATGAAAAGAGAAAGAGAAAGATATAGGGTAAAATGTAAGGGGGATGTTGAGACTAGTCCATGTCCAATTCGAGGAAAGAGGCTGCCTCGATTGGATGGGTCCACAGATCTAGTGCTGTGAGGGTGGTGGGGTTAAGGGGACAACTGAAAAGGTGCTGAGTGTTATGCGGGCTGTTGCCACATTTGGGGCATTCGTCGGAAACCTCTGGGTTTATCCGAGCGAGGTAGCTGTTCAGGAACCGGCTTCTTCCTGATCGTAGTTGGGCTAGTGAGGTCCTGGTGGTTCTTGGGAGTGTTTCCTCGGCCTTGTTGATGGGTGGTGGCCTACCTCCCAGAACTTTGTTGTCTTGGTAAGTTTCTATGGTCTTGTTTACCATCTGGGTATGCGCTAACTTTTTTGCCTCTGCACAGGATGCTATGGTGCGCGGGGTGGCTCCTAGGAATCCCTCTATGTTGGCCAGTTCCGTGCGGAGATCCAGTCGCACTGGAACTGCTCTTTGGGACATATTTGTTTTAATGCAGGCGTTATTAGGGTGGGCTTCGTTGTGGCATCCTATTAAGTATTGCTGTGTGAGTAGCTGATTGTGGCTTTTCACTGGCAGTATCTCCGTTTCCTGGTGTAAGTGGTCTGGGTTTGTCATAATATGACATCCCGTGGCCACTCTTAGTGCTGCATTTTGTGCTAGTTGGAGGTTACGCCATTGTGTCTCGCTTAATGTTGGAGACCAGATTGGTGCGGCGTAGTTAAGGATGGATCTGCCTATTGCTTTGTAGGTTGTTGCAATAGTCTCCTTGTCTTTGCCCCATGTGCTGCCTGAAATGGCTTTCAGGACTTTGTTACGGTTTCTCACTTTTTTAATCGTATCCTCCGAGTGTTTTGCAAACGTGAAAAGAGGATCGAAAGTGATGCCTAAGATTTTGGGGTATTTGATGGTGGGGATGAGTTGATTGTTAATGTGAATATCAAGGGCCAGGTTTACTTCCTTTGTCCATGTTGTCAAAAGGGTAGCAGTTGATTTAGGAGCGGATAGACTGAGATTCCTACTTTCGAAAAAGTTTGATAGTTTTGGAAGGTAGGCATTTAGACGTGTTTCAAGTATTTTTATGTCCCTCCCCGTGGTGATGACAGTGCAATCATCTGCATAGGTGACCAGTTTGACATCATTTGGTGGGTGAGGGATTTTTGCCACGTAGTAATTGAAGAGGAGTGGTGATAAAACGCCTCCTTGGGGAACTCCTTGTTTTATAGTCCTTGTTCGATTTCGAGCCTCTGAATTCGACCTGGCCGCAGAAGTCTTTTGTCAGCCATTTTTGTGCCATTGGACTGCTGCACGAAAGATCCTCTAGCAAGATGGTGTGGTTCACCATATCGAACGCTTTGGTGAGGTCTAGTGCAACCAAGATGGACCTTTCGTGGGGTCTTTTGCTGTTAAGTCCCGTAGCTATCTTGCTAGAGAGCTCGCATAGGGCAGAGGTTGTGCTGTGTCCAGCGATGAAACCGTGCTGGTGCTCAGATGGGGAAAGATGTTCCTTGAGCGTGGGGAGTATAAGGGCTTCCAGTATTTTTATTACTGGTGAGAGCAGCGTGATGGGGCGATATGAAGAGCCTTGATCAGCTGCTTTTCCCGGTTTGGGAATCGGAATGATTTTCCCCGTCTTCCAAATTGAGGGGATAGTGAGCGTCTTTGTGCATAGATTAAAATTATGCGTAAGGTATCGTGTACCTAGTGGGCCTATATGTTTTAGCATGATGGATGCTAGGCCATCAGGTCCAATGGCTCTGGAGGGCTTAGAGTCCTTTATGGCTCCTTCTACCTCTTCGATGCTGAAGGTGATCGGGTCTGTAGTTTGGGGAAGGTGGCGCAACTTTCTAAGGATGCGGCGTTTCCCTTTATCCGCCTTTCCAGGGTGTGGAACGAATTGCCTGTTAAAGGCTGACGCGCATTTTGTTGGGTTAGGTGGTGTATAGCCGTCAAAGCTGACTGTTACCAAGTCGCTCCAGAGTTTTTTGGAGCCCTTATCAATATCCTCAAGTTTTTGGATCCAAATTGCTCTTCTGTGCGAGTTAACTTGTTTGGTTATCTCGTCACAGAGAATTTGAATTTCCGGGTTGGTTGCATCTGTTTTCCGTAACGCGTCTCTCCTTTCCGCTAGTTTAGCAGCTTCTGAGGGGAATAGGGGGCGTATTCGTGGGATCCTACCTGCCGGTATGCATCTTTTTGCTGCTGTTTGCATAATGGCCCTGAATCGTTTTTCTCCTGTTTGAACGCAGGTTGGGGGTGGCAGCAGGGCGAATTCCGCCTCCGTGCTTGACTCGAACCTTTCCCAATCAGACTTGTTAAAGTTCACAAAAGTGCGGTTCTCAGAGTTGATGAAATCGGCATCTTTTGTGACTCTGACAGTGATAGGGATATGGTCCGAGCCAAGGGCGATGTCCGCGTGCCAGGTGGTATTTATGAGGAGGGCTGGACTGGCTATGGTGATGTCTGGAGAGCTGCGGCATGAGGCAGTGATGCGCGTGGGATGGTCCTCATTAATGGGACAGAAGTCTGAGGCATCTAGCTGCTCCTCTAAGAGATCTCCTCTGGAGTCGCATCCAAGTGCGGAGTACCAGGTATCGCTATGGGCGTTAAAGTCGCCTAGAATGAGGCGATATTCGCCCTCTAGGATGTGGAGAATGTCTGGGCGGAAGCCTGGGCGGCATGCTGCTACTGGTGGTATGTATATGTTTATGATGTCAATTTCATCTGTTCCGCTCTTTACAGCGATACCTTGCACCTCAAGGTGCTCGTCTGTACTTGGTATCCTCAGGGGTCTATAAGTGACCGACTGGTGCACTATAAAAGCGAGACCTCCACCTTTATTTCTCTCTCGATCCTGGCGAAGGATGCTGTAGCCGGATGAGGAGTTTAGCGAGCTTCTACTAGTCAATTTAGTTTCCTGTAGGGCTGCTATGGTGATGCCTTTGCGGGACATGTAATCAGTGATTTCATGTATTTTCCTGCTTAGGCCGTTACAGTTCCATTGGAGGACTGAGAACTCCGATGGGGTGCTGTCGCTGGGTGGGGCTGGCGCAGGAGGTGTTATAGTTGGCGGAACTGTAAGTGGGGCTGTTGTGTCCCTAGTGGTGTGGTTTAGAGTAGCTGTTGGAGTAGGGCTGCTCGTGGGAGAGCTGCTCGCTTCATCGGACATTGAAGGGAGGGCAGTTTGGTTGTGTTGGGGGTTCATACATGCCGGGCATGCGAAACCTTGGTGGTGGTCTTTGGGTCGAGTCAGTCCTGAGCATCGCAAATGACACCATTCATTGCATGTGTAGCAGAGGACTGAGCACACATTTCGTGTAATTCTCTTACCACACACTGAGCACATATAGACTGATGGACCCGGATTTGACTCAACATCACCGGCCCTAAGAAGGAGAAGTCTGAGCAAGCCGGCCGGCTTGGCTTGCTCAGTTAGTGAAAAAACATAGGATAGGGAGGGTAAAAATGAAAGGTACGTACATGGTTTCCCGTGTGCCGGGATTGGCAATCCTTGGGCAGTGTGGTAGGCACTGCGTCCCGGGTTCCGGGACTGAGACCCGATTGCCGTGGGAACCGGTTAGTTATTGCCGTTACTGAGTAATAAATAACCTAGTAGTCGTTTCAGTATGTTTTGTAATACTTTTAGCGTGTCAACAAAAAACAGTTAGGTTACGGACACAACGAAACAGAGCAAGCGAAAGACAGTTTCAGTTCTGTTTTTGATCATTTCTGTTGCTCTCAGAGCAAAGACCCTTTTTTCGTTCCTGTTTCTCTCCTGTCATTCACTGACACTTTTGCCGAGAGCATACTTCCGAAGTGTTTTTTGCGTATGTATATGTGGTTGTGTGTTGCGCTGTGTGTGTCTTTGTACAACGAGAGTCACTTGGCTGTATGATTTTAAGGCGTTTTAATGCGTCGTGAAAACAGTAAAAAAGTCAGTTTGCAACATATGTGGTCTAAAATTGACTGGAAGGCACATAACAAATTTGAGGCGGCATTTGACGAAGAAACATGCGGAAAATCTGGAAAATATGGACTGCAACATCAATAATGACTTGCACAAAAATGCAAAAAAGCGAAAAATTTCGTATGAAGCTAATGAAGAGGAATTTATTTCGTCAATTGTTAAAATTGTCTCCACAAACGGCGGGCCATTGTTGGTGTTGGATAGCGAAGGGTTTCGTGAGATTGTGAACCCGATTTATAGTGCGCTTTCGATGAGCCCTATAAACTCGCGAAATATAATGGGTTTTGTGCAAATTAAAGAGCAGTCTATCAAGAACAGCATTAAAGTCACTAGAACGGACAAATCTATTCTAGGTGTAAATCTGAAAATGATTCACTCAGCTTACTCTAAAAGTGAAATCGTCGTAAGGACTTTAGGGATGATACAGCTATGGCAGTCGCATACTGGGATGTACATCAAACAAAAAATTCTGGATATATTAAGCTGCCCTACCAAATACAAAAAACAGATTAAGAAAATCTTTACGCATTTTCTTTCCACGATTAAAAAAAAAAAAAAGTCAAATTCGGCAATCAAAGGCAGAAGACCCCCTTAACTATGTACATTCAAAATACACACATACATACAGCCTACGAAACGCACAAAACAAAAACAAAACAAAAAACACTTTTCGCTGACACTTATTGTGTTCTGCTCATTTGAAGACAGTTGTTTAGTGAGCGCTTGCTCAAAACAGTTGCTGTCGGTGGTTGTCGGATGACCGACTCGTTTGTTTTGCTCAACCGAACACAAGTAACAGAAAACACATAACGTGCTAGAAAAAGTGTTCCGCTCAGTGAGAGACAGTCTGTGCTGCGTTTGTTTCTGTTTTTCACTGAGGCGGGTCGCATTGAAAAAATGGTTAACAGTTTTTTGCGAGCTATGATTTATAATCAGTGAACTTACAGTTATATTAGCACTTATTGGTAAATACTAACAAGAACTTAATTCGAAAAAATGGCTGCAAAACCAAAACACAATAGTGCTATGTGGCAGTTTTTTGAAAAAGCTAATAATAATGTCGGATTGGCCAAATGCAAGACATGTGCTGTAAGACTCTCATTTAAGTCAACGGTTTCAAATTTGAAGAAACATCTTGACGGCGTACACAAGGGAATCGATTCGTGAACGCCTCCGATTGGTTCATTAATAAAACATTTTATAAAAAAAATATTACAAGTTTTTCCAAATCGTTATCAAGTCTCACGTACTTTAATATATACCGGCTTTATTCGAAAAATGCACACATTTCTACGAAAACTAAAGAAGCACAGACGGTATGCTTAACGACAGATTTATGTACATCAGTAAATAACAAAGCTCGTAAATAACAATTGAACATTTTTGCCTTTGCGGTCTGCTCAATAACAAAACCGAAAAAATCCATGCACGCTTGCTCTCGCTCTGAGCAGAACACTTCGTTTCTCCTTGTTTTTGTTTTCAGTTGACTGTTCTCAGTTGAGCTTTTCTTGTTTTGCTCATTCAATAACAATTTATAGACAGCGATCGGACTTAGCGCTCGCACATTAAGAGACAGTAGATGAGCAAAAAGCGGAACGACTCACCTTAAAGGGTCTTTTTTTTTATTTGTGAGTCGCAAGCCCAAACAGACACCTCACTCAGACATACACACACACAAACGCAAATGACTTTAATCTTCTTCGCTCGCGACTATTTGCTCAGTGAATGAGCAGAGCAAAATGTAAACAAATCCATTGGTTGATCGTTGAGCACTGAGCGATTCCTTCATGAGCCGATGTGAACGGTTCATCTCTGAATTTTTGCTCAAAGGGTCCGTAAATAACTGTTATTTTTGGACAACGAAAAGCGGCCAATTGTTATTTTGCTAGCTCTGGTAAATAACGATAGCTATGTGGGCGTGACAATCCATTATGTCAACTCAAGTTTTGAATTGCGATCATTTTTATTGGGATGTTTTTCCATGCGTCAATCCTATACTGTCCAAAATCTCGCAAATTTATTATGCAATATTATAACAAATAAATGGGGAGTCAGAGAAAAAGTGATTCTGGCTGTGTCAGATAACGCGGCTAATATGAAACTTGTTCGGCAGAAAAGACATTGCACTAGCGATCTCCCAATCAATGGCACTGGATTCCGCCAAAGAAGGTGTGTCCAATTGAACGCCACCTGCGCTACCTGTCAGGAAGCGCTTTGCAGATGGCATTTTGGTGTGGCACCGGTTGCTGTCCTTCAGCGCTACCCAGGCAGCCTTGCATTCTATCATTTGAAATATAAATATATAATTATAAATAATGTTTCTCCTGTTGACAGAATCCTGCATCATGAATTAGTATATATAAGATATTTCCATTCATCTACATTATGTTATTATACCCTGTTCCTATTAAAAATGGGAAAAAGGGATCATAAAGTTGTGCAAAAGTATGTAACAGGTAGAAGGAAACATTTCCGACCCTATAAAGTATATATATTCTTGATCAGCATCAACAGCCGAGTCGACTTAGCCATGTCCGTCCGTCCATCTGTCCGTATGAACGCGTCGATCTCAGAGACTATAAGAGATAGAGCCACAAACTTTTGCATGTAGGTAGGTATACCAGATCCAAATCGAGTTAGTTTCAGATTTGGAAAATTGGAACGAAATCAAGAGAACAGGGTATTTTGGAGTCGGGGCACTCGACGACAGCTCCCTTACTTGTTAAGTTTAAGAGTTTGATTCTTATAATGGCAGCACTTCACAGGTACAGAGTATATTATAGTCGCGCTTGACCGACTTTCTTGTTTTTTTTTTTTATTTTATTTAGCAAGTAAGAAAGTGTCCTAAAACATGCCCAAGCCATTCATAAAGTTCGCACAAAATGTTCATAACATGACAAACACTGTTCACGATTTAAGAAAAAGCGGGATTACACTACTTTTGTCAACGAATGGGCTTGATTTCGGTAGATTTGGAACAGCGATGTTCAAAAAGAGCGAGGCCAAAAAGTGAGAGTGCGCTCGGCTCGTGTGCGTGTAAATTGCCGATTGCGTTCGGCCCCTGGGGGCTATGGAGGAACATCGCTGATTTAGAACGATTATTTTCTTAGTGTGGCAGATATTTCGATATCCTCTGGACCGTTATGAAACATGGTTCTAATTAAAGTCTAAAGAATAAGATTATTACTCCAATTTAAATACTAATAACGCAACGGGCGTGTTATCTATGAATCATTTAATTTGGTTTCTTCCCCTATGTCTTAAATCAGAGTAACTTTTTGAAAGCCAATTTGTTCGAATTCAACGCCAACTACAGAAATATATCAAGTTGAAAGCATAGCTGTTAAATTGCGATTCCGATTGGTAATCAATTAGATTATTATTAAAAATTATTTTAATGATTATTAAATCCGCCGGTATAAAAATATCTGACTACTAATTGATTACGATTAAAAATAATCAAAAATAATCGGGATTAATGGCGATTAGCAAACAATAATCAAAAATAATCAAAATTAATCAAAAAATAATCCGATTATTTTTATTGATTATTTTTGATTCTTTTTGATTATTTTCAAAAAAATTTAATATTCATCCTGTAAATACACTAAAGAAAATACTAAAAAAAAATCGTGCAAAAATAAAAACTAGCAGTTTTGAGAGAAGTAGTTTATTCAAAAATTTTAACACAAGGTTATATTAGATTAGGGTAACTGAAGCAATCTTTTAGAAATATACACTAGTAACAAGCGAGTCTAGGGGCACCGAATTAAAATTTCCATACACAACAATTGCCCATAATTGTTTGTTTTTCTTATAACTCGACAACCGTTTATCCAATCTGTATCTTTCCTTTGGCGGATCGATAAATAATCTTGATTTCAAAATGTGTCCAGAAGTTTCGAACCTTCTATCTATAAGACTGACGGAGATACGGCGTTTTTTCTAAATTGCGGGGGCAGGAGGGGGCGTTGCAAAAATTGAAAATAAACTTGCTCTGCCTACAAGTATAAGAAACATATGTCCTATACATGTCAAACCTCTATCTCTTACCATCTCTGGGATCTGTTTGTGTATACGGACGGACGGACAGACGGACATGGTTATATCGACTCGGCCGTTGATGCTGATCAAGAATATATATACTAGATACTAGTTTTTCTAGATTGCGGGGGCGGGAGGGGGTGTGGCAAAAATTGAAAATATACTTGATCTGCCTGCAAGTAGTAGTAGTAGTAGTTGTAGTTTTATTAAACAGTTTGACAATGGCATTTTGCCGACAGTTATATTTACAGTATTAATGAAATCAATGTTTATTTATTTTCCTATTTTTAATTTATAGAAGTTATTTTCCTGCCGATGATTCAAAACAGTTCTAGCATGATTTGATTCCTGTATTTTAAAGCTTCATGTATGTAGCCTGCAAGTGTGATCCAGTTTTGCCCGTTTAAAATTTCTATAAGTTATGATTGGGATAGGCTGGACTTTTGCCAGTAAACAATTCTTATCTCTCTTAGAATTGGGCACTCGGCCAGGAAGTGGAGAGTTTCTTCTATCGCATGCCTGTTGCAAAGTGAGCATTCGTTTTCAAAATGGGTATTTGAACTGTGCGTCCTGTTGTTCAGTGCAAGAAGATCACATCGAGCTCTGAAGATTTGTGATATTGAATTCACATGGTACCGGTCATTAAAATAGTTTCCTTCACCCAAAGAGAAGCTTAGGTGTTTATACATCCGTCTGCTGGTGCTTTGAAGGGCCTCTGCGATAAACTTTTCCTTTGATTTCGCTGCAATACTCTGTAAAATCGAGTCGTGTGCATTTTTCCAAGAGAGGTGATCTATCAGGTCTAGGGTAACATTATGTTCTGCTGCCATCAAACGCCATTCTTGAAAACATTGTCCTTCTCTTGAGAGTAGTTCCTTTGCTATTTTGTATACCAATCTTGATTGCGGCTTGTCCATTAGTTTTCTTATATATTGGAAATGCATGCCTAACGTGTAGCAATAAAGTTCTGGAAGTCCAGTCTCAATGTGAATCGCATAAGTGGGACTATTTCGCGGCAGCTTAAAAAACTTCTTGATGAAAAACCGTAGCAGTTTCTCTACTTCATTATGTCTATCATATCCCCACACCTGTGATGCGTAACACATAATAGAGCGAGCTGTAGCTTCAAACATTTTGTATTTCACGCTCGGAAGCACGTTTTTCTTACTCATCAGACTGCCCCAGGTATTGTTTAGCGCCATTATCGACTCACTCAGCTTTATCTTAAGATGTGATTCGAATTTTCCATTTGCACTAAGGGTAACTCCAAGATACTTGTATGACGAGACTCGCTCAATCTCTACGCCGTTTAAAATCCACGATTCATCTTGAGCTCTGCGACCTCTGCCATCTCTAAACACCATTACTTTCGATTTATCATTGTTGATTTGCAGGTTCCAAGTGTTGCAGTAGTCGTTAAGGTGATTCAGCATTATTTGCAGCATATTAGCGGAGTCAGCCAGGAGCACCATGTCATCTGCGTAAAGGAAGGATTTTATGCGATTATCTATGAAATTAATTCCTCTAGGTAGCGCTTCGTTGACATCGTTTATATAGAGCGAGAACAGGAGTGGACTCATCACGCAACCCTGCTTTACTCCTGCGTTATTTTGGAACCAGCTTGATAGTTGTGTCCCGCCCCAAACCGCTGCGAAATTTTCGTCGTACATATTGTGCAGGATGTTTACAAATTTTGACGAAATACCCACATTGCTGAGCTTGTAGATTAAGCTATTTCTGTTAATCGTATCAAACGCCGCTTTAAAGTCTATAAAGCAGACAAAAAAGTTTTTTCTTGGACTGCAAATACGAGGTTGCGATCGATGACAAAATAAATATGCAATCTACTGTCGAAAAATCCTTCCTGAAACCAAACTGGCTTTCGCTGAGCAAATCACGGTTGTCCACCCAAGTCTCCAAGCGCTTTAGGAGTATTGACGAGAACAGCTTCATGGCCGAGTTTAGAAAGGCTATACCTCTGTAGTTGCTTGCCTCTGTTGGGTTTCCTTTTTTGTGCAGGGGAAATATTACAGTTTTTTTGAAGCAATCACGTATTACTCCGGAAGAGAAGATGCTGTCAAAGGTACGTGCAAGTTCTTTCAAAAATTCTGGTGTTGCGTGTTTGAAAAATTCGGATGGTATACGGTCTTCGCCCGGTGCCTTATTTGATTTAGCTTTTTTGATCGCCGCCTCAATTTCCGATACGCCAATTAGCCCGTCCAAGTCCTGCCTGCAAGTATAAGAAGTATTTTCCCATACATGAGAACCTCTATATCTTACCATCTCTGAGATATGCTTGTTCATACGGACAGACGGACGGACAGGGCTACATCGACTCGGCTGTTCATGCTGATCAAGAATATATATACTTTATACGGAAATGCTTCCTTCTGGCTGTTACAGAGTTTTGCACAAACTTAATATACATACTATGTGTGCATTTGGTTCAAAGTATAAAAATTGTAGCAGAATAAATTACTAATCAAACTGCATACACTGACTTTGACGTCATTTTAGTCAAACCTAAACATGTGACTGAGCCAATTTTACGCAAGTCGATTGGTTCCCCAGAAATTAAAAGTGCGTCAACGATGTCATAAGCAACATTTTTTTATATCCTTGTGTCATCTCCCACCCCAGGACAGTAGAGAGAGCCTTTATTTGCGTCATCTTTGTCATGTTGCAGCGCACGTTGTTAATAAAATGTGTGCATTTGATGTGATTTTATGGCTGACTTGCCTTCAACAAAAAATAGAAATAAAAACAAAAACTACTTGACGTACTTGCTTGATATTTTTAAAGCATGATTTAAAGACCTTAATGGAGCGCTGAAGCAAAAAAAATATTTAAAAAGAAAACAATCCTTCTCACCTCACAGACTAGAGCTGGAAACCCGTAGAAAAAGATTTTACGGAGAATGTTTAGTCAATGGATGAGGACTTCATCGGTAATAGAAATGCATTGTCTTAAAATATAGTCTGGAGAAATGATTGGCCTGATTACCCTGCAATATTTCTTAGTATACCCTTTGGTGATAGTTTGACTTTAGTATACCCTTTTTATACTCTGTACCAGAGATACACAGAGTATAATAAGTTTGTGCAAAAGTATGTAACAGCCAGAAGGAAGCATTTCCGACCCTATACAGTATATATATTCTTGATCAGCATCAACGGCCGAGTCGATATAACCATGTCCGTCTGTCCGTCCGTCCGTATACACAAACAGATCCCAGAGATGGTAAGAGATAGAGGTTTGACATGTATAGGACATATGTTTCTTATACTTGTAGGCAGAGCAAGTTTATTTTCAATTTTTGCAACGCCCCCTCCTGCCCACGCAATTAGAAGGTTCGATGGTTCTGGATTATTTTGATATTAAGATTATTTATCGATCCGCCAAAGGAATGGTAAATATCGGATGAACGATTGTCGAGTTATAAGGAAAGCAAACAATTATGGGCAGCACCGGTCCCAACGGTGATGGGCAGCACTTCAAAGGTACAGAGTATGTTATAGTCTCGCTTGACCGACTGTTTTTCTTGTTTATACCCTGTTCCCATTAAAAATTGGAAAAGGGGGATCATGCAGTTGTGCAAAAGTATGTAACAGGTAGAAGGAAGCATTTGCGACCCTGAAAAGTATATATATTCTTGATCAGCATCAACAGCCGATTCGATTTAGCCATGTCCGTCTGTCCTTCTCTCCGTATGAACGCGTCGATCTCAGAGACTATAAGAGATAGAGCCACACATTTTTTCATGTTGGTAGGTGTATACCAGATTCAAATCAAGTTTGTTTCAGATTTGGAAAATTCCTCCCCCTTCCCCCTTTAAGCGCAAAAAACTGTTAGAGCCACAATTCTTAAGATAGACCTTCCAAACTTCATATATATCAAGTAAGGCTCAATATCTATCTATTCTGAAAAGATCAACAAGTAAGGGAGCTGCAGTCGAGTGCCCCGACTACAAAATACCCTGTTCCCTTGATTTCGTGTGTTTTTTCTTTACATACACACACATTCACACATACACACACTCCAACATACATACAAACGCATGGCATGCGGCCGCGCGCGATAACTGACAATGCAAGACCCCCCTCCCCCACAATATAACGGTGTTTTTGTCCGATCTTATTGATTTTCAGAATATGAATGGCCTTATGATATATAAAATTTGGAAGGTTATCTTAAAAATTGTGGCTCGACATTTTTTGCGCTTAACAGGGGAGGGGAGGAATTTTCCAAATCTGAACAAACTCGTTTGAACGGTATACCTACTAATAAAAATTTGTGGCTCTAGCTCTTATAGTCTCTGAGAAACACGCGTTCATACGGACAGACAGACGGACAGACAGACGGACAGACGGACGGACAGACGGACAGGGCTAAATCGACTCGGCTGTTGATGCTGATCAAGAATATATATACTTTATAGGGTCGCAAATGTTTCCTTCTACCTGTTACATACTTTTGCACAACTTCATGATCCCCCTTTTCCCATTTTCAATGGGAACAGGGTATAATAAGATCGTAAAAAAAACACCGAAGTTATATACGAATCAATTTTGCTTGTGGGAGACAGGGGGGCCATGCATTGTCAGTTACCGCGATTGCGCGTGCTTGTGCGTGTGAGCCTCATGACCTAATCTATATCAAGGCCCTATATCTATCTGTTTTGAAAAGTTCAATAAGATTGGACCAAAATCAAGTTATACATGAAACAATTTTGCTGTATGGAGCAGGGGGTACAGCATCGTCAGCTGTCAAAATACATGAAATCAAGAGATCAGGGTATTTTGGAGTCGAGGCACTCGACATCAGCTTTTTTCTTGATTTTAAAACATATTGTAATTTGTCTTAACTGTCGGTAAGCAATAGCATTTCGTGGTTCTTAAAACAGAACAATAGTAAAATAAAACTTGATGTATTTGATCTAATTGAGGTGGAAAAGGTTTTTTGTTTTTTAATTATGTTGCACTTGAAGCCAAAATGTTACAATTGGTCCTTCACATCCCGCAGTTTTTATACTCTGTACCAGAGATACACAGAGTATAATAAGTTTGTGCAAAAGTATGTAACAGCCAGAAGGAAGCATCTCCGACCCCATAAAGTATATATATTCTTGATCAGAATCAACAGCCGTGTCGATATAGCCATGTCCGTCTGTCTGTCCGTATGAACGCACAGATCTCAGAGATGGTAAGAGATAGAGGTTTGACATGTATGGGACTTATGCTTCTTATAGTTGCAGGCAGATCAAGTTTATTTTCAATTTTTGCCACGCCCCCTCCCGCCCCCGCAAATTGGAAAAAACGTAATATCTCCCACAGTTTTATAGATAGAAGGTTCGTTCCTTCTGGACACATTTAGTAATTAGGATTAATAATCGATCCGCCAAAGGAATGGTAAAGATCGGATGAACGGTAGTAAAGATATGAGCAAACGAAAATTCAATATATCTGGGCTGCTCCTGCAGCAGCAAAACACATACATATGTATGTAGATGTATGTATATATGAGCAACGACTACATAGCAAAGTGATAGCCAACAATATTTTAGGACAAATTTTTATTTAACGATTCATGACCCCGCCCCGCCAAAAATTCCACATTTTAAATGAATTAAACCTGCAAATATATTGTCTGAGTAATTCCAACAACGAAATCCTATACAAAACCTAACAGCTATGGCTAGCTCATTAGATCCAATTGGATTCTTGCAGCTAACTTCCCTTTCCCACATACACAATATTGAGAGAGAGAAATTAGAGATGGTCGCGGGACAAATATATCGCCCGATACCCATCTGACAACTAAGACGAGAATTGTTTAAATTGCAAATAATATAAAAATAGACTAGTTCTTTAATTCTAACATAATATCAAGCAATCACAATGATGTTAAGTCATTCTGGTCACTCCGGAGTCCAGCGTAGTTTTCGATGTACGCCCATCTCTAGCTCTGGCAAATGCAAAGGTTTTTTTTGTCTGCGGCGCGTGCCAATCCTCTCTCTCCCCTCTCTCTCCTAATTATACTCTGTACCAAAGGTACATAGAGTATAATAAGTTTGTGCAAAAGTATGTAACAGCACCTTAAATGATAAGTATTTAAGCAACTCAAGTCGACTCGTAGGTCTTTATTCATATCGACCCCATTGCTATTGCAATGGCCTCCTCGTGGTGTTCCCTGGATACCGATTTTATATAATATAATCGGGAGCAAATGCGAGCGGCGACCCCAACTGGTACAGAGTATAATATAGTCGGGCTTGACCGACTTTCTTCCTTGTTTAATGTTATTTATCTGGGAGGATTGTGGATGATACTTTAAAACTCTTTCCAACACCCGCAGTAAGCAACATTAAAAAAAAAACCGCGATATTGTCGTGTGTGGCTCAGCGACAAGTGTGAGCGAATGCTGTGCAAGAGGTGGTAGGTTCGATCACGCCTCGGGACATCTAAATAAAAGTTTTCCTTCACTACCTGTTGACGCCAGCTTTGAAGTAACTAGCTATGAAAAAACTTCGCAAACAGCCGTTCGAAATCAGCGTTCAACTGTAGGTCCCTTTCTCATGTGCGAAAATTAAAAGCACGTGAGCCAAGAGATTCACAGGAGGACGGCTTTGGCCCTTTCGGCTGTGTTAAGCCAAATATATACATATGATATTAATGGGACCAAAGAGTATTTTTTTTTTTGATTGACCAGTTCCATTTATTTTATCTAATTTTATTCAGTAATTTTAACATGAATTTTCAAGTAAAATTTGAAGCGGATGAAGATTCACAACGATTAATAGAGAAGATAATGTCACCGTATTAGATGTGAAAGAAAAAATGAAATTAATATTCGGCATTCCCAACGAAGATCAGAATTTAAAATCATCAGTAATAAATAAAATAAAGAAAAAATAAAATCTTGCCCTTGGACAATTCTCTGAACACTTAACAAAAAGCTTGTGTTAATAAAGAAATTGAACAAAAATATATAAAGAATAAAATTAAAGAAATTAAACCATGCGACTGGTTGGGACGCACAATCAATTTGTACTACTTTAGAACTTTATTTTTCTCTGATTTATTCTTTACTCGCCTACTGCTCTCAGTTTATGAACTAATTTTTAAAAGTGGCTATGGCAAAAAAATATGTTTACTGGGAGATAGCTTTGTGGTCTCTTTACAAGGATATACAATTATATTGGTGAAAAGTCTAACAGAAAAGCCCTAAATTACTGTTGAGTCTTATTTTGAGTTAATAATAACCTGGGATTAATACCGAAAGGTCAGGTCAGGTCAGGAAAAGCGCATGAGGGAGGAAGTCGAAGTGCTGTTCGGAAGGAGTGAGACTCGAAAATTTTACCAAAAGATTAGGCAACTAACCGAAGGTTTTAAGCCCAGAGTCACAATATTGAAGGACGAGCACGGAAATCTGGTCAGAAATCCGGAAGTGGCACTAGACAAATGGAGAAACTATTTCTCTAACCTGCAGGGAGGTGATGACGAACACAATGCCGCCTCTGGGGAAGTAGCGACACCACCAATCGATAACATAGAGATAGATCCGCCGGACCATAATGAAGTCTTGTTAGCCATAAAAAGGCTAAAAAATAACAAATCTGCTGGCGCTGATGAGCTGCCTGCTGAATTGTTCAAGGCTGGCGGTGAGGAGCTGGTAAGGTGCATGCACCAACTCCTATGCAGAGTATGGTCCGAAGAAAGCATGCCCGAAGATTGGAACCTAAGTGTACTCTGTCCAATATTTAAAAAAGGAGACCCTGCGGTTTGCGCCAATTACCGCAGGATCAGTCTCCTTCCCATCGCATATAAGGTTCTATCATGCATCCTATGTGAACGCCTAAAGCCGAGAATCAGTGAACTGATTGAACCTTATCAGTGTGGCTTTAGACCTGGCAAATCCACCACGGACCAGATATTCACATTGCGACAAATCCTGGAGAAGACCCAAGAGAGATGTATCGACACCCACCACCTTTTTGTTGACTACAAAGCCGCCTTTGACACGCCGATAAGGTCAAAGTTCTTTGAAGCCCTGTCTACCTTTGGTATTCCAGCAAAGTACGTTCGACTTTGCATGATGACGTTGAGAAGCACACAAAGCTCCGTCAAAATAGGTAAAGACCGCTCCGAGCCTTTCGATACCAAAAGAGGTTTTAGGCAGGGTGATACCTTATCGTGCGACTTCTTTAATCTGCTGATGGAGTACATACTGCGCCAGTGCCCAAATGCTAACAGAACGGGCACCATCTTTACCAGAGATAACATGCTACTTGCATATGCCGATGATATTGACATCATCGGCAAAAGCGAATCTGTGGTAAAAAAGGCGCTCTCAGAAATAGAAAAGCAGTCAAAACTTATGGGCTTAGCGGTAAATGAGGATTCATACTGTAGCTATATGCTATAGTAATCCGATATTGACAAAACCTTGTAGAATTGTGTAAAAGTATATTAAATATATATATGCCAACGAAAGGGACGTTTCTATTGAAAACAAAAAAGTTTTTCTCACAGGACCTAGTTTTTCGACCGATTGTTCCTATGGGAGCTATATGCTATAGACATCCGATTTTGACCAAACTTTGTAGAATCGTGTGGAAGCATATAAAACAAATACCTATCGTGGAAAAACATAGTACACTAAGAAATGCAAAGCTTGGAGGCATTTCCATTGAAAACAAAAAAGATTCTCTCACTAAAACTAGTTTTTCGACCGATCGTTCCTATGGGAGCTATATGCTATAGTCATCCGATTTTGACCAAACTTTGTAGAATTGTGTAAAAGTACATAAAATAAGTGTGAGCCAATGATAAGGACGTTTTTTTTTAAAGCCAAAAAGTTTTTTTCACTAGAACTAGTTTTTCGACCGATTGTTCCAATGACAGCTATATGCTATAGTCATCCGATTTCGACCAAACTTGGTGAAATCATGGGAAAGGATAGTAAACTACTTTGGAGGCATTTCCACTAAAAACAAAAAAGTTTTTCTCACTCGAACTAGTTTTTCGACCGATCGTTCCTATGGCAGCTATATGCTATAGTCATCCGATCCGGCCGGTTCCGACAAATGTGCAGCGTATTTGTACCAAAAGACTTCGTGCAAAGTTTGGTGAGGAAAGCTTTAAAACTGACGGAGGAGATAGCATGGAAACAGACGGACAGAAGGACAGACAGACGGACACGGCTAAATCAACTCAGCTCGTCATGCTGATCAAGAATATAGATACTTTATATGGTCGGAGATGCTTCCTTCTATGCGTTACAAACAACCGGACAATTTTAAAATACCCTCTGCAAGGGTATAAGCAGTTTGTTTGCGATCGAAAGTCACTACTGGAGCAACACGTGGCTAATTGTTGGAAGCTTAACGGAAAATGGGCGTTCAAAATCCTTTTTAGTGTCAACTAAGGCATTGGATAAGGTCAATTATCGAGCAATAGCACGTTTTGTCAACACATCTATCAAAGAACTTTGGCCAAGAGGATATGAGAACAAACCACTACTCTTAATAACTAATGCGGCTGCATATATGCTGAAGGCTGGACAGAACTTAAAGGTGTTTTATCCAAAACTATCACATTTGACTTGCTTGGCGCGTGGAATAAATCGTTTGGCGGAAACCATACGAAATGCATATATACTGGTCAAAAAGGTGTTTTTAAAGGCGCCTATTCGCATTCAGCTATTCAGGGAAAAATTAAAAATTGAATTACCACCAGAGCCCGTTATTACACACTGGGGAACATGGCTTAATGCTGCTATTTTCATTACCACCAATTTTGACGGTATTAAAAATGTAAGTGAAAAATATATATTTAAATGATGCATTCTGTAAAAACATATTCTTCCCATTAAAGGTCATTGAATCATTTAACCCGGATGATGCGCTGTCTGTACAAAACGCTCATGAAATGCTCAGGAATCCAATGTTACGTAGAAACCTAATTTTTATAAAACATCATTTTATGAGAATTCCGGAAATAATTACCTCCATAGAACAGAGGAATATCGAAATTACAAGCACGTTCAAGATATTGGCTGAAGTAAAGGAAATTCTAAATGGTATGAAAGGGGAATTTAGTTTTAAACTGCGAAAAAAAAATGAAGGATGTATTGGATCGGAGTCCAGATTATACTTCATTTCATAACCTTAATGAAATATTTTTAAATCCTGAGACAGAAATAAACGACGCGGGACAGATAAACATGGCGGACGTATTTAAATTCAAATATGCACCGCTAACTTCATGCGATATTGAACGAAGCTTTTCGGCCTACAAGCTTTTTTTTTCTGAAAAACGCCAACGTTTTTCAATGGATAACATAGAAAAATTCTTAATGATTTAGTGTTTCAACAATTATAACAAGGACATTTTTGAATAGTACAAATTTCAAATTGAAAAGCTGAGTGATTGGTACATTGGTTTTTATGGGCTGGAATAATGAATGCGTTTATCATTTACTTAATGAAGAGCGGCTTTGCGAGGTTCAAGACTGGTACCGAGATCGAAAATCTACAGTTGTGGGCCTAGGAGTATGAGTTTGAGGGAATTTGTTCAAAATCAACCGCCCGTCTATTCCTTGGGATGATCATCGATCTCCTGATCGGAAATATATTGCCTATATTGTTTTAAATTGGGCTAAAACCTGGGCTAAAACCCCCAGTCGCTAAGCTAAAACACTCCACCAAGCTGCCCCTCATGTTCCTGTTAGTAACACATTAAAATTCTTTATTTTGAGCGGAAAAGGCAACATCATTTAGCCTTTGACTAAGGTGATGGAGATTTGGACATTTATCTCTTATGAGAAAATCCACAGAAAGAATGTGGTCAATCAGAACATCCAGAGAAAGATCGCTAAAATGTGCCAATGGAACAAGAATATAAGCTAATTCACTGAAGAATTTTAAAAAACAAAATTTTTGTGAGCTCTTATGGTTAAAATTACTGGCACAGAATTAATTTGTGGTGGAAAAAGCATTATTACAACTTCTAAATTAAAAGAAAATGTATTTAAGTCCAAAATTTTATACTCGAACTCATTTTAAAACTATTATATACATTTTACTTATTTGCATATATTTTTGCATATTTTGTATATGCAGTTTTTAATGGAAAGAGGGATATTTAGTTAGTATAAATCCCGAATTTCACTTTATTCTGTCTTCATTTAAAAAGTTGCATAAAATCCGCTGTCATAACTTATGACAGTGTTGAAATAAGTGAGCGATATGTAATGTGAATAGAGTGTGTAACTAATGTTCGACCTTCTGGCGTTTAAACCTTCTAGTTGAGCAACCAACTCCGTCTGAACCAGATACTCAAGTCACATCTGAAATTTTCTTCCAGTGGCTCGTATTCCTCATCGAAGTTTGACCTCCCCCTGCTACCTGGCTCAACGATTTCATATTTCGTGATATCTGGTGTCACTTTGTGGGGAAACACCACGATCTTCATGAGGTCAGTAAGCGCAGTCTGCGCTGACATTAATGTTAATGGTCTGTTAAGTAACAAAAGGATATTTCGAGTTCTAGCAGGGCCGTTGTTGTTATACCCTGTTCCCATTAGAAATGGGGAAAAGGGGGATCATGATGTTGTGCAAAAGTATGTAACAGGTAGAAGGAAACATTTGCGACCCTATAAAGTATATATATTCTTGATCAGCATTAACAGCCGAGTCCATTTAGCCATGTCCGTCTGTCCGCCCGTCCGACTGTCCGTATGAACGCGTCGATCTCAGAGACTATAAGAGATAGAGCCACATTTTTTTGCATGTAGGTAGGTTTATACCAGATACAGATTGAGTTTGTTTCAGCTTTGGAAAATTCACCCATCCACCATTTAAGCGCAAATAGCTGTCAGAGCCACAATTTTTAAGTTATAACCTGCAGACTTTGTATATATCAAGTAAGGCCCAATATCTTTCTATTCTGAAATGTACAATAAGATCGGACAAAAAAACACCGAAGTTATATACGAATTAATTTTGCTTGTAGGAGGGGGAGGTTAGTTTTCGTGCGTTTAAGGTATTTGGGTGGGTGTGGTTTTTTTTTTTTTTTTTTGGAGGGGTGATTGAAAGCTTTAAAGCCGGCTTGGCGCTAGAAAGTAGCTACCAAAGTGTGGGACTTGAGTTACCGCACCCACTAAACAATCCACCCCCATCCTGATTCCCGGCGGTACGACCGTTAGGTATTACTTCGCCGGGGGAAATGCCCAAGGCTCACCTAGGTTTCTCTCCTATGTATTCGAATTACGTAGTCTTTCTGCGCAACGCAGTTTTTGAAAAATGGTTGTGGCCATATTGCAGACTGCAGATCAATTGTGTTCTGACTCAAGCATTATATTCACCAGGTTACTAGCGGCTGGTGTCCTCCCAACCCGCCTGCTTAGTTCAGTTCGTTCATTTAAGAAAGACGGACAATCAAAAATAACGTGTTCTGCGTCTTGGATGACCGACTGCCCTGTACAGTCGGGGCAGCACGGGTCGTCTTCATGCTTGAACCTATGCAAATAGGATTTCAAACATCCGTGTCCAGTGAGTAGTTGCTTCAAGTAGTATGTCACCTGTCCGTGTCTTCTGTCTAGCCAGAGCCCTATATTAGGGATTAGGCTATGCGTCCATCGTCCTTTGGAAGATCCATCCCATTTGGCTTGCCATTTTCGCAGGGTCTCCATTCGCAATTCCGCTCTATACTCTGCCATTGATATGCCATCTGACGCTCCCTTAAAGATGTCCACCGCCTCTTTTGCCTTCAGGTCGAATAGGGTAAGTCCCGCCACCACCAAAGCTGCATCATTCGACACTGTTCTGAACGCGCATATGAATCTTAGAGCGCAGAGCCGGTGCGCTACGTTTGCTGCTCGTACGTAGGAGTCAAAACGTGTAGCATGTGCCCAAACAGGAGCCGCGAATAGCATTTTTGAGCCGTTGTTACGAGGAGTTTCCGTCTCGACTGTTTAGGGCCCCCTATATTGGCCATGACTCTAGGACTGTCGCCGTTACGCTTGCCTTCTGACTAGCATACGCCAGGTGGTCCCTAAAGTTTAACCTGTGGTCAATCATAACCCCGAGTTACTTTATGTAGGGCCGAGAGGTAATGGTGGCATCACATACCCTTATCGTGGCCGTCTCCACTACTTTCCGACTGCCTTTGTGCACCGTCTCCGTCTTGTGTATGGCTAAAACCAGCTCCATACTCTCAAGCCATAGTTTCACAATAGAAATCGCCTGGTTACACGTTCGTTCTGCTTCCTCGATATGTTTTGCTACTATCACTATGGCGATGTCGTCGGCGAATCCAATTGACGTAGCTCCTGTCGGCAGTTGTAGGCGCAGTATACCGTCATACATAATGTTCCAGAGCATAGGGCCCAGTACCGATCCTTGAGGAACACCTCTGGTGATGCTGTACTGTTTTGTGCCCAGGTCAGTCTCGTACAGGAGTACCCCCTGTGGCTGAGGTAGTCTTCAATAATGGCAGCTAGGTATGATGGGACTCCTATAGAACTGATAGCTTGCCGTATATGCTGCCATCCAGCTGAATTAAATGCGTTTTTTATGTCGAGCGTGACAAGGCAGTACTCCTTGCTTCCAAATCTCCAACGCTTCCCTTCGATGGCCTGGCTCGCTATATCGTGCAGCTTGCTAATGGCGTGGATAGTCGATCTTCTTCTCCGGAATCCGTATTGCATAGGGGACATTCAAGTTTCCACTGCATTTTCCAGTCGTTTCTGAATAATTCGCTCTAGAATTTTTCCAGTGGTGTCTAGCATACATATTGGTCTGTAAGCCGATACGCTTTCGGATAGATTTGATCCTTTTGGAATTAGAGCTAGCCTCTGTCGTTTCCACCTGTCCGGAAAGATTCCCTCTGATATGCAGGCATCATATTGGTCAACAAATGACTGGGGATTCGCTTTTATTGTCAGTTTAAGGACCTTGTTGGGGATACCATCTGGTCCTGGTGCTTTGTCTTCCTTAAAAGCCCTCGCTGCTGTGAGTACTTCATCCGGTGTTATTCCTCGCCACTCCGGTGGTCGTGACCTATACGAGGTCCATTGCGTTCGCAGAGCTTGGGGTGGGAACAGTTCCTCTACTATTTGCGCCATCTGCACATGGCATGTTGGCGGAGGCCGTATATGTGAGTGTGTGTGTGTGTGTATGTAAATGAAAACACACGAAATCAAGGGAGCAGGGTATTTTGGAGCCGGGTCACTCGACTACAGCTCCCTTACTTGTTGTACTTGATCTTGATATTAGTTAAAACAAATTCGTGCTAGATTTTGATTTCAATTTCTTTATTGATTTGCTCTTTTTTGTTTTGCGGCTAACTTATTTAGCAAGGCTGCGTTTTTTAGGGCGCATCATTCGACACGAGGATGCACTTTACATATTTACACGAATTGCTAGGGTTTACGGTTACGTTTACGGTTAGGGGGATATTCAAAAATCTATCAAATGTACAAGGGGGAAAACACAAATTCAGTTACAAGTATAACATTGCACGTATACTATTTTTTATAAAAAAAAAAAAAAAAAATCTATTTTAAAAACACACAAATTTCAGGCTCTACAACAATCAGGAATCGCTGAGAATGTCCTTTAATATTGAGCTGGAATTGCGCGAGGGAGCAAATTCATTGGAACTGAGCAACAGCGATGGAGCAGGCGGTGAGCCAGACTGTTGATCCTGCACTGCAGCCTGAGAGACTTGGGGTGGGGTTGAGGGTGCAGCAGTTGGAGAAGGAGCCGCCTCTACTTGACTGGACATGCTCAGGAGATTGGGTCTTGACTGGGCGACCGTTTGGGGTTGTGATTCTTGCTCCAGAAACTGCACAAAGGCCTGCACCAGATTGTCTGGAAATGATAATGGATTAGCACACTTGCGGAGTGTTCATCACTGATCTATTAACTTACCCGAGCTGGTATTAGTGGCACCTGTGGCACCGCCCAGTATTGCTCCCAGCCAGCTACTCTGTGGCTTATTCAGGCCCACCTTATCCGATTCCTGGGCACTAAAGTCCAACACAGAGGATATCATCCGCAAAACTTGCTGCTTATCACCCGCATGTCCACTGACCACATAGCCAATTAGCAGACTCTTAATCAGACTCTTATCGATCTTGTCCGTTTGACTCGACTCACTGCTGCTCAGATTCTGCTCCAGCTTGGCATTCGCTTCCTTCAGGCTCTCCACTAGGCAGGGGAGAAAGAGACAGAGATTAGCCGTTGCATAAGTGCATAAAGAGGAGGGGTATGTAAAGTAGTAAGGGTAAGTAGTGGTAGCAAGGGCGTACAACTTAAAGCTTAATCCAAGGGCGCGCGCGTTTCACATGGACATGCGGTTAGTGCGACCAATGCACGGAGTAGTATGACATAAGTACTGGTTGTTGGATTAAGGGCACACCAGTACCTGATGTAATACTCAACCGTACAGACGCTGCGGGCGGAAGAGGCTGCTGTTGCTGCTGCTGCTGTGGCTGCTGAAAGGGAGGATTCCGTGGTACAGCTGGAGGAGGGATCTAGGGCAAATGCAAACTCTCAAATGCAAATCAAAATGAAAAACAACAACAAAGGAGCATACGATACATACATATATACTGGTCTATAGCATATACATACAGTGTGTACATAGTAAAAGGAATAAAATATATATTTATGTATAGAAGTAATGTGGCATATGCTGCAGTCTCGAGCAATCTCCAATTGCAAAGTGAGTGCATCGAATGACTTAAGTCGCTCACATTTACAAATTGAGATTAATCAATGCTGCAGATAGTACAAAAAAGGAATACGTTGGGTTTATTGTTTACGGTTTACGGTTTACGATTTACGTACGGATTTACGTTCAAAAAACGGCAATAGTTAAATAAAAATAGGCATACAAATTAGCAAACAAAATAAAGAAGATAAATCATAAATTAAAACACAATCAGTAAATAGGTAAAAACAAATAGGCAAGAAAACATACATAGAGCTAGCTAAAACGGTGCCTGGTAATGCAGTGCAGGTGCAATTATACCAAAAAAAAAAAAAAACTACAACTAATACTCAATTGAATGTGCACAGCTTTGCCCCAACTCTAGGATGACTTCGCAATACAGCATTACTAATGATCGAAGGTTCTGCTTCAGCTACAATTTAGACAATAAAGCACACAACAGTTCTCATGCAATTCTTAAGTTAACAAAGAAGCCTTTCATTAGAAGTTGAAGTTTTAATGGTTCTGACGACCTGTTCTTCACTTAAATTCCTTTCATAAGCTGGAAAAAGGTCTAGCTGGTGATGAAGAAAGTGTTACTTTAACTTCTTAGTTGTTCATCGATTTTCGAATTTCAATTATTCTGATTCGAGCTGATTCCCTTTAAATAGCACTTTCCTGATCGGTTCGACGTGCGGCGACATTGCGGTGACTAATGTTACCATAACCTCTTCTTGTCATCGTAACAAATATCGAACAAGCGAAATAGAAGGAGAAAATCAAAACAAATAAGAAAGAACATATGCTGAGATGTCAAATGGAATGACCGCCTACTGCGCCACGTGTTGAAATGTAATTGAACTGAACTGAAAATCGAATCGATTTTTTTTTACCAAGCAAAAGCATTAATGGTGAACCATAGTCTCAAAAGGTTCCAGAAATTAATCCAACAAGGAAATAATGCCCTCAGTATACTGACAGGGCTCGAAAAGATTGGTCGCGGTGCGGTATATCCCCAACAACATATACACATATATAAGTATACAATTTGGTCCAGTCGTTTTCAAGTTTTAAGCACACTAACAAATCACGTTCCATTAGTATATTTTTTTTCTATATTACATAATATTTAAAAACTACTGCTTATACTAAAGCAGTTACAGAAGAATGGTTTCAACCCCTGTGGGACGGCCGAAAAGCATTGCTTCACAGGGGAAGCCCCGTCTAAACCGCATTTGCTCTGTTCCTCTCCAATCTGCGAAGCTCCATCATCGTGATTGCAGCAAACGTGCTGACTGCGTCCCCCAACAAGAGAACAATCGATGCCTGCCTTTCTCGTTCGACTGAAAATCGCCCGCAGTGAAAGAGGATGATTTATCTGTGGTTTATCAAATTTGACTGGTTTTCACAAGTTGATTTTGGGAACATTTTAAATAGACAAAGAAACCAATTTCTATATTTATTCAGACCTTTAACAAATTGTTTTATAAGACCTACTATTATATGCAAAAGAAGGCAAAAATTATGCGAAGCATCTTCTTTTACTTAAGTAGAATGTGGAAAAGGCCCTTAATTATTCAGATTGTGTCGAGACCAGAGATATGCAAGAGTACCTGTTTTCTTGACTCGAGTATTCTGATTGTAATTGCGTCTTGGATATGATTTTCCACTCAAGATATGAAGTCAGTTCATATACTCACTTATATCGGACTAGCATTTCAGTGACTGGTCTCAGTTTTGAGCGGGTGTCAAATTTACTTGTTCCTGCTTTCAGCGACACCGCACGATGCTTTCGTCTTTGAGTGGGCGGTCGCACGCAGATTTTGCAGGTTACATACCAATTTTACTCAGACAGCAAAGAGGAACACGCAAATAACCCGGTGTTTTGAGCACACATTCTACCAATACTTAAGTATTATTTAAGTATTGCTCTTCGCATTTGTTGGTTTATAAAGCACGCGTCACGTTTGCCTAAGACATATCCGACTTAAGTATATGAATAAATTATGAATAAAAAAATACTTCAGTGAGAAAGCGATAGATAGAAAATTTGTTGCTTAAATTGTTGGTGGATAATTCCACACTCAAATTTTACGGTTCCCTATTTGTATGAGTCTTTCCTATACACTACGCTAGTGGCGCGTGTTTTCGGCACTTAAGTGCGAGACGCAAATATGCCGCGAGTAGAAATGCTACTGTATACATTTTGTTGGAGTAGTCGGGATATCCGAGTGCGAAAATATCAAGTACTTATGCAAAGATCTCTGGTCGAGACCATTAATAAAGGCCAATGACTAGAAATGTAATTTTCTTATACCTTGAAGCCATTAAACAAGTTTGATCTTAACACAAAACTAAATCATTTTCTTCAGCAAAATATTTTAGTTAATAATTAAGTTCAGCTTGCTCGAAGTCTAAAAAGTTGCGTTTCTTCACAACTGTAAATAACTTATGCATTGATACACCAAATAGAGCTGGATGCCTATACAGTACTGTTTCATGGATATCCAAATCCAATCTTCACTTGACTTCAGAGTCAATCTAATGACTCCTGACTGTTTAATGTCTTTTCATGCAATCACAGCTTTAAGCAGTTGGGAACTGAAAAGAGCAATATAAGCAAAATCGGACACACAATACAGAAAGCCAAACTTTTTGGTGCTACTGCTTTAACAGTGAGGTTAAAGTTTCTAAGTGAGAAAGCTTGGAGCTTTCTAGAAAGATTAGAGCTGACCGCAAAATTTGAATGCAAATATTAAAGTCGCATATGTGTGAATACATGAAACTTTTGTTAGTTTCGCTTACAAATCAAAAGAGCGTGCCTTCTCTAATATAGGTTTGTAATTTTTTTGTCGACCTTTTGAATGTTTAATTAGTAATAAGTTAAGCTGGCTCGAGGCGAGTAATCATCTGGATTACACAAGAAAAATAATCTCTTCAGAAAATTAGAAAAACATTTGGATTAAAAGTGTTCAAAAAGTGCTTCAAAGGAGCACAATTCAACTACGATCAACCGCTACACAGAAAATGTATGTAGTCCTTAAGACTGTAGTGTGCGATGGTGCATTGTGCCAAGGTCCTGGGTTCGATATACAGACAAGTCCGCCAAAAAGTCAGGCTGGGTTGGGGGTGGTTGCTGAAGTTGATGTACAGCGATGTCTCCGATTGTATCGAATGAAAGCGGAGTAGCAGCATAACCAAGCGCTTGAATATAATATTACAAATATATATCTAAAGCTCCATTTACACGACCTGATCGCTCAGCTGAGTTTTCGTCAGCTGAGCAACTCAGTTCAGCGTTTACACATGCCTGAGTGAGGTTCATGAAAATTATCTAGTTCATTTGTGAATTTTGGTTTTTATATCCGCAAGCGATTTGCTCTCAAGTTGTGCAGCAAACTTTTCCGAAGTGGCAATCCGTACGATCTGCTGCACCCACGAGGTGGGATTGGAGGAGTCATACAGCGCCGGCTCAGCCTCGTACAAGTCAAGAAGGCGCCTTACAACAATTTTAATGTTTTATTTCAATAAGCCGTGATTTGACATATATAAAAAATCTAACCGATAGCCAAAAATCGATAACAATAGTATATCGAAAGCCAGGAAGTGGCAACGCTCGCACACTTCAATCAGGCAACCCAATGACGCTCAGCTGAGTGGTCAGGTCAATTAGAACCGGTTCTATTTCGCCTGTTTACACGAGCTGACAGCCACTCAGGCGAAAACTCAGCTGAGCGATCAGGTCGTGTAAATGGAACTTAAGCTTCTTAAAATGTTCTTGAAAAAGGGAGCAACATTAACTCAAATCCTGTTTTTGCGTACTCAGAAAATTGATTTCTAAGTGAGAACATTGTGCTTATTTAGAGTCCATTGTTTTCTGTCTCTGTCATCTTTAAGTTAATTGGTGCCTCCTCGTCTAAACGTAGTCTTATCGAAGGCAAGGATATTCTTGTCTCGATTTTTTCGATAAATCGGCCTTGTTCCGCTTTGGTTTTCGTAAAAACGTAGCTTTTTCTATTTTAAAGTTCACAACATAATATGAAATATAAGAAGAATGTCTGTAGTTACCAGATCAGGTCGGATAAGAAAAGCCAACGCTTACACGAATCTCGAAGCGGAATTCCGGTTCATAGCAGTCCGGTTCATTCCAGATCAATGGGGTTTCGCACTAAAAAGTATTTCATTTCTTATTTGTGAAAACTCAACGTATTTTTGCACACTCTTTGTGAAATCCAAGGCTAATGTTTAAGTTTCAGCGACTGCCCAGAGTAATATTTGGGTTTCGTATTAGCAAATGTTTCACGAAATGCAAGCAAGTCAAAAGAAGAAAGCTACAAACAATGGCCTTATCAAAATAGTTCAGAAGTATTCAATTAGAAAGAGTTGCAAACTTTTGAGGGAAATGTTTTGCTAAATTTTATGATTTAGTTTGGCTTATAGTTCGAACAGTATTTATTTTTTTTTATACCCTTGCAGAGGGTATTATAAAATTGTGCGGATGTTTGTAACGCATTGAAGGAAGCATCTCCGACCACATAAAGTATATATATTCTTGATCAGCACGACGAGCTGAGTTGATTTAGCCCTGTCCGTCTGTTCGTCTGTCTGTTTCTATGCTATCTCCTCCGTCAGTTTTAAAGCTATCCTCACCAAACTTTGCACGAAGTCTTCTGGTACATATACGCTGCACATTTGTCGGAACCGGCCGGATCGGATAACTATAGCATATAGCTGCCATAGAAACGATCGGTCGAAAAACTAGTCTTAAAGAGAAAAACTTTTTTGTTTTTAATGGAAATGCCTCCAAAGTGCGTATTTCTTAGTTTACTATCCATTCCCATGATTTCACAAAGTTTGGTTGAAATCGGATGACTATAGCATATAGCTGCCATAGGAACGATCGGTCGAAAAACTAGTTCTAGTGAGGAAAACTTTTTTGTTTTTAATGAAAACGTCCTTTTTATTGGCATATTCTTAATTTATATACTTTAACATATTTCTACAAAGTTTAATCAAAATCGGATGACTATAGCATATAGCTGCAGTATGAATGATCGGTCGAAAAAGAAGTTCTAGTGAGAAAAACTTTTTGGTTTTAAATGGGATCGCCTCTAAATTTCGTAATTAACAGTGTATTATGCTTATCCATAATTTCCAAGTTTGGTCGAAATCAGACATCTGTATTGTATAGATCCCATAGAAAAGTAAGGTCCAAAAAGAAGTCTTAGTTAGAAAAACTTTTTTGTTTTCAATGGAAGCTGCAAGGGTATACAAAACTTCGGCCGAGCCGAAGTTAACTTTCCCCTATTTTTTATATACTTTTTTTTGCCGTTTTTGCTCTGCTGAAACCGGATTTAGCTAAGTTTGATGACATTTCTCGTCCTAAGTTTCGAACTAGCTCAGCTTTGGATAGGTTAGGTTAGGATGAGATGGTAAAAGCGATTATACTTCTTCACTTAGACCAAAAATAGGTGCATTGTGATACCATATAACCCCTAATTTTTTCTTTTATACTGTTAAGGGAGGATCATCCCTTCTAAACCACTTAGAAAGTAGCACAAATTTGACTAGCAAAGCAATATCTATTTCAGAGTCTTTTTCTTTATCTACTGAGCAACAGCTGCTACAATAGTCATTGTGGTTGATACCAAGTCTCGCGGCATGCCTGCCAATAAGACAGTGTCCTTGGAGTACTCCTACGAGTAGAGACATTCTGCCTGCCTAGACGCAGTAGTGATAAAGTTCTTTTAAAATTAAGAGTGGGCCAAGTGAGCCTAGAGATTTCACTAGTGTGAATTGACTTCCAGCTTTCGTGGCCATTTTGTGGGTAGTTTCCCTTATTTTAAGTTTACAAGACGCAATATCGTGCTTATATCCGGTAGGAACTGGGCGGTAGTGCCAAGTCTAGCGAGTCTCGTAGCCCACGATGTTGCAGTGTCAAGCACCCATACAAGACGTATTGTAAAGTGCTAAGCCATATCATTCAGAGATTTGCGGCAGTTAGTAAGTGAACTGAAATTATAAATACATTTCCTTTCTTGACAACGAGTTCCTTCAGATGGTTAGTAGCCTCCTTGATCGTTACAACCTCTGCCTGTTAGATACAACAATGGTCGGGAAGGCGAAAGGACACCTGACTTTACAATTTAGAGCAGGGGCAGGCTAGGAATATGCCTCGTGTGCATACGAAAAATCTGAAAGCAGCGCTGCTTCCACACACACAAGTATAAGCTGTACAAGCGCAGCTCCGCGACGCAGTCGTTGCTACTGAAATTGAGAGCAATTTTTGCGGTGCTCTCACACACACACCAATGCAAAAATGTGAATGTATTGTTTGCCTGCCTCTGATTTAGAGCCATCTGTGTAAATGTTGATGGCGTTTAGTTTGTCATGGGGGAGCGAGTACCAGTCCGAACGATTTGGTATTATGACTTCATACATAGTATCAAAGGCTAAAGTGGGTATGCAATAATCGATACCAGTGGGTATGTTGGTTTTGCTTCTTGAATAATTAGTACAGCCGAGTGACCATGGGAACCTACACAAAAGGTTGCTGTTTCTCTAAGCCTTATAGCAGTCTTACTAGCTATTTCTCTGGCTGCTATATCTAGAAGCATTAGATGGAGCATAATGTTAAGGGCTTCTGTAGGAGTAGTACGCAGTTGGCGCAGCTTAAGTCCGGTTTATTTTTTGTTGTTGTTTTTGGTGCCACTTTTGCTTTGCTCGAGCTGAAAGTATCGACATTTTTAAAAAAGGTGAAAAATCTCGGTTTCTCTTGAACATTGAAAATGCAAGAATAAATTTTATCCCCATGAATCGTTTCTAAAATTTCTACACAAGTTTTCTTGTTTTAAACACCATTGCATACCTTTCGGCTGTTCTACAAATGGAGCTTGATAGCAATTCTGAATTATTGCAATTCTCATGGTATTGAATTATAATCGATCCTTGACCTTGAATCAAAATAAGTCACCTAAGCCCATATACATTTTTTTTTTAAATGTAAACTCAAAGTCTGCTTAAATGCCTGAAAAAGTATCTAGATTTAATTCGATGGAACCTTTCTGCTTAGGTTGTATCAAGAGTCAAGCTGCTAATGGGAAAGATTTCCCTTTCACATTCATTTCAATTGAGTATTTTTTTTTTTTTTTGATATTTCTTGCATTTCCCCCACTGAACAATACAACATTTTATATAATCTAAGCTACACAATATCAAGAGGCAAAGCTTAAAGCTAAAAAGAAAAGTGTAAACACTTCTTAAGGCACAACATTTAATAGTTTGTGTGTATGTTTGTGTGTAAGTGTACGTTTTGTTGGATTAGTTAAGACACAATTACTAAAGCATTAATTTCTATAAAAAAAAAGGAAAATATAATGAAAAGTGCAACGGACGGACACGGAACCAGAAAGTGAAATATTGGTTTACCTGATCTTCAATTGGATTTATTGCCACATGCCGTAGTAGTAGTAGTAGTAGGGGTAGTAGTGGTGGGGTGCGATCTTTGATAATTTTTTTGGTTTTTTTGTATTTTGCGTTGGTGATAAAATGCAATTCAAAAAAGTCGATACCAACTGAAATTCCGAGTGTTTCATATCTAGGCATAGCTCCCAGAATTACCAGCTGATATTTACCTTTAAGAATCGGGTGAGGTGACGTCGCTTACTCTCACTCGCTCTTTCACTCTCTTTCTTTCCTTGCACATGCGCTCACATTCATACACTCTCTCTTTCACTCCCTCTCTCTGAACAGTTAAAATTTAGAATACTTTTAGCATACATGACGTGGGGTTAAGTACATGCCCGGAATGCAAAAAAGGTGCGATTTTTAGATACACGAACGAAAGCCTGAGCTCGATCTGAGGTTAGTCATATTTATGTCTAGCATTCCTTTTTCTATACCCACTTACCTTCGTCCCGGAGCACGGCTACAGTTTGCTGTCCCGCCTCCAGTTGATCGGAGAGACGCGCGGCTGCCCTCAAGCCCTGATTGGCCTCGGCCAACTGTTGCTGCAAAGCATTAAGTTCCGCGTGCAGCTCATCCTGTCTATCCAATTGGGTCTGCATTTCACGTCGGATGCGCTGTGTGGCCATATTAATGTCATGCTCCTTGTCTGTGTATACCCAAGAAGTGTAAGGGGTCACAATTCTAAGTATGCTCTCCTTTTCTTACCATTTTGAAACTGTTCCAGTGCACATTGCAGATTGGTTAAAGCCGCCTGCTGCTTGAGCTCACGATCCTCATATTGGCCTAGTTTGGCCAATAGCTCGTCACGTTGCTGTTGAAGTAATCCATGTTGGGCTTGCAGAGTCTCGGCCTGTTGATTGGCGCGTATGCTGGGAATAAAAGGAAGAAAAAAAAAAGGGTGAGTCTGGGATGTAAAATCATTTGAACAGTAAAGAATTTTTTGGTGACCAGGAACAAAAGAGGCACAGAGTCTAGAACAGGGACAGGCACATTTCTATCTCGTGTGCATACGCAAAATCTCAAAGCAGCGCTGCTCCGACAGACACGGTATAAGCTGTACAAGCGCCGCTGCGTTGCTTGCTTTCCTACGCCGCGACGCAGTCGTTGCTACTGAAATTGAGAGCAATTTATGTGCTGCCCTCTCACACACATCAATGCAAAAATGTAAATGTATTTTTTTCCTGCCTCTGCTCTAGAACAGTGTTCCCCAAGAAGAGAGGACGTAAGATGTGGCTGTCTCTCACTGGCACTCAGTAATGCATGTCTTTGGCAAGCAGTTGACGAATATGTTCGGCCCCCAGAGGCTATGGCTGCAGAACACTGCTCTAGTACTCTCAACGCTGAGTAACGGCCAAACAAGTGAATGGCCAGGGGAAATTTCAATGTGGAGCTTCGATTTAACATGGGTGCGCAAATTCTGCCGAACAAACTTTGCACACACACAGCACACATATGTTAAATCGTAGATCCACATTGCAAATATTCCATGAAATTTCACTGACATTCACTTGTATGATCGTTACTCATTTTTGTAAGTTTTAGAGTCTTTCGTGGAGGTAAGCTCCACGATCGGCAGACGACTCTCAGCTTTTTATCTTATTTGTACCTGTCATTTTGGTGAGCAGACAGCACAAAAAAATGGTTGACCATATTTTTAGAGCACTGATACAAACACTTGTCTTGTTAATATTGTTTGTAGTTGAAGCCAACGATAGTGAATAATTAAAGTTTTCACCTCCTCGGAATGGAAATAGAATTTGAAGACGTGAGCAGCGTTCTCCAAGAAGGGAGGACGTAAGATGTTGATGTGGAGTCTAGCTAAACCCTCAAATACAGGGATGCAACATGCTTTATGCAAGAATCCTTATTCAGAATGAGATACTCGATAATGAAATCACAATGTCTGAGGTGCATATTGCCCAGAGCAAGGTAAAGGAAAATAAAGCCCCTGGAGAGGGAGTTCTTGGAATCATTGTCAGGAATTTTTAATAACACGCTAAACATGGAAGTTACTGAAAAATGTTGTTCAACCAATATTGTGCTCCCAATCCTCAAAAAAAGCAACCCCAACCCACCGTCAACTGTATCACAAAGTAACTTATGGGCATCTTGAACAATAGGCTTATAAGATTGGTAAGACATTATAATAGGATGAAGGAGTACCAAGTAGGTTTAAGAGAGTACTTTTCTTCTGTGGATAACATATATAATCTGTTGGCGATAACACTACGACACAAAATTTTGACCCACCCTAATTGACAGTTGATCCCTATATAAAATTGGCCGCTGATTCCGAAAATGGTACCAATTTATACCGAAAGAACAGCGGTTTTTGAGATATTGCTTAAAAAAATTTTTTAAAAAAATTAAGTCCTAAAAATCTCTAGAGATTTGTGTATAAACGTTTTCATTTCGAAATAAAACTGCTTGCCTTAATATGTGAAGTGTCTTTAAAATGCTAGGCTACTAGATTAAATGACAAAAGTTGAGAGATTTGAAAACGACTGCTCAAGGCAAAGCAGATTTGATGCGTACGGTTTTCCTTCCTTAAAATCTAGTAGCCGACATTATTCTTGCCACTTTACATATAAAGTCCTCCTATTTAAATTCAAAATCTCTTCGTTTATACGAAAATCTCTAGAGATTTCTGGGACACACCCGATTATGTGGCTATTATCTTCGGCTGCAGTGCACCGATTTGTAAAAACTGTGAATAGAATTAAAGAAAATTTAATAAACTTTCCAAAAAGGGGTTGTACGAGGTGTGTTCAAAAAGTATCGCGAATTTTGTGTTTTTTCAAAAATTATTTATTTATTCATGAATATCTATTTTGTCCCCTTCAAAGTAATCCCCATGAGATATTAAACACTTGTGCCAACGGTTTTTCCAATCTTCGAAGCACTTCAAAAAATCATTTTTTTTATCTTGTTCAGCTCCTCCTTCGATGCCGTCTTTATCTCGTCAAGCGTAGCGTAACGTCGTCCTTTCATGGGCCTCTTCAGTTTAGGGAACAAGAAAAAGTCACAGGGGGCCAGATCTGGGGAATACGGTGGCTGCGGCATCATTAGTGTGTTGTTTTTGGCCAAAAAGTCGCGCACAAGCAACGATGTGTGAGCAGGGGCGTTATCGTGGTGCAAAAGCCAATTTTTGTTCTTCCACAAATCCGGGCGTTTCTGGCGGATTGCTTCGCGCAAATTGCGCATAACTTGCAGGTAATATTCCTTATTGACCGTTCTTCCCTGTGGCAAGAACTCATGATGCACCACGCCCCTGCAATCGAAGAAAACTGTCAGCAAAACTTTCACATTCGACCGAACTTGGCGCGCTTTTTTCGGTCTTGGTTCGTGCGGCAGCTTCCATTGAGATGATTGAGCTTTGGTTTCCACGTCATAACCATAAACCCACGATTCGTCACCAGTTATGACCCTCTGGAGCAAATTTGGGTCGTCGCGGACAGAGTTTAACATCTCATTAGCAATGTTCATGCGATGCTGTTTTTGGTCGCAATTGAGCAATTTTGGTCTCATGCCCAAATCATTGATGAAAATCGAATGGCACGAGCCAATCGATATGTTTAGGTCCTCAGCAACTTCTCTAACGGCGATTCGACGATTGGCCAATACCATTTTCTCCACTTCATTAATTTTTTCGTCTGTTGTTGAAGTGCTCGGGCGTCCGGCACGCTCTTCGTCGTTCACATCTTCTCGGCCTTCTGAGAACATTTTGCTTCGGTCCAAGGTAGCTTCTCCGTATGCCACAGTCAACATTCGGAATGCATCCGCGCACTTAATTTCGTTTTTCACACAAAATTTGATACAGGTTCTTTGATCCATTTTTTTGAATAGGTAAAAATCGAAGACGATCCAAAACACGTGCAAGCAAAGCAGCTGTCAACAATTAAGTGAACATTCAAAATGGCCGAGCTTGTCGGCATAAGTGAGAGACATGAGTACCAACATAACGCCACAAAAAAATCGAAATTCGAATATACGTAACCCGCGAAAATTCAAAATTCGTGATACTTTTTGAACACACCTCGTATGTTAAAATTTATTTGGTGGAGTAATAAAAGGTAAAAGTAAAAATTTAATGAAAATTTCAATCATTTTTTAATTTTTGGTTTTGCATTTCAGTATTAGCCTTTACAGAATGTCTAAATATTTTATATTGACACGATAGACTGTTTAATTACAAACATTTTTTGCCTACAATCATTAAGATTGAATAAAAAATGGCGATGTTATGCAAGGTTTTGTAAAAATACCCTGTTGCTCAGTACTATCGCAAGGAGGAATCGTTTTGCTATTGTAAGGACGTATGGTTTGTTTCGAATTCGGGGAAGTTTATGATTCATCCGAATGACGTTTGTTCATTTATAGTAGCAATTTGAGCTTAAAAGTGGTTTTATTGCATCATCGGTATCGTTAGTGCACGCAGAGAACGACAAGGAATCGAATGAATCGATTTCAAAGTTGCTGGCACTCATTCAGTACGGCGATCACGAATGGAAGATCTGTGCTGAACTAAAGGTAGTGTCCATAGTGACTGGCTTACATCAAGGCTACACTAAGTTTTGCTATTTTTTATGCAAATGGGACAGTCGCGCATATGCCGATCATTATAATACCAAATTGTTATAATACCAAAGATTGGTCCGAAAGAGGGAAGAAAATGTAAAGTTTAAGCCTTTAGTTAAGCAAGAGGTGGAACAAGGTGATGATGGGTGACTATAGTTGGTTCCTGATACGTAAAACAGCAAATTGACATAAAAGGCGCAGTCGGACAACAATATCAAGTAGTTTTTAGTTTTAACAAGGCAGTGGAACCGAAAATTTTGTGGTTTTTATGAAATGAAAAAATTAGGTGTGTTTGCACAATCCTAGTGACGTAATTTTTTGCCCAATTTTATTGTTTGAGAGCAAAAATTTTTCGTAATTAAACAGTCTGTTTTGTTTAGTTTGATCTTTGACCTTCTACAACCTATCCAAATTTCCTTTGATTTCAATAAATGACCGCAATATAGAAAGGTTGCTAAATGGTCTATCGTTTTGCTTTTATTTAAAAAAAATCCATGCGCTATAACCAAAGATATTGAGAATTTAGTATGTTAACTTTTTTTTTAAAACTAAAAAATGTTTTTTTTAGCTATATCCCGAAAACTGTTCTACTTTCTTACAATTAGATCCCTGATTCGGATTCAGCGAGGAATTTTACATGAGAATTGATTTCAAAATGCTGTGGGTCAGCATATTTTTGAAAATTTGCGTCGTTGTGTAATCAGTCTGAGGCTGCAAGAATCCAAAAAGGTGTATGTATTTTTCATGGCTATTGATAAAGTACCAAGGAATCTCCTTTGGTATGAGCTGCACCAAATGGGAGTCTCTTCAAAATTTTACAACTTCCCGGAAAGAATATACGGTCTAACGGAAGCGGCGGTTTGAACGGGTGACCTACTGTGGAGCTATTTCAAGACTAAAGTCGGAGTAAGACAAGGATGTATACTTTCTTCACTGTTGTTTGCGCTTTATTTAGAAGATCTGCACGGTAGTCTGCAAGGAGGCCTTTGTGTGGAAGGAGTTTATATTCGTCTGCTCCTATATGCGAATGACATCGTTATCTTAGCCGATAAGATAGATGAGTTGCAAAGTAAGATAGATAACTTGGAGAAATATTGTGACAAATGAGGAATGGAAGTGAAATCTGAGAAATTGGTCTTTAGAAAGGGCGGCGTACTGGACGCGGCTGAATAATGGTCCTATAAAGGAGATATATAACAGAATATAGGTATCTTGGAGTATGCTTCACGCACAAAATCAATTTCAAAGAACATGTAATTAGAAGAAACGCAGAGGCCAAAGCCAGCATCAACTACATATGGAATAGTGTTGGGTAAAGGTTGTTCATTTCACTGAACATGTTCACTTGTTCTTTTTTTTTTTAAGTGAGTCAACTCACTCAAGTTGTTAACTTATTCAGTTGATCAGCTGTTCTGCTGTTCAGGGTTGGTTTGAATTGTAAGCCGTTTCGTTGGATCTGTCCTGTTCTAATTGTTCACCGGCTGTTCACACATGGGCATTGTGAAGATAAGCGATCATTTTAATTTTTCGTTGCTGGCCAAACTTCGGAATGTTGCCTATTTGTTAACCATCTCTAAAATGGTTGCCACGCCTGCATGTTGCTTACTTACATTGATCAATCAGAAACGCGGACAAAAAACAGCTAAAGATTCACCAAATTGAGTGAACAACTCTAACTGAACAACTCACAGAACAAGAGCGGCTGAACAAGAGCAAGTGAAGAAATCTGACTGAACAACTCACAGAACAAGTGTGAGTGAGCAAGATCAAATGAACTACTCTGACTGAACAAGAACAACTCAAAACAAGAGCGAGTGAACAAGAACAACTGAACAAGAACAACTGAACAACTCTGACTGAATAAAAATTAACAATTAATAAAAAACATGTTCACTTGCTCAATTTAGTGGACAACTCAATTTTGTTCTCACTCATGAACAACCCAACACTAATATGGAACTCTTTCTTGGCAAAGCCTAATGTAACACCAGAGCTAAATGGAAGCTGTTCAACGCTCTATGCAGAGCATACAGAACATGTCGTTAGAAGAAACGCAGAGGCAAAAGCCAGCATCAACTACATATGGAATTCCTTCCTGGCAAAGTCTAATGTAACACCAGAGCTAAATGAAAGCTGTTGAACGCTGTATGCAGAGCAGTTCAAACTTATGCCGCACAGGTAGGAGTTACAGCTATTTTGAGGTGACGGTTAGTCTACAGACATTCTTCTTGAAGAAAATCCTAAGGCTACCTTCGAATGCCCCTGGATACGCCCTAACCTTGGAGACTTGCGTGGATGATGCGCACTACTATACCTTAGATTTACACCTTGGGTACGTAGGGAAAACACCATTTTTCTTTGCTGGATAAGATATGCGCTCCTTTCACCATCAACTGGAAATATGGTCTAAGCTCTGTGAAAGAATGGAATACGATGAGAATCTCGATTTTGGAAGTTCTTAGACAGAAGGCGCATGAGGATCGGATGACGAGAAAAGGGTCCAGCCAAATAAGAATCTACACATACCTCTACCATACAGCTGCCCTTAAACTGCAACACATGGGTGATGAAAGCGCGGCTTTATCATATACGTTGTCTTCAAATACGTACATCAGATCGGTACACATGCCTTGCCCATTTTGTAATACCGGAGAATGAGAAGAAATGAGGATTTGACTCACTTTTTAGGAAGATGTCCTAGCCTTAAGGGTCAAAGATGGGCGACCCTGGGTAAACCATATCTTACGAAGCTACATGACATCTTAGACGTTAGACACAACGACAAGAGGGAGGGACTGGTATTCCACATAAAAAATGCTTTATATAAAAGAGATTTTGGAAATATTATAGGGTACAGCAATAAAAACGAGATAGAAAGACAGAATATCGCAAGAGCATTGGTCATAGCCGATCTGTTTTTGAAACGAATCATACCGAGCGATGGAAAATAGATCGAAACAGATCATGTAACAAGACCACACACCAAAGACCAATGTTCATCAGAGAAATTTAATACAAGTAGCCATCCCTAAAGGTGTCGTTCACTTTGAGTTGCTGCAATGAAATCAATCCATCAGTTTGGATTTGACAACAGTCAGCTGTGCAAATTAGACAAAATTCAAAGAGTAACATCCCAGATTAGACATGGGCTTAAATGGGAAACGATCACCTTCAGATTTTGATTTGATTCGATCTCTTCGAAATGCTATGAATGCCAAATCAATTGATTCTGGTAGCATTGTTAAAATGCACTAGGTACAGTTTTTGCCGATAATAGCGTAAGATTCTTAAGTGTTTATTCTTTATATAATAAAATCCACTTGGAATTTCATACAAAACAACGACTTGAGTTTCTTGCGAACGCAACAGCTCAATGTACGATTTAGGGAGTCAGTGAATGAGATTTGATTAGTTTTTTTTAATGGTTTTTGCAAGTGTTTTGTTCCACGTAAAGTGGAATGTGGAATGTATGATATAACCAAAGCAATTAGCCTAGTCTGGCGTGACTTTTGTGACTCACCTGGCTGAGGTGTAGGCGGTGCTTGATTTGGATACCTCCTGTTGTAAAGACGCCTGTTTATCTCTCGACTCATCCAGTTCTCGTTGCAACTCAACTGTTTCCTGTGTGTGAAGCTCCTCTATTTCGAGTAGATGTGCACGCAAGCGTTCCAAGTCACGTTGTACGCTCAGCTGTTGCTCTTGGCCCTCCAGCTGCTGTTGTTGGAGCAATCGTTGATTGGTTTGTTCTGTCAACAGATTGGTGGTTAATATATCTGATTTTTCTTTGAGGAAACTGATCTGATCCTGGAGCTTTTCTCGCTCTTTAAGGAGTTCATTTAGTTGCTGTTCAAAGGGCTGAAGTCGTTGTATTTCAGCATAATATTGCGTATTCTCGGTATGTTTCTGTTGCAGTAATTTGATTAGCTCTGTCTTTTCTTGGCTCAAGGCCTCCAGTGTAGCCTGCTGCTGCGGAGACTGTTCTTTTAGTGAAAGGATTTCCTGTTCCTTGAGCTTTAACTGCTCATTAAGCTCTGCTAACTGAGTCTGGTTTTGGGGTAGTTGACTTAGAGCTTGCTCTTTGTTTTCAAGCTGTTCCTCTAGAGATTTAAGCTGGGTTTGATATTGCTTGACCTCTTCCTCTAGCTGGGACTGCCGCGTTGTGACCGTAGATTGCAGCTGCTTCAGTTGGCAATCCTTTTCCTCCAAATGGTTTAAGTGCTCTTTAAGTTTTTGGGATTTCTCCTCAAGCTGTTGCTTTATTGTGGTCAGCTCGGAGTCTTTTTGTAACAGCTGCTCTCTCAAATGCTGCTCCTGACCCTGTTTGAGTTCAGCTTCCTCTAATGCCACTGACAGCGCCTTTATTTTACCCTCCCGCTGCTGTAGCTTAAGCCTAGACTCCTCCAACTGCGCTTCCAACTGCATAATGGTCTCCTCGTGATGCTCTTCAATCGTTTCAAGCTTGTTACGCTTAAACTTATCCAGCTCGTTGAGCAACAATTCATTATTCTTCATCAGTTCGTCGCACTGCAATATATACTGCGAGATATCCGCCTCCAGGGTCTTCTTCTCATGCTCTGTGATCAGCTGTTGATCTTGTAGCTCGACCAAACGCTGTTCGGTAGTGTCCAGACGTTGCCAACGTTCGCTTAGGGAACGATATGCACGCTCCAGCACCTGTTGACTGTTCGAACTGGACAGACGATCCTCCAGCTCGGCCTGCAACAAAGCTTTTAGCTTTTCCAATTCGTTGCCCTCATCTGCCTCATCCAGATCGGTGATCTCTTGCTTTTCTTCGGCTATGGCCTGACGGAACTTGGCCTGGGCAATATTGCTTTCCAGTTCCTGGCGCAACTGGCTATTCTCATTGCGCAGGGCACCCAACTGCTGTTCCAGATCATGGGCATGCGTCTCCTGCTCCGCTTCTGCGTGAAGTTTTAGCTCCTGATTCTGCAGCGTCAGCTGCTGCAGTTTGCACTGCAGTTCCAGCTGCAAATGCTCCTTCTCACCCTCGCTAATGCGAAGGCGCGTCTCCAACTCCGCCAGTTGCTCTTGCAACAAACTGGCGGACAGCTGCTTCTCCAGTTGAGCATCCTGCAGTCTGGTATTGTCCAATGAGAGCTCGGCTATGCGTGATTCCAGCAACACCAGCTTGTCTCTCAACTTCTCTTTAGACGGCGGCACAGTGGCTTCCGTATCGGGATCAGGATCCGAACTAGCAGAGTTGGCATCACCTTGGCGCACCACTATAAACTCATCCTCGCTATGCTTGCCCATGGAGGAGCTATTGGAAGAAGACTCTGAGGTCTTTTTCTCTTTGGCCAGCTTAAGCAGATTCTCCCGTTCCATTTCTGCCACACGCACACGCTCAATTAGCTCCTGATTGTCCACTCCACGCTTATCCAACAGCTCCTGCATCTCGGCCAGCTCCTCAACGCTGCGTTTCAGTTCCCCCGCCTGCACGTCAACTCTTTGCTGCAGTTGCTCTCGCGTCTGCAATAAGGTTTCAGCTTCAGTTTGCTGATCCTGCAGCTGTTTCTGTAGCCTGGCCAGGGCCAATTCGTGTGCCACCAAGCGATCCGCTTGAAATTGCTTCAATTCGGCCAGCTGACCCTGCAATTGGGTCTTGTGCTCCAAGACATCGTGCATGGCCAACTCATGCTGGCTATCTAGTTCCAATAGCGAGGCATTCAATTGGATGTTCAATTGCTCCAGCTCCTCAATGCGTGACTTCAAGTGTGACATATCGGCTTGACCCAGGGCAATGTCAACCAGTTCGGTGTCCAACGCAGAACTGGATGCTTTAGCATTGCCATTGCTATCTTGGGAGCGACCATCATCTGGTTCCCAGCACCAGCTGTCCTCCACATTTTGATCGTCAACGGATCCCTGCAAGAGAAGAGAAAAGATAATGGATTAGAATGATGTGAGAGAAATTGGGAGGTTTTATTATGGCTACTGGAAAAGACGGAATGAGTAAAGGAGAAAAAGAAAAGTATATAAAAATCGAACATTCTGACTTCCAATTCTTCTATTCTATTCTTTATCATCTCCTTTTTTTTCTAATTTCTTTTAATCATAGAAAAGCTTTTACACTGATAAGATTAGGCTCCTTAAAGTAGTATTAACGACATCCCGCTGGTTATAGGTTAACTTTTAGAGAGCAGAGTCAAGGCATCTGATGATCTTAAACAAAACTTAATGGAGAGTACCTTGGGTTAAGTCCCACTACGATGTATTCTGACCTTGCTCTCAAGAGAAAGCTCGATTGGAACCTTAATACCGATGAATGCAGTTTATCTATTGGGAGCTAATTCATATCTGAGAAAAAGCATATTTGTTTGCCTTCCAAGTCTTGGGAATAGCTAACTCGTAGTGTGACCAGGTGCAGCTTGACACTTCCAATCAATGAATCATTGATTTAATTTTACATACCGTGAAATAGAGTCATCCTCGGGTACTTACACTCGATTTTACTTAAATATTTGTTAGGAATTTGCTCAAATCAAGTCTTGACCCTCGAAATGCTGTAACGAATTCTGCAACTATGCTTTGGAACCCCTCAGGTCGCAATTGTGATCGCTGTTATGGAAAACTATTTTTATCTACAATATAACTAAGCTAGCTCTCACAATTCGGTTCACTTAAGAGAGCTTTTTTATCATTCAAAAAATCGAACTGATGATATATTTAGCAAGGCTGGACATTACTTTTGAAGATTTTTAAAATAACTGCTGGTCACACTAAAGTTAAACAATTCAAAGAATGTAAACTCACATTTCCCGTTTACTCTTTCCCCACAGCAAACACAACTGTACCTAACATAACATAAGCAGAGAGTTCACCTCGCACATCCTAGTCGCCAAATACACTCTATTCCCCCGACACCTTTGCGCATGCCCATCGGTTAAACCAGGTCAATTGGTAGACGCTAATGGCTAAACAGGTGGCGGGAGTGCGGAAGGGTTGGGTGGCAGCGCGTGAGACATGCGCGCGTTAATGAGTTTATGGATGAGTTAAGCAAAGATGGCGGCGGCACGACAAATGGGCAAATGGCAGAGCAAACGTTAGCGTTGCCGCTGCTGCCTCTGACGCCGACAACAGCCAACAGACCCAGCAGAGCCCACAGAGCAGCCATAACCGATAAGGTGTCCCACAGCCGGCAACAAAATCCCCATAAAACCCCATGACGAGACCCGACGCCAACAGAATGGCTTTGGCTCCATAAAAAAAAAACGCAAAAACAAAACATGTATGTATGTACGAGAATGCATATGTTAGAAGTAATTAAAAGTTATCTTAAATTATGCTTTGGTCTGATGAAATTCCAATTTGAAAAAACTGAGAACGGAAACCGTTGTAGGGACGTGATCCCAATTCACATGTTCACACTGTCACATTAATTAGCACGCAGAGATAAGACAGCGCCTTTTCGTTTATTGTTCTTTTAAAAATAATCGCAAATTTCTGCAATTCATTTATACAATACAAGCTGAAATCGCTGCGCCTTTAAAACAAAAATGTTTTGAGATTGTGAAGTGTAAAAAAATTCTACTTCACAGTTTTCTTAGGAAAAGTTTGAAATTTTTTGCCAACAGAATATACAGAACACAAGGCTTGTGATGCAACTATTTGATGAAAGAATGGCCAGCCTTTTTGCAGAGCTAAGCATTGATTACGCTACAAATTGTGCCTTAAAAATATAATTTTATACGAATTTTTAAATTTTACCTCATAGAATTAAGAATTTACATTCAATGAACCCCTAGAAAACAAATTTAGTGGTCAAAAGAACATATATGAAGGAAAATATCAGGAGAGGCTTAATTTTGGCTTGCTACATGCTGGAATCGACGCGGAATAGAAAAATGGATCCCATTGACATAATAAATTCCATACCCTTCCATTCCACGGAAATACATTATCTATTTGTTGGGCCCCAGGAGCTTAAAAACCGAAATTCGTTTAGATTTCTTCAAATCAATCGGATGATAATTATTTTTTTTTTCATGCAAAATTTTCGGGGAATTATACCACCCTAGGGGTGAGTTTTCCAACATAGGAAAATCATATCTCAAACACAGAGTTTCAAGTTAATCGGATACTAAATACTTTTTGCCAGAGGTCGCAACAACAGGTCCTCTCTTTGCAGTTGTCAAAAAACACCCGGTTTCGTGCGGCACGTTGACATAGAGTGACGGAAGCAACCTTTAACTGCGGTCTCTGTTTGTGATAGTTTGTGAGAGGAGAGAAAAAAATTTTTTTTTGTTTTTCTCTCGTGTCAGTCAGGAAACAGGTTTTTCTAGAAAACATGAGTCAGCGAGTGCTTCTCAGGCTACCGATCTCGCCGCATGTTTGTATGTATGCGGCAAACTATGTGCGCTCTCTCATTCTCTTTCTCACTGGCACTCTCTGCTCACACTATTGTCCAGCGATGTTCAAGAAGAGCGAGGCCAATAAGTGAGAGTGTATTGGTGTGCGATATCAAAGCGACACAGCCCAGCTTTTAACTGCCCTAAACGAAGGCTTGGCAGCGAATGAAGGCAAAGAGAGCACTGCTTACGCTCATATGCCTGATTTTGGCATGCGGTCGGCTCGTGTGCGTGTAAATAGCCGATTGCGCTCGGCCCCTGGGGGCTATGGAGGAACATCGCTGCTATAGTCTTCTCTCTCAACCTTTTCAAGATAACATTTTTGCCTTTCGGTCTTTGACAAGCAAACATTTTCGGACCGTTTGACTGAAATGGGCCTGTTATTGGGTTGCTGTCAGACCGCCCAGTGCTATGTGCACAACAACAGCCGGTTAAGGGAAGACCGAGACCGTTTTTTATACCCGTGCATAGGGTATTATAGTTTTGCCCAGAAGTGTAGAACGCATAGAAGGAATCAACTCCGACCACATAAAGTATATATATTCTTGATCAGCATGACGAGCTGAGTTGATTTAGCCTTGTCCGTCTGTCCGTCTGTCTGTTTCTATGCTATCTCCTCCGTCAGTTTTAAAGCTATCCTCACCAAACTTTGCACGAAGTCTTTTGGTACATATAGGCTGCACATTTGTCGGAACCGGCCGGATCGGATGACTATAGCATATAGCTGCCATAGGAACGATCGGTCGAAAAACTAGTCTTAGTGAGAAAAACTTTTTTGTTTTTAATGGAAACGCCTCCAAAGTCCGTTTTTCTTAGTTTACTATCCTTTTCCATGATTTCACTAAGATTGGTCGAAATCGGATGACTATAGCATATAGCTGCCGTAGGAACGATCGGTCGGAAAACTAGTTCTAGTGAGAAAAACTTTTTTGTTTTTAATGAAAACGTCCTTATCATTGGCATACACTTATTTTATATACTTTTACACGATTCTTCAAAGGTTGGTCGAAATCGGATGACTATAGCATATAGCTCCCATAGGAACGATCGGTCGAAAAACTAGTTCGAGTGAGGAAAACTTTTTTGTTTTTAATGAAAAGTTTTTTATATTGGCATATTCTTATTTTATATACTTAAACACGTTTTTACAAAGTTTTTTGAAAATCGGATGACTATAGCATATAGCTGCTGTATGAATGATCGGTCGAAAAAGAAGTTCTAGTGAGAAAAACTTTTTTGTTTTCAATGGGATCGCCTCCAAATTTCGTAATTGACAGTGTATTATGCTTTTCAATGATTTTACCAAGTTTGGTCGAAATCAGACATCTATATAGTATAGATCCCAAAGAAAAGTAAGGTCCAAAAAGTAGTCTTAATTTTAAAAACCTTTTTTGTTTTCAATGGAATTTGCAAGGGTATACAAAACTTCGGCCGAGCCGAAGTTAACTTTCCCCTATTTTTTTTAATTTAATATCCCAATGACACAGGACATAAAGCTTATAAATTAAGTCATTTGTCATAAACATCGGCACAGACGAAGTTAGCTTTGCTTTCTCGTTCTTTATTTTTCGGTCAGGGTCGTCAGCAGTGCGAACTGAAAATATGGGTTACGAGTTAATTAGGTGCTATGCTTTTTACCAAACCAATTTTCAATGGATTTTCTTTCGGTTCGGATTTTCTTACATAGGAAAATAACAGTCCGAGTTTCAAGTCAATCGGATGAAAAACAGATTTTTATTAAAAATTTTCTACCCTGCGGTCGGATTTGCCAACGTCAGAAAATCATATCTAAAAATGTTTCGTATACTATTCTTACAAACCTAGTTTCAAGTCAATTGGACGAAATTCGATTTTTGCATGGAGAATTTTCCGCCCTTTTTCAATGTGGGCAGATTTTCCAGAGTTGGGAACAAAGTGTCCTATTAATTCGCTTACAAAAAGAGTTCCAATAAATCGGATGAAAACAAAATTTGGGTAAGGGTTAATTGAGCCGGTTCAGAAGGTCGCTGAACCAAGGTTCAGGTTCAAACCGGGGGTTCAGCAAAAATGTTGATTTCCTCGAATTGAAAGCCAAAATTCTAAATTGGAACATAGGTGATGAGAGTTTAGAGTCTTGAGTCAATATATTATTCAAGCTTAGTTTTAGTATGACTTTCATTATAAACTTTTGATAATACCCTTTGGCCAGCTAAGAGTAGAAAAAAGCAATCGACTGATACTTCTTCATAAATAATGCGACATTTTTATATTTTGCGACAATAAAACATTTAAATTTTTAAGAATTCTTTGAGTTCCGTCAATAGGTGTAACGATGTCGTTCACTCATTCAATGTATGTAACATTTTCAGTTTTTCTAGCTCCTTAGTTAAAGATTCCATTTCATCTTTATCAAAAGATGAGCATGGAAAAAGAGCATTGCTGCTTTAATGCATTAGTTTTTTATACTCTGTACCAAAGGTACATAGAGTATAATAAGTTTGTGCAAAAGTATGTAACAGCCAGAAGGAAGCATCTCCGACCCCATTAAGTATATATATTCTTGATCAGCATCAACAGCCGAGTCGATATAGCCATGTCCGTCTGTCCGTCCGTCTATCCGTATGAACGCACAGATCTCAGAGATGGTAAGAGATAGAGGTTTGACATGTATGGAACATATTCTTCTTATACTTGCAGGCAGATGAAGTTTATTTTCAATTTTGGCCACGCCCCCTCCCGTCCCCGCAATATCGAAAAAACGTCATATCTCCCACAGTTTTATAGATAGAAGGTTCGAACCTTCTGGACATATTTAGTATTCGGGATTCTTTATTGATCCGCTGAAGGAATTTTAAAGATCAGATGAACGGTATTCGAGTTATAAGGAAAACAAACAATTATGGGCAGCACCGGTCGCAACGGTGATGGGCAGCACTTAACAGGTACAGAGTATGTTATAGTCGGGCTTGACCGACTTTCTCTCTTGTTTTTTGGCTATTTTTGTTCTAAGGTCAATAATATTATCTTTCTTGGATCCAAAAGCGTGAAAACGTTTTTCCAAGAATTTTCTGAATATATGCAAACTTTTAACAGCATTTACGTATATTGAAAAATGTCAAAATTAACATTTAAAACAGCTAGAAAAATGAAATTATATGCAAAATGTTGTTTAGCCGAACCCTTTTCGACTTTTTTGTTTGCTCCGGTTCAGGTTCAGTCAAAAAAATTTTTCCACAAATCCCGGAGTATCCGACTCCGAAGCGGTTTAGCTCCGAAACGTGTTTGTTGCCCTGAGTTATATAAACAGAAAAATAGATAGAAAGCTACTTTGTTGAGAAAATTGTCCGCCCTAAACAAACAGCAGTCGAGAGTATGGGTATTCCAAAATTAGTGAAATCCCACCAAAAATTGTTCGCGCACGAAACTCTTCCAAGTAAATGATCGCCGGTTTAATCTAAAAAAAGAACCTTGAAAATTTGAACGAGAAAGCTCTTAAGCACTTAATACAATGACTACTCTTTGTTTCCGAGGTTAACGAGGAAGTCAAAAGAGCCATTTTATAGGTACCACATTTTGAGTGGTGTGGCCGGAGTGGCTCAGCGGTTAGTGTGCGCGACTGCTGAGCATGAGGTCGTGGGTTCGATCCCGCCTCGGAACATCTAATGAAAAAGTTTTTTTCTTTGAATAAAACTTTACACCCGGCCACACCTCTTGCTGTTGGCGCCAGCATTGCAGTAATTAGCCATGAAAAGCCTCTCAAAAACTGCCGTTCGGATTCGGCGTTAAACTGTAGGTCCCCCTCTCTTGTGCTAAAATTAGAAGCGCACAAGCCAAGAGATTGAGAGAGGCTCGGCTTTGGCCCCTCGGGGCTGTTGTCATCTTGACAAGCCGATTTTACTTTTACTTACATTTTGAGTGGACCGTTAAACCAAAAGGTCTGAGTAATATTGTGTGGATTTGGTCACACTTAAAGTAGACAAGATTAGATATAAAAGGTTACGCACCATTTCGGCTTTATACAAAGTCTTATAAACATCTAGTCTTATAACCAAGGATTTGATGCGATCGCACCTAGAATATGGGATAACTCTGTAGTCTTGAGCAAGGCAGTACTTTACAAAAATAAGATAAATCGAAGAGTCCCAAAAAAAAGAAAGCGTGATAGCCTGCTTATAGACTAAAGAGCGACATGGTAAAAATATTACTTAAATTATTTTTGAAAAATAATTTAATACAGATTAGACGAACATTTTCTAGCTGAACTCTGCCTGCGAGGACACTGTATGCACCTTGTACTAAAAAGGGTAATACGTAGTTTCAGGTAATGCAGGGATTAGCTAGTATAAAAAGCAGCTACCTATGGAAACATTGTAACACCATTTGTAAAGCATAGACAACAAATCTCCGGCTGGGATATCAGCCCAAGCTTCCGTACACAAAAGCGAAATCGGTGGAAGCAGCATTACGCTGCCTGGAATAATTGTCATGTGCTGTGCATTCCGCAACGTGTCCACAACAGCGATAGGGGACTGTTTAAGAGCGACCAACTCACACCCAGCCGTCAACCTATGAATTAACAACCTTATGTGTCGTAGACGGCTTCAATCGGAGCGGGGTATGTCACACATAGTTAAAGGAGCATACAGAGCCACAGCTCAGGGTGGAATGTTATTGCCTCTACTGTGGAACCAACACAGATAAAAGAAAGGATAGTTGTTGATGATCCATTGGATGATTTTCTATTTGGACTGGATATTAATCAAAATCCTATTTGGAAAGCAAAATACTCAATTAATGTTAAATTGATCTTAGATTTTCATCCAAAGGAGCTTAAAATCGTTAAGAGGGTATGAAAAATAAGGTTATTAAATAATATCCAGTACAAATGGATTTTAATGGATCAAATTTTGTACTCTGAACCAGATTATATTAAGTTTGTGCAAAAGTACCATATAAACTAAATATATTCTTGATCAGCATCAACAACCGAGTCAATATAGCCATGTTCGTCTGTATGTCCGTCTGTTAGTCTCAGAACACTCAGAGGTAGTAAGAGAAAGAGGTTCGACATGTATGGGACAAAAACTTTTTATACTTGCAGGCAGATCAAGTTTATTTTCAATTTTTGCCACGCCCCTCCCGCCCCCTCAATTTCGAAAAAACGTCATATCTCTAACAGTTTTATAGATAGAAGGTTCGTACCTTCTGGACATATTAAGTAATCAGGATTATTTATCGATTCGCCAAGGAACTGGTAAAGATCGGTCAAGTTATGATCAAAAAATTGTTCGCTGCTGAAGCGCAGTAGCAGCTCTGCTTTCAACTGCTACTGCAGCATCTTACTGATCATACATTTTTTTATTGGTACAGAGTATATTATAGTCGGGCTTGAGCGACTTTCTTTCTTGTTTTCTGTGTAGTAAAGAGGCACAACAGGATAGGGGCCTCCGATTTCCTATCCGGATGACCTAGCGTACTTATACGAGGAGTAAGTCAAAAGTGTGTGGAAGGTGTCGTGCTCAGCATCATTACTGACCTTATCCTCTTTACTAAGCTTCCGCAATGGATCTCCAAAAGAATAGAGCATGCCTACAATTAGGGCCTTTGTTCTGAAAGGACTTCTAATTACAAATTCAAATTTCCGATTTTAACTGTTCGTAGATTGACCAACAGTCAATCAATAAATTGGATAACATTTTTTTTTTTCTAACCCCGTTCAAGTAGTAGCTTTTCAGATCCCACCGTTTAGTCTGTGTAAAGATTGACAATCAGTCTGTGAATTAGAACAAACTCTTTTCTATAACTTCGATAAAGTCCACAGTGTGGAGTTTATTTTGAGTAGCTTGATGCTTTATTAGTTCAGTGTAAAGCAGTCGTCGCCTTAAGTGAGGTTTAAGCAGATAAACTTTTCTATTATCGTTTTCAGAGAAGAAAAACCAACAGCTCTCGCCGGTTGAATGTCTCGCAAAGGTGCGCTACATACATAAATATTGTGTCCATATTGACATCCAATGTTTGCTTAACTTCCAACATTCATGACAATGTAATTATACCCTCTGTTTAGGGTATACACACAACCACACAGCCAGCCACATGCATACTCACATTATTATACCCAAAAAGACACTTGTGCAAACTGGGTTATCAGACATATTAACAGTTCAGCAACACAACCAACATGGCGGCTGTCGTGTAACCATATCTCCTGTCTCTCTCACTCTCTCTCTCTACTTTTCTATGGGTCTGTGTATGGTTTCTGGGTGTGAAAACACTTGTGTGTTTCATAAACAAATATTAGTGAAATTATTCATGTGCCGCTGCTAGGTCGGTCTCTCAGGCGGCACCATCGATCATTTGTGCGTCACATATACTTGTATATATATAGAGATATAGAAGATATATATACTGTTTCTTTTATATGATATGACAACCAGAGCAACACCAACATTTCCAACTCTGATAAGATAACCAAAGAGCTGCAGGTAGAGAGCAAGCGGAAGTAGTATGTTTCCCTGCTCCCACTCCACCCAAAGTCTGCAACTAATTTCCACCCATTAGTCCAGTACCCCAATCCATTGTTAGTCATGCGCCCCGTTGACGTCTTTCCACCCGGCACTCGGTTGGGGTTATCTTATCGCTATGCCATACCACAGCCATGATGATATATCCCAGCACAATCGGCCATAGCCTGCCGCCTGCCAAATGCTCAACTATTTTTTTGTTGTTTGTTTATTAAATAAACATTGAACGATTGCCAGAGCTTTGGTTGCCGGGCGGTTGAATCATGCTGCGGCTCCGGAACTGTAGCATTCCTCAACCCTTTTGGTTGAACGGGAAACGTGGCTCCCGGGGGAGTCATTGCTCACAATTGTTCTAGTTTCTGGTTTTTAAAACGAAAATCGAAACTGAGAAGGGAGAATGGAGCACGATACGATACCGAGAATTTTGTGTAAGCAAAACAGAAGACGCTCAGCGAGGCGAAAAAGCGCCAAGAAAACGCATGTGGAAGTGTTTTAGAATTTACGAGCAAACAAAAAGTAAAATTTCCTAAAAATTGCACATTAAGATTTGAACACGTACTTTAAGACTTCGTTCCAAAAGGATTTTAAATTTCGACTTGAAATACTTTTTGAAACTTTAAAATGGTAAAAACACTGTGGCTTTGCCCCAAATGGAGCTAAGTAGAACCAGTTTTGAAAGATTACGTATTGCATTTCTTGGAGCCCTCAAGAAATAACTCCAGACCTCAAACTATCAGCAAATTTTTATCTACCGTACACACTCAGAAAAAAGGACCAAACGAGTTTTGGAACGATCGTGATCGAATTTATAACGTTTTGTACTTAAAATTTCAAGATTGTTGTGTTTAAGGGAGTTCTTAGATGAAATACAAAGCATTCTTCAGTTTAGTTTATTTGTTTTTGCTAATGCTACAAGAATTTCTCTTATAATTTAGTCCATTAGTCACGGGAAACTATTCAGATTAAATTAGTAAGAACAAAAATATTTTTTAATTAAGATTTATTCGTAATTGCAGTGAGTTAAACGATTCTAAAAAGCCCATTCTAAATTGAAGTACCAAGTTTCTGGGATCGAGTGCAGAACAAGCATTTGATACCAATGCAAAAAAAAAAGGCGAAAAATCTGTCATTAGAATTCTTAACTGATTCTGAGTGGTGGTAAATAGGTAAATACAGAAATACTTTTTGATATATTGAGTAAAGATCAAGATTTGGTTGCAATAACAAATTGGAAATAGCTAAAGAATTTAAGGGAATAAAGCCAAGAACATTTTGTACTTGTTCAAGACTTCAGACTTTTAAATAAGAATAACTTACTTTTAGAGTTAAAAAGATTGCTAATAAGATTTTAAAACAGTTTGAAATGTACTGAGCATATCCCAAAACGGTTTAATTCAATATTTCGGTATCAATAAATTGTATTTTAAGTTTTCAGATCTATTGAGACCGATTGTTCTTCATTCGGGTAATTAATTCTGGATTATTTTTCTTATTGTACTTTCTCCAAAAATAGAGCTTTGCTTACGATTTTTACCTATTTGTAAAGATCTGAGACTACGAACCAATATAAACCTAAGAAAGTTCATGAGAATGTAACTGTAACTGTAACTATAGTTTTATTTCTTGCTCTTTGTTATATGATCACAATTACCATTACCATTACAATTTTTCAGATAATTTAAAACAATTCCTGATAACGATTTTTTAGAAATCTTAATTGTAACTTGGAATCATGATTATAAGTGATGTAAATGTGGGAGGGTGGCTTTCCAATGTAGGGGAGTTGTGTACATACATACATATGCATACATGTATACTTTACTGGAATTGTGCCGGAACAATTTGGAGGCCAGAAAATTGTCGAAACTAGGTGGAGTGGCAGTTCACAGTAAACAACCTATACATATGTATTTAAATAGAGAAGGAAGTATGAATGGCACTTTGGCTGCCTCTTGCATTTAAAATGCACCTATCTTGTTGTTGTTGCCTTTGGAAATCCACCGAAGCTTGCTGTGTTTAGGGGGATACTTCAGGATAGCCGTCTCGTCTTCTATCCGACTCGAAGGACCATGTAAATGTGGGAGGTTGGCTTTCCAATATTGGGGAGTAGTGCTCTAGGGACTTGTAGGGGTTGCAGGTGCGCAAAAGAAATATTGAGGAAAGGAATGGGGTAGGTCTCCTAGAGAGTTTGAAGAAAACGCGTACACTCTCTTTCGTTGTAATAGGTCGACTCAATATGTACATTTATTTATCGTTATCGCTCTATTATATATCGATTAGGCCAAGCTTATTAACTTCACTTACACTAGGAGTTGGGAACTAGGTTAGGAACTTGGGAACGGAACGTGAACAAGTGATTATTACAAAATGTAATTACTTTTACAATTACTTGAGTAATTGTACCTGTAAAGGGGGATTATTGAGCATTTGTGCTTGAAATGTTGAAATTATTCATGTATTTCTTGGTGAAACTGAAATTATTTACTAGTTCGAATGCACAAATATCCAATTTTTTTAAATAAATACCCAACTGCATATAAATAAGCCCCATTTTCACACAAATGGTTAGTTATAATTAGATGAGTATTAAAAAATAATATCAATTTTTTTTTTTATTTTTCAATTAAATTGATGTTGGCCTTCATCACAACCAATTTCTCAAACGAAAAATTCGAGAGCGAATGCCGACTTGAGTCATTTATAATAATCTTCCCACAGGGGCTGACAATGTTAGTGGCGTGTTATATTTGATCGCTATCTCTTTTAGCGTTGGATATTTTTCACCTTCAATTATATGAATAGTTCAACTTTTCAAGCAGAATTACTTAAGTAATTGTAAAAGTAATTACAATTTGAAATAATCATTTAATAACCGTTCTTTCAAGTTACAAATATGATTACTAAAAAATATCGTAATCATGAATTGTTTTATCATTGTCTGAATAATCGAGATTATTGTAATGAAAAGTAATAAAATACAGGAAGTATTGATTACATTATAGCTCTAGGATACCCACTAAAAATTCGAAAAAAAAACAGGAACCGAATTAACTTTCTTCTTTTCAAAATACTATGTAAAGAAGTAAGGATGATTCGAAATGATAAAGTTTTCTCAGTAGGCGATCGATTGTGATTGTTTACCTTTTGTGTAACAGATCTGATAGAATTCGTATTCTTATTTCATTGTGCAAGTCCCAACATAGTTAATATCAGGCAACGTAAGATGCAAATGTTCTTTAGAATATTAAAAAGCCTCACATTTGGGGGCTCAATTGTTTGTAAATAGAAACACTTTCGATCAGCTTTGAAATCTAAAAGATTTGGAACAGCAGTCTGATTTGTGACGAAAAATATTTTTGATGTGAAACATCTTTAATTTCTGTACGAAAGATTAGAAATAGCGTCACGCTGACATGGCATATTTAACAACTATCAAGTACTTAGTATCGATAAGTTAGTGATGAGTTCTTAGTATCGAGACCTGAGTATCGAGTACTGAGTGTCGAGTACTGAGTAGCGAGTATTAAGAACTGAATATCGAGTTAAGCATCGAGTACTGAGTTTCCATTGAAAATGAAGCGTCCATTCATCAATTGAGAGTTGCATTACGGTAGGTAGCACCGACCTGATAAGGGGGAAGAACGTTCCAGGATGAAAGCGCAGTCGTTGCTACTGGAAAAGAGAGAAATTTTTGCGCTGCTCTCACACACACCAATGCAAAAATGTGAAGGTATTTATTGCCTGCCTCTGATCTAAATCTACATATGACTTACAGGCTCTGCAAAAATTATGCAAAATTTGATGAGGTTCATGAATGTCGGAATGAACGCGGAATGAGTTGCAGAAATATAAGCAAAGTAACGCAACTCGCAAAGGAGTTATTGCCAAACAAGCTCTGACATTGTCATAGTCGCTGGTTTGCAAAATTTCCCACTGGTCGATCATTGGAAGCTGATGACTATCAAATCAAGGCAGTGATTAAAAATCACCAACAACAATAGAAAATCACCAAAGAAAACTTGTGTACGTGAACAAGCTAGAAATTAGGATAGTTTACAATAACGACGAGCAAAAACTACCATAGAGCAAGGAGCCGGTTTAGATCACAAAGTTCAGATAAGGATAAATCTGTCCGTTTCATTAAACTGAGATGTATCCATCTTCCGAAATTGGACATAAGATAACTAGAAGCATCTCAGATTAGGAAATAGAAAAATTTCCAGAATTATCAGAGCTAAATTGAGCAGTGTTGGCACATCCATTGTATACTCATAACCTTGCACCATCAGTTTATCACTTGTTTCGCTCTCTGCACAACTCTAAAGCATTCGATATTGGTTCAAAATCGCCTCCGAACCAAAGTGCCGAACCCGTTTAAAAGTGGTTTAGATCCATATATTTTTCATATATGTAAGCTATGAACTTGACATTTAGTGTGTAGGTTGATCATATGGACTAGATATTTTCCAGTTTCAAAACGGCACAATTGCAATATATCTTTTGGAGCTGGATACTTTAAAGCAGTCAGTTCAGAGCCACATCTTAGAGATTAGTAAAGCTATCTCCTTTAGGAGTTGCATATTTTCCTGATTCAAAACGGATTCCCAAGCTGTTAGTGAAAAGCGATTCCATTTCGGTTAAAGCTTTCCATAGAGTAAATATGCCGACGTGCCCTATTTTTATTAGTTTACTCCTTCAGGGGTTTAGAATTTCCCCTAAGGGCAAATCGTTTCAATTTTTACTCTTCATTGGACGTTCTTACAATCTCCACTTGAACAAGTTCAATTGTTAATAGAAATTTAATTTCAATTAAATTAAATCCAGCGATAAGATAGCCACCCCTCTCCCCCCCCTTCGCTTTATCTGGTTAAGAATGGGGAATTCATTTTCGACTTAAGTGAGTAATAATAAAAATAATAACTTAGCGTATGCAGTGCAATAAAACAAAAAGAAAATTACATAGTTAATACGAAGAGAAGATGTCAAGTCGACAAAAGTCGAAAGTCAAGGTGGCAAAGCAAAAGCAGCGTCAGCGGCAGCAGCAAATTGCTCCGACTGACTAGCTCCACCCCCCTGGCTCCCCTCATATATAATGAGCATTATTATTAACTTGCAGCAACAACTTACATTTTGCTTGTCAGCAGGCAAAGCGATTTTCCCATTTTGATTTGGCAGTTTTAGCAAAATTTATGCCTTTGGGTTTTTTTGTGTTCTGTTTTAAGTTTAATGTAGTTTTCAGGTGTTTTTTTCCAAGCACAAAAAGTACAACAAAAAAAAATGTAAAATACAGATCAGTTATTTTTCACTTGACAACGGCAAACGAGGCGGATGATCATGATGATGATTTGAGAGGCGACGCGGCAAAAAAATAGTAGTAAAAAAAAAACAGTTAACAGGGTTGACGTGTTAGCCCAAAAATGAGTTCAAAACGTTCCAAAACTGACGGGAGACGGAGACGTCTTTACCGCAACGCAACCGATCGACGAGTGAACGCAACGTGCAATGGGCTATGGGGGAAAATAGCGAAGCCGTTAGAGAATGAAACCACCACAGAAAACCCGATAGCGTACGAAGCGTTAACGCTGGCAGAGCTGCGCCACGATCGGTTATAGCCGGCAATTGCAGTACGTGTATATATGTATGCATGTGTGTGCATGTGTGTATATACATACATATGTACAGGGCTCGACCAACCCAAACTCTGTCCTGTCGGCGGCGCCGTCTCTATGTCAGCATAAAAACTTGATCGTTTTGTCCGTTGACATTGGAATTTGATGGGAAAGAATAATGTTTTTTTGGGGGGATCACAAGTACTTGCTGATATGGCAACAAAAATATTAAGGGAGGAACTTAGATTAAAGTGGTTTGTAGTTACAGTGGTTACAGAACTAGGATTGGGAAAAATGTTTCCGTTTCAGTTCTACTTCCTGGCATATGTTTTGATTTGAAGCCGGCTTTGAACCAGATTTTGTCCTTAACTCAAACAGTTTTTGGCGGAAGTGGAATAAGGAACAAGACTTGTTCAAAACTGCGTCGCTTTTTGAGCAGCAAATCGAGAGATTGAGGCATTAAGCATTGGAAGCACCATTTTGAGCCAAGGATTTAATTTTAAAGTTTGACATCTTAAAAGAATTAAGCACTGATCCGAGGGCATAATGAAGAGAACTGAGTTGTAATTAACTGAGTTGCCGTACACTCAGAGAAAAAAACCAAGAACTTTGTACTTGTAAGAACGCAAATACTTGATTCAAGTATAAAAAATTCTGATTTCAAGTACAAAATACTTGATTTGAGACTGTTTCAGAATATACTAAAGCAGTTAATGACTACGTTTTAAGTCAAGTCCGATTAACTCTCAAAGTACAGTATGTCAAGATGGTGTTTTTACACAGTAAAAAGACTTACATTTTTCACTTATTTTGCAAATAAAGGAGCTTTCTCTAAATGATAAAATTTTGTATTTAATTTATGTTGATTCTTTATGGTTCTTAGAACTAGATTGCTAAAGAAAGTAATCAAATCCATCTAGTTTTAAGGCTAAAAAAATTAAAAACCAAGAAAATCTTTTTTAAAAAGTGTCAAGAAGGTGTTTTTACAAAATGTCAAAACTCATATATTCTCAGCACTGGAGCTCAAATGGTAAATGTAATATTAGTTCTAGGCAAGTTTTACCCGCTGAACCCGAATCAGGTTCTAAAAATTCCATATCTCTAATGGTTTAGCTGTAAATTTGGATTTAAAATGTAGAAAATGTCAAAGCAGCTTATTTGAAAGTTTTTAATTTTAACACGGTGTAGTACTTGCCCACAAAATAATAAATACTTTAAACATTTCATAGGTTATAAGTTCATAATCGATAAGCAAAGTATGTTTGATTTGTATGCAAATTGTACTTTTATGTATTTTGCATACGCTTTACCACACAACTACATTATTTCGAAAGCGAAAAGCACCTTATATTTGTGGCCGATTAAACAAATTTCGATGGTTCGTTGTGCACTATAGGTGTGGTAATCTAATTTCTAGAAGATTCGGAGGAACCAAAAAGGGGTTCATTAAAAATATGGAGTTTCTAAAAGCAGATTCGGATTCAGCGTGGAAAACTGGTCTAGAAAGAAAAATTTTATTTTCCATTTGAGCTCCTGTGCTGAGAATATATGAGTTTAGACATTTTGTAAAAACACTTTCTTGACACTTTGTAATAAGTATTTTTTTTTTGTTTTTTAATTTTTATTAATGTTCAATCTAGATGGATTTGGTTACTTTCTGTTGCAATCTATTTCTAAGAACCATAAAGAATCAAAAGAAAATAAAAACAAAATTTTACCATTTAGAGAAAGCTTCTTTTTTTGCAAAATAAGTGAAAAATGTGAGTCTTTTTACTGTGTAAAAACACTTTCTGTCTGTTCATACGGACAGACGGACAGACAGATACTGATCAAGAATATATATACTTCCTTCTGCCTGTTACCTACTTTTGCACAATCTTAATATACTCTGTGTACCTCTGGTACAGAGTATAAAAATATCGATAATATCAATATTTTCGATATTTTTCAAAATATCAATTTCTTTAGAATAAATGTGTTATTAAGGTAATTGAGATGTCATTAGACAAGTCGTAAAAACTACGTTCTAACTGAGTTGAAAATCTAGGTATCAAAGCTCCAAAACACAACAAAATATCTAAATATCTAGACCGCAAACAATTGAAATTCTAGAGAAGGTTTGGTTCGGGGGTTCGAATCCGTTGGAAAGTCTAAGGTTAACTTATGAAACGAAATGGTTTGGTTCAAAGTTTTGTTCACAGAATCTAAGACCGTGGAGACATTTTTTGGCAAAAAAAAATAAGACATATATTTGATGAAATGGAAGCGCCCAGCTAAAAAGGCTTTTAACAACATTAACAAAAATAAAAACTTCTCTACCATACCCTGGACTTTTAAATAGAAGCCTGAGCCTAACCTTAAATGCTTGGGTTTGTTTTACCACAACTTGACTTATGCTTTTATTCGTTTCAAAATCGTAACATGCCGAGCTTGGATATGGTTTTTATACTCTGTACCAAAGGTACATAGAGTATAATAAGTTTGTGCAAAAGTATGTAACAGCCAGAAGGAAGCATCTCCGACCCCATAAAGTATATATATATTCTTGATCAGCATCAACAGCCGAGTCGATATAGCCATGTCCGTCTGTCTGTCCGTATGAACGCACTTCTTCTATCTGCAGGCAGAACAAGTTTATTTTCAATTTTGGCCACGCCCCCTCCCGCCGCCGCAATTTGACAAAAAACGTCATATCTCCCACAGTTTAATAGATAGATGGTTCGAACCTTTTGGACGTATATTCTAATCAAAATTATTTATCGATTTCCCAAAGGAATCATACAGATCGGATCAACGGTTCTCGAGATATGATCAAAAGAGTGTAAGCTGCAGCAGCGCATTAGCAGCGCTGTTTACCGCTGCCACTGCAGCATCAAAATTTATGTTCGTTGGTACAGAGTATTATATAGTCGGGCTTGACCGACTTTCTTCCTTGTTTTGATATTATAATGCTCCGATTTAGAACTACTAAATTATTTTTTGTCCGATCAATAAATTTTGATAGTTTTATAAGTTCTGAAAGAAATTGACTAAAGAGATTCTTCGAACAAAACTTTTTCCAAGCAGAGGGGGTCTGTTTTGGTTTGTTAACAATATAGAAGGTCCGTTTCTGGGTACAGTTTGATTGGCCCAAAAACCTAAACGGTTCTCTCGCCCGGATTACAGCCTTGCAAAATATAAATTAAATGCTATTTTTTTATAAACTGATCATATTGTTCATATACTTCAGATCATGGCATACTAAAGTATCGCGGTTTATCCACCAAGGACATTTTGAATTGAATATTAGTTTTTCCAGCTGGTTATGAAACATGACCAATGAGTAATATGAGTAACACTTATAAATGGTCAATGCTGTTCTTAGGCAGTTGCTTGTACAAAAATGGCCATACCAATTCGTTCTGTTTGTGTCTCTAGCTTATGGTCTATAAAGACTCTATAATGGGTGCGGTCGGGTGGGTCAGCGGCTAGTGTGCGCGACCGCTTTGCAAGAGGTCGTGGGTTCGATCCCGCCTCGGAACATCTTATGAAAAGTTTTTTCTTTGAATAAACTTACACACCCGGTCACCCCTCACTGCTGTTGGCGCCAGCTTAGCCATGCAAAAGCTTCTCAAACTGCCGTTCGGAATCGGCGTTAAACTGTAGGTCCCTTTCTCTTGTGGGAAAATTAGAAGCGCACAAGCCAAGCCCATTTAACAATGGGTGCGGTCAATTTTGCTTTCATATATCGCAGTTTTCCGTTGAATGTTACCATATCTTAACTACACATGATATTGGTCAGTATCTCAACAAATTTAAGATCTTAGAAAATTTTACCGTGTGGTTTTCCATACAGTTAAGTTTCTAAGTATGACCTCTACTAATTACTTGTTCATTAGAGGCGGGAATTTAGTATAACAATCGCAATAAACCAATTTACCTTTGTGAATTTTTAAATGCATTTATAAAAACTTTGGGTGATCAAGAAAAACTGAGTATGAGGTATTGCTACCTGATGGACCGGATGGTGACTTCTTGAAGCTTTCAAACTGAGGGACTAGTTTGCGTAGAAAAAGACAGAAGGACGGACGGACAAAGCTCAATAGACTCAGCTCGGCTCAGCAAGGCTGCAAACTGGTGAAGTGTAGAACCTCGCGGAACAGGGTTGCTTTGAGCTATTTGGGACCCTCTAACCGGACCATGAACCAAACCTTCTATACCGGCGATGGGCAATAAGTTTTATTTTAGGAGCCGTCCAACAACAACAGAAAAAACAATGCTTAAAGAAGTCTTAGTTAAAAAACTTTTTTGTTTTCAATGGAAGTGACCCTAAAATTGGCATTTATTTATTTGGTATGCATTCACACAATTATACACTATAGCATATTGCTGTCATAGGAACGATCGATCGAAAAACTAATTCTATTGAACGTCCTTACGTCATTGGCATATACTTACTTTATATACTTTTACACAAGTCTACAAGGTCAAAATCGGATGACTATAGCACTTAGCTGCAGTACGAATGATCGGTCGAAAAAGAAGTTCTAGTGAGAAAACCTTTTTTGTTTTAAATGGGATCGCCTCCAAATTTTGTAATTGTTAGTTTGTTATGCGTTTACATGATTCCACTAAGTTTGGGCGAAATCATACATCTATATACTTAGTATAACTCCTTTAGAAAAGTTATGTCCGAAAAGTAATCTTAGCAAGAAAAACTCTTAACTTTCCTGAATTTTTATCTCTTTCTCTTTTTTAACCAGATTTGCCTGCCTGTCAGGTCTTTAAAGAATATTTTAGGGTGGGAAACCAGGGTGATCGGGAGATGTAACAGGCAGGCGCGAGGTCCCACTGAAAGATGAAAGGCCTTAACAGCAGCCTCACTGACGACTAGAATTGAAATGTTACTTGGAGTTTCCTCCAAGGTGTAGATTAATTTAGTCGTTTGCCAGACTGCATAGATCTGTGCCTGGAAAACGCTATACCAGATCGGCAGACGGAATGAGAGCTGTGACGCTAGGAGAAAATGTCTGCTGCCTTCCGTCTTCGAACCGTCTGTGTAGATGTCTCGCTATCCCTGATGGTAGTGCTTCCCAGGTTCTAAAGTTATCCATTCATTTCTGAGCTGGTATACACTAATCGCTTCCCTTTACCTTTGTCTGAAGAGGGTGCTTTAGGAAGTTTCAGTTCCTGAATACTTACTGCGCTTCCCGCTGCTGCATTTTTCAGGAAAGTGTCTATTTGTTCCAGGTTCTGAACTATGTCCAGGTGCGCCTGGCGGGCGGATGTTATAACCACGCAAGCTTGTCTTTGAACCTCCATTCGTAAAAGGTTCGGCTCAAAAATTTACTTAGGATACTATTTTCAGAATTAGATTTACAAATCTTATCTAAACTTTGGAAGTGAAATAAAGCAAAAGTAAGTATTTGAAATAAGAAATACAATCGAGTAGACAGTAATTGCTATGGAACACCTTCCAATGTCTGGGTCTAGGCACAGACTAGGTATTTGTGCAAGATCACAGTACTGAATTGGCTGCTTCCAAATCAACAAAAATAAGGCGGAGAAGGTTTCATTTCTACGGCTTTCTGATTATATATTATAATAAATTGATTCCTTCCTGAATTGTTAAGAATTTTCTACTTAAAACCAAGCTTAAATTGGTTTTCAGAGGAGGAGAAGATACCGAACGGAAAGAGAAAATTGAAGAGTATAATTTCAAGGGTCAAATGTTTAAACAAGTAAGGGAGCTGTAGTCGAGTGCCCCGACTACAAAATACCCTGTTCCCTTGATTTCGTGTGTTTTCCTTTACATACACACACACTCACAAATATACACACTCAAAAATACACACAAACGAATGCGCGCATGCGGCCGCCCAGCCAACCAAACGCTCGCAAACGATATCCCAAGCGAGTGAATTGCTTGATTTAACCCGGCAAAACTCTCGCATACGGGTCGGGAAATGATAGTAAAATGATTCATGTGTCGTTCAGTTTGTGGCAGTGAAAGTATCATTTACGATAGTCGCAAGCAATACGGTTAGCGTAGCTTTGAGCGGTATCTTTTGCGAGACTTTTTTGATAGTACTTGCGAGTCATTTAAAATTTGTGTTTTTTATTTAAAATAAAAAAAAAAAATTATTTGTGAGCCCGTAGTGTCGCCCTACCCGGCCCGCCGGACTCACCTTGTCTGGGACTCGAACTCAAGACCGCGGGCACTCTACACGACTGACATCTTAACCCTCACCGATACTATCGGGTCGCGCGTGACGCTGGCGAAATGACAGGGAAGAACGAAATCAACACGCCCGGGTGGTCGAATGGCAAGACATTTGCCTTGCGACGGCGAGGTCATGGGTTCGAATTAAACTCAAGGCATTAAATTAAAACCTATTTTTCTTGTTTTTTTTTTATTTTGTTTTTTTATTTTTGAGTTTTTTTAATATTGTCTATATTTTTTTCAATATTTTTACAATGCGCTTTGGTCCCAAACTCGATATTTTTCGTAATTACGCAAAATGCTCACATGCTGGCTCGCTTATGAGATCGCTTGCGAGTGCTCTGCGATAATAAAAATGAACTCTCATCTTGCTTACATGCGAGCTCGTTTGTGAGCATTCTGCGATAGTCTCGCAAAATGCTCGCATGCTGGTTGGCTGGGCGCGCGCGATAACTGACAATGCAAGACCCCCTCTCTCCCACAAGCAAAATTGATTCGTAAATAACTTCGGTGTTTTTTGTCCGATCTTATTGATCTTTTCGGAATAGATTGATATTGGGCCTTACATGAAATATATAAAGTCTCGAGGGTCTAACTTAAAAATTGTGGCTCTGACAGTTTTTGGCGCTTAAAGGGGGAGGGGGAGGAATTTTCCAAATCTAAAACAAACTCGATTTGAATCTGGTATACACCTACCTACATGCAAAATTTGTGGCTCTATTTCTTATAGTCTCTGAGATCGACGCGTTCATACGGACAGACGGACGAACGAACAGACGAACATGGCTAAATCGACTCGGCTGCTAATGCTGATCAAGAATATATAAATACTTTATAGGGTCGCAAATGCATCCTTCTACCTGTTACATACTTTTGCACAACTTCATTATCCCCCTTTTCCGACATGAATGGGATTCCTTATACTTCTTATACTTGCAGGCGGATCAAGTTACTTATTCCATTTTGCCACGCCCCCTGACTCCCTCGCAATTTGGGATTTCCTCAGTTTTGTACATAGACAGTTCGTACTTTTTAGACATATTTAGGTTTGCTTAGGATCGGATTAGCAATGGTCAAGCTATGAGGAATCGGTCAAGCCCTACTTTCTTAATTATTTTTTTGTGTTTTAGAATTTTGATCCCCACAACACCTCAATAAAAGAGCCCCCAAAAAGTGGTCCATTTCTAGAGGATGTCAGAGAAATAAAGTTACCCTTGAACACTTTGAAATGACATTTTGCCTCTGACTTTTCTCAATGCACTCAAAAAACGAGAGAGTTTTTTCGCTCACTTTGATAAGCGTAATCTATTGAATATGTCTTTTAATAAACTGCAAGTGTGTATGCGTGCTTGTGTGCTTCTGCAACATTAATAACCTAAGGCAACAGCAACAAAACAGGCACTTTGAGCTGACACTTGGCTCGATTTGCTAAGTTGCTTATGATCTGCTGCTGAGAGCCGAACGAAATTAACACTTACAACAGTGTTCCCCGAAAGATGCCGAAAGTACCCGACATCTCATACAGAATGCTTGCCGAAGTAATGCATCAGCGAGTGTCATAGTGGGGAACACTACCCTACACTGAGAAAACAGTGCACTAAAAACGCACGTTTTTTTAAAAAATTCTAAAAGAAACATTTTTAAATGCATTTTATGGCATATACAATTAAAAACTCAGCGTTTGTAAATAGCAAATATTCGTTTTAAAGAGAAAAAAAAAATATTTTAGGTGCAAAATCTGGGTCGAAACGTTTTCAAATGAAAAACGTCTCCATAGAAGTATTAAAATTTTCCATTTATGTTGTTTTCTTAGTGTACAAGCTGTTATCGTAGGACAGCCTTATGTGTTTCTCTTATCAAGAGTCCTGAAACAGAAACCTCGAGTGAGGCAAAAACAACCCAGCGGCGCAAAACCCCATTACAAGATCGATGTTCTCTTTAACACTTTGTAGGCTGGTAGCTTTCAAGTATCGATTACAATCCTGAATACCTTTACATAAGCTAAGCCACCTGAGTTCTATGTAATCGGAAAAGTGGGCGTATAACTGTACACGCACCCACACACTTGGTGTACACTAAAGTACTTATGTACGCCGATGATATGGTACTATTGGCCGAAAGTGCGGAAGAGATGCAGTATACAATTGACAAAGTATCTGAGTATTGTAAACAGTGGAGCCTTGTCATTAACACAGAGAAATCCAAAATCATGGTGGTTCGAGATGGCAGAGGGCGCCTTGCAAGAGCAGAGAAGTGGTACCTCGATGGGACAGAGCTGGAAGCTGTCAAGGATTATAAATATCTAGGTGTCACACTGACACAGAATATGCGGTTTGATACACATCTGCGGAACAAATTGTCAGAAGCAAGGATTGCAATCAACAGCACGTGGAAAAGTTTCATGTCAAGAAAAGACATAAAACCAAGTGCGAAGTATAAGCTATTTGAGGCAACGGCAAGATCAATTATGCTATATGCAGCAGAGGTGTGGGGCTATGCCGAATACGATAGTGTGGAAAAGCTAGCGCGTAATTTTATTAAGAAGCTTTTTAAGCTGCCAATCAACACACCAACATATGCGATACACCTTGAGACTGGTCTACCTACCCTCTACCACAATACGCTGGACAGACATTTTAAATACATGAGGAAAATCATGGATCTACCTCAGAACAGGCTTCCTAAGTTAGTCGCTATGCAAATCCTGAGGGACCAATCGCAGTGCTTTGCAGAATGGCAAAAAAATTTTCCAGGCTAATAGTATGTTTTGCGATATAGAAGACATAGCTGAATGGAGAAGAACGCACGACACTGTACTGGAAAGAGTTGATGAAGCCCAGCGGAATTCCTTTGAGGTCACTGCTCGGCGGAGCGAAACTCGGATTTTATATAAAGGCCTAATCTTCAACCTGGGACAAAGCAATTATTTTACAGATGACTTTTCAGTGGATGCTATAAAAGTAATTTTTCAAGCGAGATCCGAAATGCTGCCACTAAATTATAGACCCCACATTAGCGACGAGAAGTGCTCGCTTTGCAACATGAGTGTCAGGGAGGACACCTTCCATTTCCTCTCAGAATGCCCAATTCTGGGAGAACTCCGACTTAAATATTTCGGAGAAAGATCCTTCACATGGGAAAAAACTAGAGATCGACTCAACGGAGAAAATTGGATTACACTCAAAATTGTAACAGAGGATTTTTAAAAAATATATATAATAGTTTAAGCTCCTTACTCCTTATACATACTCCTTGTACTAAGTAATATTATAAATATGATATAAGAGTGCAAACGGCTATTGCCAAGCAATTATTGAAAATAAATATAATACTACTACTACTACACACTTGGTGTAAGGAGTTGTACAACAAATACTTTACAACCTTTGACACTGTTTAGTGCTAGGTGTATTGGATTGTAAATCTCTACACACAACTGTGTATTCCAAAGTAGGCGCCTACTGTAATGCATGTTGTGGAACAACCTTATACAGATCTGCGCCGCTGGGAAGTGTTCTGGTTCAGAGAGTGAGCGAGTCTGTTTAATTTGTACCTGTCATTCTGGTGAGCAGACAGCACAGAATCAAGTGGTTAACCAATTTTTGCGAGCTCTGCTCAATAGACCTGTTTATTTGAAAGATTTGACTGTTTTTTTGAAATAAAACTTGTCCCTAGTGCAGGGTATATTACAATTGGGTTTGAGCGTCTGTTTTACTAGTCTTCGTTCCGTTGGTAGCCCAATAAACCCAAAGTACAACAGTATTACGTGTGAAAGCACTTAACAGTTGTACTTAGTCTAAGTGAATCACCCTGAAATAGTACAACAAATTGTAGGATTTAAGATACATCCTTACTTCTCTCACACAAACACACACACAGACACCATTAGAGGAGATGTGAAAGAGTGCGGCGAGAGACCAGCTTTTCGACTTGCTCTCCATTTCAAAACTCAAATAATGCGCGTCGGCTATTTAACTTGAAATTAAGCGACGTTTGTTGTTTTTTTTTTTTTTTTTTTGGTTTAAAAGAATTGTTAATGTATACATATGTGAGTTGTTGTTGTTGTTGTTGGTTTATTTGCTTATTTTGCTCATTTTGTTTGTTCTCTTGCTGCGCGCTTGCGTTGACGCGAACGTCGACTGCAACGAACGAAATTCAGTTTCAGTTTTTCCATTTATTTTTTTTTGTCTTTTTTTGTGGAGATAGCAACTTGTTAAAAGAAAACAAACAGAGTGAGATAGAAGGAGGGAGAGAGGGGGGAAAAGGGTCTGCCAACATACTTACATATGCATGTAACCCAGAGGTTTTAGCACATAGATCTAATATGGTTCCTACTCCATATATATGTACATATATACAGACAGATACAGGTACGTTTTTTCTTCAGCTCCAGAGGCCACGTCGTTGCCTGGTTGTGTTCTGTTCTGGTTGTTGCTACGATCGAGCGTCTGTGTTTAATTAGCAGATAAAAATACAAGCAACCCATGAAGTACCACACACACACACACACACACTCTCACTCTCTTACCGCCTCGCCTGCCTACCTGGGGGGGGTTACGATATCAGAGACCCATACTTATACATTGCACAGGCGTTAATTAGTTTTGGGGCTTTTCTTTTATCAGCAAAAAAAACACACACACACACACACAAAACATTTTTCAAATGCATTTCGTTCTGTTACGAATGCAAATCGAATTGTGGTTTCCTTGTTCCATATCCATATCAATCAAGCATGGAACTTCTCTAACATGCGTTAAGTACTCCCATCCCCTCCACCATAACCCCTTCCTTCCCTTAGAGGTGACTGGTGCCATTGTCGCGGCGCCAGTTGTATATTTAAATTTTTTTGTTGTTGCCAGGAAAAAAAAGGTAGGAAAGTGGGTCAAGCCTGACTTTGATATACCCTGTACATATATACTCCCTCTCTCTTTCGTTTGACTCCATTAACTTTTATAGGACCTCTAAAAAACTTCTAAGATAGTTAAATAATGCTCATAACTATATTTATTGAGAGTCTGAACAATCTATTTACCATAATGTAAAAGTTAAGAGGTTTTCTTCAAATTTCAGGGGGATCTGATCTGCCTCTAAGTATAGGGAGTCTAGTTTCCATACATTTCGAGACTCCAGTTTGATGATACCCTCTTTACCCATTTTTAATCGTTACGGGGTATTCCAAATTGAGGCCAAGTCTCTGGGAGTCTCTTCTTTCTGTGTCTTGTTTAAACAGATACAAGATGCTAACGAACTGCAAAGATAATAAATATTTCAATTGTATCTTATTTGCACACGTTCAATCAATATGTGGAAAACGCGCATAAGTTTAAAAAAAAAAGAACACGAAGACTTCCAAACTGTCCAGATGCGGATGCATAATGTTCAATGACAAATGTTTCAAGTTGATCTAGAGCAACAGACCTTTGTATGTACAAAACATGTACATGCACGAGTACATAGCACCATGGTACCTGGTGGTCGTCGGTACGTCACGGACGCAAGAGATTTTTCGTCTTATGAGCCGCTTTGTATTGGCATTCATTTAACACATTGCTGTTAAAATTCAGACAAGAAATCAAATTCAAATAACGCGCTTCAATTGTAAGAGAGAGAGAGAGAGAGACAGGAACAGGGACCGAGAGCTGCACATTTAATGCTTCAGCAAACTGGTCCAGTATTTGGAGCAGGATTTCCGGCAGACATTCGTTCTATCTACACCAAAAGTTTAGTTTACTTTAAATAAAAACTTCTCTAGAAATGTAATGCATCCCAATGGATATTCGGCTATCAGCGAAACACTCACAAATTAAAAAAAAAAAAAACACATATAAAAACAAATGATTTCGCACCATTTTCGATAGCAGCTGTTTCAATAGTTTTCACTTCAGTAGAAAAAAGGTTTTTCAAAGTAACAGCGGCGTTGCCGCCCAATGCATACCGTGTCACGCGATTGCTTATCGATGAGTAATAATTTTCAAGGCGCTAAAATTGTGCAGAGGTTTTGGTCCGCAGGTTCAAGCCCGTCTTTAAGTCTGTGGTTGGGTTTGCGGACCGGTTCCTTGACTTATCGAACCTTGCCTCAAGGCATTTTAGTGAAAACATTTCTGCCTATATTTTCTATCAATTTCTTAAGCTGGGGAAAAACTGCTTGACATGACCATTCTGATTAAAATTTGTTGCTACATAAACTGCTGCTTTGTAAATCCAAGAAGTCAGTGTCAAAGCAAAATATAAAAAAGAAACAAAAATTGTAAAACAGGAAAGCAGATCAGCAGTCAATGCTTTGAAAGTTTTTCACTTGATCGACTGCACAGAAAGTCGATCCAGCCCGACTTCGATATACCCGTTACTCAGGGGAATTAATCTTGTATACAGAGCTAGCAAATAACAATTGACCGTTTTTCGTTGTCCAAAAATAACAGTTATTCACGGACCCTTTGAGCAAAAAGTCAGAGATGAACCGTTCAAATCGGCTTATTAACGAATCGCTCAGTGCTCAACGAACAACCAATGGATTTGTTTACATTTTGCTCTGCTCACTCACTGAGCAAATCGTCACGAGCGAAGAAGATAAAAGTCATTTGCGTTTGTGTGCGTTTATGTGTGACTGAGGTGTCTGTTTGGGCTTGCGTCTCACACACACACAAAACAAATAAAAGAAAAAACAGACCCTTTGAGGTGAGTCGTTCGGCTTTTTGCACATCTACTGACTCTTAATGTGCGAGCGCTTAGTCGGATCGCAGTCTGTAAATTGTTATTGAATGAGCAAAACAAGAAAAGCTCAACTGAGAACAGTCAACTGAAAACAAAAACAAGGAAAAACGAAGTGTTCTGCTCAGAGCGAGAGCAAGCGTGCATGGATTTTGTCGGTTTTGTTATTGAGCAGACCGCAAAGGCAAAAATGTTCAATTGTTATTTACGAGCTCTGCTTGTATAGCCTTCCCTTGTGTTACTTAGCAGAGCATTAACATTAATGTTAACATTTCAACATTATGTAAGCAAACAGAGCATGCGACGCCAAAAAGGTATGCAACTTTTTTACAACTTTTATAACTCTGCCAATTATTATCCGATCTTAATGAAAAATTCAGAGATTGTAGATATTGGGCACATACACTACACTTCAAAAAACAGGGTGGTCTATTTAAAAATTGGAACTTCATTTGGGTATAAAAAAAACGGCTCGATATTTTTCAAAGGTTGAACATTTATTGGAAAGGTTGGTTCATGTCATTTATTTATGAAAAACAATTTCGGTCAAGTGACCACCACGGCTGACTTGGAAGTAGCCCATTCGATCCACCCAATTTTTGAGAAAATTATCAATTGTTTTGGCACATATGTCAGCAATAGCAACTCGAATCTCGTTTTTCAACTGATCAATTGTTTCAGGATTGTTTGCAAAACATTTGTCCTTGAACGCTCCCCAAAGATAATAGTCTAACGGTGTCAGATCACAGCTTCTTGGCGATCAATTCACATCTCCATATTTGCTGATTACTCGATTTTCGAAGATAGGGCGCAGAAGATTGATTGTGGCGTGCGCTGTGTGTTGAAACTAAATATCGTCCAAGTCTTCCACTTTAATTTCCTCGAAGAACCAATCACTTAACATTGCGTGGTAGCGCGAGTTGACGTCGATGGTTGTTGACGCACATTTTCAGCAACCGCAGCAATATTTTCGGTCGAGCGCAGCGGACGAGTACGAACACGAGTTTGTTTATCCACCAACATTCCAGTTTCTCGAACTCGCTTCACGAATTAATCCACAAAATGAGTTTTCGGAAAATTTTTTTTGGTTTTATTCAAATTTCGCACAGTTTGAGTCGAGGGCTCACCACTTTGGAAACATGTTTTTAATATTTCCCAACTTTCTTCAAGCGAATAGCGACCCATTTCGTAAATGGCAAAGCTTTTACTAAATATTAGTCGCTTTCCTAAGTCGCTATATATACTTTATGGGGTCGGAGATGCTTCCTTCTGATTGTTACATACTTTTGCACAATCTTAATATACTGTCTACCTCTGGTACAGAGTATAAAAATATGTGTGTGTACTGTTCTTATACGTACGAGGGCCGTCCCAGAAATAGCCGACCTAACTACTAAAACACAAAAATTTATCATTTATTTTTTATCCTTTTAGGTCGATACACTTTTCCCAGCAATGTTCAATAGCTTCGATACCTGTTTTATAATAAGAACTGTGAAGCTCTTCAAAATAGTCATTAACCTCGGACTCCACCTCTTCATTGTTGCCAAATCTTTTTCCTCCGAGCCATTTTTTCAAGTTTGGAAATAAGAAATAATCAGAGGGTGCTAAGTCTAGCGAATAAGGGGCGTGAGGTAGCAGTTCAAATTTTAATTCATTAATTTTAGCCATTGCAACGGCAGAGGTGTCAACCGACGCATTGTCATGATGGAACAGCAAACGCGGCACCCATCTTGCGCATAACTTTTTCATGTCCAATTATTCGGTCAATATGCGATGTACAGCACTTTTTGAAATGCCTACACATTCAGCCAACTCACGAACTCTCAATCGCCGGTCACTCAATACACATTTTTTAATTTTGGCCACCATTTCTGAAGTGGTCACCTCACTTGGACGCCCATTACGATGTTCATCTTCGCAGCTCAAACGACCTCGCTTAAACTCAGCCACCCAATATTTTATTGTTGTAAACGAGGGAGCAGAATTACGTAAGGTAGAATCCAGCCTCTTTTCAATATTGGTTGGACTAAGACCTTTTATATGAAAGTATTGTATCACATAACGATGACCAATTTTGTCCATGTTTGCAAATCAATAACAAGCGTTCTCTATTAAAATCAACCAAAAAAAAACTGTGCAAGGTAAAGGCACCAAACTTAAAACTTAAGCTTTTAATAGTCGGTACTTCCCCTTTTTAATATTTTTTGTGAACATTTTCCAACACTTCTGTGCTTGGTCGGCCATTTCTGGGACGGCCCTCGTATGTACTAGTGGAAAATCGATGTTAAACTTTTCTCTTAGAGTATTGTTACTTACCAGAGAACTGCAACGAGCCTTCACGAATACACTCGCTCACCCGTGCTTCAAATGCGATGCAAGTAAACTAAGCGCTCAAGGCTTGTTGAACTTGTTCAAACGGCATACACAAAACAAAACTCCCAAAAAAGTTCGAGTATAGGCGAATCATTGCATTTTCAAACTCGAGTGTTTTCCTTACATACACTCCATTTAACTCAGAGCTTCGGACGCGAGTCGTAAAGAGTAAAGTTCGTTCGGTACAAATACTCGCGAAATACTCTTAGCTTCGGACGCGAGTAACCGAGATTACTTGTTGCCGAAGTCAAAGATCTGCCGCGTGTTGTTATGGTCAAAGCTTGTACACACATAATTTCTACGCCAGAAACAACAACTTGTGAGAGCAAAAGAGATAGCCTACATTTTGCATTCCTTTGAGTAAAAAGACGGAACAATTTCAATTCTTAATTGCTGTCCTTCACCTCTGGTGTCCGATTGCGTAAAAAATTTGGCGCATCAAATTCGCACACAACCTTCCACATCAACAATCAAGCATGCACTGAACGTTAACGGACCCATAAACGATCGACTTGGTAGCCGACGAGACCACCTCATACTTGTTGCATCATGAACACGAGTGTGTAAGAATGTTGCTTGCCTTAAGCTCTCTGTCAACAAGGCGAGTAAGAGAGAGTAAGAGTAAATTTTGATGAGAGTGCGAGTAAGTCAGAGTGCAGACAAACTTGTTCATATTTTTACTCGTGCAAAGCAAACAGCTTACTCGTTCTGACTTAATGTGCTTTCGATCATTTCGAGTGTGTCGAACCAAGCACGAGTAAATGCACGAGTGTGATCGAGCATTAGAGGCTTGTTGCAGGTCTCTGTTACTTACATACCAGAGACTTTTGTGGAGTAGAACTTTTGACAACCACCCGTATTCGGCTCAAATCTTTATAGGTTTGAAAAATGTTGTTCTTTGTGAATCGTCCAATGTTAATAATAATTGCATATTTCTGCGTACCTTTTGTTTATTATGAAACAAGTTGAAGCGATGCAAAGCCGGGTTATTCTTCAAAATTATTGACAAAAATAATCCCAACGATGAGAAAATTTAACAAATCAACAAATAAATAACTAAAGTCGGACCCTCTAGTATCCTTAATAAAAAGAACATTCAATTCGGTTTCAGGGTTTTTCAACTTTTAGAAAATGACTCAGATTTGAGCAACTCAAAAAGTAAATAACTTTTATTTGTTTTTCTCAAAATTTAACATCTACTTATGCTTATCTAACTTATGAAATCATTCTGAAATCATTTGAGTTAAAAGAAATTGTTAATTATTTTTTTTATTTTTATTTAATATTTTTTTAACATTAAAAATAAAAATTAAAAAAAATCATTTTCTTTTGCTTAAATATTTCCTTTGTTTAGGCTGATTTCCAGAAAGCACGAATACACATTTTTATGTCGAACTTCACATGAATAGATACACTTTTGAATTGCTTTGAATTCTGAATGCTTATGAAAATCAGTCTTACTTGAATGAAGTATAGTGCCGAAATAAATTTTTATGTCATCTGGAATTAGGCCTTGTATACTTGAAAATTTATAAAAAAAAATTCCGAAAATAATACTTCACTATTTTCCATGTAATTAATTATTGCCTGCATGAATGACCAAATCGACCACAATGCGTCGAACGGCTGTTATATGAGGCGCAGTTGGTACTCCTGCCAAAGATTGCACAGAAATTCTAAGAAACTTAACAGTCGGCAAGAAACATTAAAATGCGCGATAGTGAAGAACTGCCTAATGGGGTACATAGGTTTCTCCATTTTTCAGAACTTCTATTCAGTCAAAACGAAGCTTTCTAATCCTAGCCACAGGTACAAGCCCCTATTTTAATATTTAATCCCTTTTCTTATGTCCTTTCTTATTGTGTTATAGAAGGAGACTAAAATCGTAACCTAACTAATGTATCGTAGGCGTAAGAAGGCCAAAAATTTTTGGAAAAAATAGGGGAAAGTTAACTTCGGCTCGGCCGAAGTTTTGTATACCCTTCCAGTTGGGTTTTCTTAATAAGACTACCTTTCGGACCTTACTTATCTATGGGAGCTATACTATAAAGATGTGCGATTTCGATCAAATTTAGTGGAATCATGGAAAAAGCATAAGCATAAACTAGTTTGTACATTTTTTGAAGGCGATTCCATTAAAAACAAAAAAAAAATTATCACTAGAACTTCTTTTTCGACCTATCATTCATACTGCAGCTGTATTCTAGTCATCCGATTTTAAAAAAAATATTGTAGAACTGTGTAAAAGCATAATAAATAAATGCCAAAGTAAGGGACGATTCCATTGAAAACAAAAATGTTTTTCTCACAATAACTAGTTTTTCGACCGATCGTTCCTATGGCAGCTATACGTTAAAGTCATCCGATTTTGACCAAACTTTGTAGAAGTGTGTGGGAGCACATAAAACAAATACATGGAAATTTTGAGGACATTTCCATCGAAAACAAAAAAGTTTTTCTAAGACCACTTTTCTTACTAAAAGTAGTTTTTCGACAGATCGTTCCTATGACAGCTATATGCTATAGTCATCCGATCCGGACGGTTGTTAATAGATAAAGTTAACTAACATATACGGGTGTGTCACGGAAATCTCTAGTGATTTTCGTATAAGCGTTTGTATTTCAATTTGAAATTCTTTACCTTTATATGTAAAGTGACAAGTATGTATATCTTAGGTTGCTAGAACAGACGTTGAATGTTAAGCGATTTGGACCTACTACCTAAATCTACTTGGCTTTAAACAGTCGGTTTCATTTCGCTCAACTTTCGTCATTTTCGGGGGTGTCCCAGAAATCTCTAGAGATTTGCGTATAAAAGGTATCCTTTCGAACTAGGCTACTAGATCAGATGACACAATGCTACTAGATTAGATGACACAAGTTGAGAGATTTGAAAACGACTGCTCAGCGCCAAGTAGATTTAAAGCGTGTTATTCCTTCCCTATAATCTAGTAGGCGACATTATTCCTGACACTTTACATATAAACTCCTACTAGTTTAGTTCAAATTTCAGATTTCTGGGACACCCCCTTTATCTAGTAACCAAGCATTGTTCTGTCACATCACATATTTATAAATGCCAGCAGTTTTAGTTTAACATACACGCGATAATACGAACATCACTAGAGATTTCCATGTCACCCGCGATCAATTTTAAGGTTTGATATGTGGTTGGAAGGGACGATTTACCCACAAAAACATTTTGGGCACTTTATTATTCTGATGGGTTCTGTAAAGTAGTCGTATTTTCTTAATGGATTTTTTTTATAACTTTACCTTCCTTAGCCGAAGGCCTCAGTAGCCATGGCTCCAAAACTGTTGGTTTAAACTTTGTAAGCTTAAGCCAACTCTTCAAATAAAATAAAATAAACTTTACCTTCCTCTTTCCTCGAATTGAAACCAAGGGCTTTGTTCTGAACAAATGAAACACACGACATCTCAACGCAGACAACTATCGATCTCACGCGTGACAGTGCGACAAATCTCAGTTAAGAATTCAGCTATAAAGCTAAACATTCCTAAATCAAGAAACCTGTAGGTGGCAAGACTGTTGACTTAGAGCGGCAAGGTCGCGTGTTCAAGTCCCGTCGAAGAAAAAAAAAAGTTTGTTTTAAACAAGTGCACAGAGGGAAAACCCGAGAATATTGGACTCAAGATGAGTCCAAACGTTACCAAAACCAAACCATGAACGGGTTTTCCCTCTTGTAGTTCAATGTTCTCACTTCAACAACAATTTTTTGAGAAAGCTAAAACTTGATTTGAGTTGATATTCGACCCTGTTCCGAATTCCGAGTCGACTTCGTGTAAACGTTTCCATTTAGAGTTTAAGCTATGTACTTAGTCAAGCTAAATCGATTTAGCTGGGGTCAGATCCATATGAAACGAGAGCGTAAGTTAAATATAAGCTCGATATCCCCGTTACTCAGGGCAAATAGTGTTTAATAGCTTTTCCTTATGTTAATTAACAGAGCATTAACATTAATGTGACCATTTCAACATTATGTGAGCAAAAAGGTGCGTGTAGCGCCAAAAAGTATGCAACGTTTTTTATAACCTTTATTACTCTGCCATTTATTATGCGATCTTTATGAAACTTTCAGACATTGTAGATATTGGGCCCATACACTACAATGCAAATATGAGCTTGATATCTTTAAAATTGTTGGAGTTATTCAACATTTTTATTGTGGGGGCGGGAGGGGGACAAAATTTGAAATAAACTTGATCTGCGTAGGGACAATTGAGTCTTAGCTACAGGGGTGGCAAATGTGGTGTGCGCGCGCGCTTCAAATCTATCTAGGAGTGGGGTTAGAAAAGGTTTGGCAGGTGGGTAGGAAGCTCATAATGCTTCTTCCTCTTTCATTGCCCCAAATTTTTGAGAAACTATCCCTGCAAACATTTGCGCGATTGTTTAATCGCCCATTGCCGAAAAGACTCTTCTAGAAGTCGCCATGGAGATTTTTAGAAGATTCAACCTTCTAGCAATCTTCCCGGCGACTCCCAGAAGATTCTTTAATTGATTATCGTCAAAAAGATTCTTCTGGGACTCTCCGTGGAGAGTGCTAGATTCATCTTCTTACAATCTTCACGGGAACTCCCAGAAGATTCTTTAATTGATTATCTCCGAAAAGAGTCTTCTGGGACTCTCTGTGGAGAGGTCTAGAAGATTCATCTTCTTACAATCTTTCCTGTGACTCCCAGAAGATTGTTTAATTGACTTTCGTCGAAAAGAGTCTTTTGGGACACTCTGTGAAGAGTTCTAGAAGATTTATCTTCTTACAATCTTCCCAGCGACTCAGAGAAGGTCATTTCAAAATTTAATCAGATTAGGCTAGGAAAATAGTTAAACGTAGTAGGCCAGAAAATCTACCATTCAATGTGCTCAACATATTTCGGCAGAGCCGTCTAAAAGGTAAAACGAACAACACGAAATTAGCTCCTCCTTAAATCTAAAAAGAAATAAGTCTATATGAAAATAAATTTTAAACAAAATATAGTAGCTACACTCACGGGTTTAAATTCATTTACAAACAATACATCAAAATTAAACTAATATGTGTTCCACGTCAAAAGCAATTAAATGCAGAAGCAAGCGGAAGGCAGCTATAATTTTTAGTCATATATAGGGGAAGATCTTCAAAGCGGAGGATATTAATTTACAAATTTGACCAATGTATTCCGGGGTAAGTATATCCATAAATCAAATATATCCATTTATTGGAGAGCTAAACTTGTGTTTTTTATTAATTAGTTGGACAAACAATTGATTCAAATGCAGCTCAAAATAATGCTTTTCTTAGCGAGTTGCGTAACATCACTACATTGCTAAAAAAATTGACTGAGGAAGTTCTATGTTTCAAAAATGAAGTACAGGAACTTAAAAAAGGAAAAAAGAAAAAAATCAGAAGAATCATGTCGAGCCTACCTAAACTGCCTTCAATCGATTTGATGATGGAACTCAATTTGGACGAATTTCTACTGTTGGATGGGCCAACGAAAACTCAAATGGTTAATCAATTCTTTTCGTATTTCAGAAGTCCCTAATACACTATCTTGGTGGAAGCGATGTGCCTTTTTTTACAAGAAACGCTTTAAAAGCTGTGCTATCCGATGAAATAGCAGTAAATTTGACATGGCGTGGAACAAATGAGAAGCTCAGTATTCAGCAGTTCAATCTCTATTTATTAAATAAAGGTAATGGTTTCTTTCGAGCTGCAGGTTCGAGTCCGCTACTCTTTTCGAGTTATAGTTCACGGAGTTGGTTCAGAAGGTCTCTGATCCTAGGTTCGTTTTCCAACCAGAAGTTAATAATATTGATTTTAGCTAATTTAGAAAACATTTATTGACTCCGAGCCAGTTGGCAGCCCTGTTTTCATTATTCTTCGTAAATTTATATAATAGTAAGATTCCTCTTTTTATACCCTTGCAGAGGGTATTATAAAATTGTGCGGATGTTTGTAACGCATTGAAGGAAGCATCTCCGACCACATAAAGTATATATATTCTTGATCAGCATGACGAGCTGAGTTGATTTAGCCCTGTCCGTCTGTCCGTCCGTCCGTCTGTCCGTCTGTCTGTTTCTATGCTATCTCCTCCGTCAGTTTTAAAGCTAGCCTCACCAAACTTTGCACGAAGTCTTCTGGTACATATACGCTGCACATTTGTCGGAACCGGCCGGATCGGATGACTATAGCATATAGCTGCCATAGGAACGATCGGTCAAAAAACTAGTTTTTAGTAAGAAAACTTTTTGTTTTTAATGAAAACGTCCTACAGGCTTAACTTATTTTATATTCTTTTACACAATTCTAAAAATTTGGTCGAAATCGGATGACTATAGCTAAGCTGCCATAGGAACGATCGGCGAAAAACTAGTTTTAGTGAGAAAAACTTTTTTGTTTTTAATGAAAACGTCCTTTTTATTGACATACCTTAATTTATATACTTGGACACATTCCTACAAAGTTTTATCAAAATCGGATGACTATAGCTATAGCTGCAGTATGAATGATCGGTCGAAAAAGTTCTAGTGAGAAAAACTTTTTAGTTTTAAATGGGATCGCCTCCAAATTAAATCCTCGTAAGTGTATTATGCTTTTCCAAGATTTCACCAAGTTTGGTCGAAATCAGACATCTATATAGTATAGATCACATAGAAAAGTAAGGTCCAAAAAGTAGTCTTAGTTAGAAAAACTTTTTTGTTTTCAATGGAAGCTGCAAGGGTATACAAAACTTCGGCCGAGCCGAAGTTAACTTTCCCCTATTTTTATTTTTCAGATGTTGGCCATAGGAAATTTTCCCACGCTACTGACCAGGAATTCAATAAAATTTGTCAACAGCATTTAGTTCATGCACAAAATAGGCTTAACAAAAAGTAAAAAAAAAAAATAAATAGTTGCAGAATGAAGAATTAATTTTTATTTAGCGACATTTTAAATTGAGTCTTTGGCGACTCTTCCAGGATACTCTTTTGCGACTCTTCTAAAAGGCTCTTTTGCGACACTTCTAGAAGACACTTTTGCGACTCTTCTGGAAGTGTCGCCAAAGTGGCTCACTTTCTCTCAACAGACGATCAGAATGCGATATCGCAGGCGGTCAAATTAATCATCTTGGCGATTAAAAATGTTTGCTGGGATCCAACGAAATGAGTTGTAGACTATGACGTACTATACATACATATATAAACTGCTGATATTTTGCAATACTAACATCAAAATGTGTCACTATTTAAGGCGTCGCATAAGAATTCTTAATAAAGGCAAGAAAAAAGGTAAGCATTGATTTATCTAGAAATTGTCATTGAACTTGCTTAGTTTAGTTGGGTCGTTTTTCTCTCCCAAGCTTTGATTGTTGACTTAGGGTCAACGTGGTGTTAGTTTCGCTTCTCTACCTCGCCGTACCTGTCCGTTCTATGTAGTTGTGGTCCCAACTAATTGGAAAATGTGCAAAAGAGTTTTTGGTGTGCGTTGACGTTGTCGCTTCGCTCAATTTGTTAGACTATTTTATGGACCTGTGCGGCTATTTGGGCGTTCTAGTTTTTTTTTTTTTTTTTTTTTTTTTTTGGTACAAAACATATTTTCATTTTCGTTTGTTGTTGCTTTGTTTATGCAACTGCGCGACTTGCCAATAAAAAAGCTCACTCGCAAACCTCCAGCAGTGCGCTTCCCTCGACCGTATACTTGGCCAGTTTTGTAGCTTGCACGTAGTTTTCCAGTGCAAAAAGTCTGGGCTATAAATATGGGCGCTTAAATTTCGTCATTTATGGCCCCCGCCGACTGAAAATCTTTTCATAATTTAATGCTTATTAGCATTTGCAAGTTGGCGAGTTGCGAATGGGGTAAGGGGGAGGTGGACCCAGAGACCTAGAGCCAAAAGCAGCAGTTGACAACACAACTGGCCAAATGGGAAGGTTATGTGAAAAACTCATTGTAAACACACACACAATGGTAGAACAGATCATACATAGACGCTTGGATGGAGAGGGGGTGGGAAGGATGGGCTGAGGAAATGCAACTAATCTGTCAACCTTCAACATAAATCAGCCAAAGACGGCATTTTGTTTGCGTTTGCGTGACAGTTTGGCAAAGGAAATACAGCGGCTTAGGGCAAGCGAAGGGTGGGGGATTCCCCCACTAAAATGATTTCAAATAAAAGTAAGTTTTTTATATAAGCTGATGCAATCAATTTTAGTGCAACCGGAAGTGTCATTTCCCATGCGCGCTTAGTCATCGAACCCCAGGACTGAAAACATGCAAAATCTAGGGCCACACAGTTGTTGCTTACATTTGGGAAAGTTATCGATAAAAGTTACGTGCCGCAGCAGGAAATTGAAAGCGACCAGGGCTGAAATATCAGACCCACCACGTGGCTATCTACACTTTCGACATTTATCGATAGACGGAAATTGTTTATTAATATCGGATTGAAAACATCTTTTTGAAGCAAAGTTATCTTAAAGTTAACCAAAGCCCCAAGAACTTAATAAGATAAGTACCGACCACACAATTGAATGTCAGGGAAATTTGAGGGTAAGATTTGCAGTATCGACCTACAATATGTACGCTGTGTGTGCAAAGTTTGTTCGGCACACTCATTTTCCCTTGCCAATCATTTGTATGGCCGCCCATCTTGTTCAGTTTTAGAGTCTTTGGGTCAACCCCTTTTTAAGTCTACGCCTTTAGCATCCATGTATCTAAACATCCAACAGATATGCAACTCTCATAGTAAAGACATACAATTACATGAAGGTTAAATGCAAAAGCAAATTAAGAGAAACATTTGTACATTTTCAAAAACTGAAGTCGTAATCTGAATGCAGCTGCAGTACACACACACACACACACAAGAAGTCAGTCAAAAAGGCATTTAGGCTTTGGCTTTAACACGCGACATAAACCTAAAACGGAAATGGATGGCACAGCAGCGCCATCTGGCGTGCACATTCACAGGGCCTCGCGTAAATTGATTTGGGCTAAGATTTGGTTTCGGATTTAGAGTTTGTGCATTGTCTGTGTGTCGTTCGCTTGGTTGGTTGTTTATAGAAAACTTACAACAACAACCAAACAATGTCAGTCATCGGACAACAACAAAATGTTATAAAATAATTGCAGGTCTCCTCTGACAACAGCGGCAGCAAACCACTGCACTTAGCGACATGCAACGTTTTACTTTTCATTGGACCCAGGTCAGCTGGTGGGAATCTGGAGGGTGGGGGTGGAGGAGTCGGAGTTGGATATTGTCAATTTCATTCGTGCTTAGGTGAGCTTCCACATTTGATGCATCATCATCATCATCATCATCATAGCTCAATGATTTTGTTGACCATGCGAGTGCACATGCATGGTACGATTATTAAATTTGTGTATGTACCTAGGTACATATCTAGGGTATAGTCAAGGCAAAGGGAAAGTCTTAGTTGTATTCTTATTTGCGTAGTTTCGGCCCGGACCGTTATTCTCTTAAATGCCAACTAGGAATCAGTGAATATTTGTTCTCAAAAGAAAGCTATTTATAAGAAAGAGTTAGAAAAAATAGGGGAAAGTTAACTTCGGCTCGGCCGAAGTTTTGTATACCCTTGCAGCTTCCATTGAAAAGAAAAAGTTTTTCTAAGACTACTTTTTGGACCTTACTTTTCTTTTGGGGGATCTATACTATAAAGATGTCTGATTTCGAACCAAACTTGGCAAAATCATGGAAAACCCTACCTACCCTGTTAATTCCCACATTTTTTTCAAAAGGAGCAGTTATCCCTTTTAATTTCTTTTTTAATACAGCTGTACTTATGCGTTTGATGAGAACTTTGCTTGAACATATGTCCAACCATATGCAACCTGATGTAATGGCCAAAAAAACTTCGTTTTCATTTGAAACCAAAAAGTTTTTCTGACTAGACTACTTTTCGACCGATCATTCCTATGGGAGCTATATGCTATAGACATCCGATTTTGACCAAACTTAATGGAATTGTGTGCAAATATATAAAATAACAGTATGCCATTTTTGAAGGGACGTTTTCATTAAAACAAAAAGTTTTCTCACTGTAGAACTTCGAGACGTTCCTATGGAGCTATATGCTATAGTCATCCGATTTTGACCAAACTTTGTGTTAGAATGGATTGTAAACGTGAGAAAATAAGTACTTTGGAGAAAGCGCTTCCCATTGAAAAACAAAAAGTTTTTCTCACTAAAACTAGTTTTTGGACCGATCGTTCTTATAGCAGCTAGCGGATATAGTAATCCGCAATTCGTCTATAGCAAACTGTGCAAAAATTTGTAAAGGCAAAAGGTTCAATCAGTTTGGAATGTCGTTTCGTGTTTTCTAGTTAGTTTTAATAATTAAATACCGCTCAGTTTATTGTGTCCTAAGCTTTATGTACGAAGTGTAAAAAAAAAATTGAAACATGTCGAAAATGACTGAAGCTGATAAAGGTGCCATATTGGCTTTGCCGATCGGAAAATTAGCCTCCGCGATATAAGCGCTAAAGTTGGCTTTATTAAATCTTCTGTCGGGGATTTCTTAAAGAATTTTGAAAATCCGAATCGAACGAAACGACTGTACAGAAAGTAGAAGACCTAACGACCGGAAGATCGTCTTATATAGGGCTTAAGCATGGCCAATCGATTCAAAACTGCAGAAGATATAAGATTCGAGTTGTTCAGTTGGGGAGGAGTTGTTTGAGCCTCGAACAGTACGAAGTCGCCCACAGGATGCAGGACTGTAATGTGGCGCAGGCCAGGCAAAAAACCGCGTTAGAGCACGAGTCTGGGACTTTAAACGATTGCGGATTATTTTTTTTTCTTTTTTCCTCTTTTTTTTTTTTTGCTAGTCGCGATTTTTTGCGCTACTGTATGCTGGTACTTTATGTGGTCCGGACAATTTTATAATACCCTCTTCAAGGGTATAAAAACATAAGCGAAGGTTAACTACGTGATTTTAAAGCAGACAGAGAACCTTCCGAACTGATGTCTCGGTAGAGTTTATTGTTATCAGCATCAAAGGAAACGAAAAGGTTCAACGAGAGCTTAAGCTATCTTTCCAATGTCATATATCTCTAAATAGTCGGTTGTCAAATTCTCTAAAGAGAAACTCTTATCAGAGCCTGTCGTATTTCATCAAAGAAGTCCAAAATTTCTACTAGAGATATTTGCTTTGCTATTTCACTCTCGTCAGAAATTTTGTGGAAACTGTAAAGGAAGCTTTATGGCCGGATGTGGTGCTGTGGGTAGTGTGTATGCCTGCTTGATCCCACCGCGGGACATCTAATAAAGAATTTTTTCTTTAAAAAAAAGAAACATACACACCCTGTTACCTGCACTAACTATTGGCGCCAGGTTTGCAGTGACTAACCATGAAAAAGATTCTCAAACTTTGCCGATCGGAAAATTAGAAGCACACAAGCCAAGAGACTGAGAGAAGCTCAGCTTTGGACCTTTGGGCTGCTGTTCAAGGCAAAATATTTATTATTAAAAGAAGCTTTTAGTTAGTATGTAGCACAAAATTTCAGAGATAAGGATATACAGTAAGTCCAATAGGAACATTGGGACTCCAGTTCAAGACAATAGCAATGGTAAAGAAAATAGATTATACAGAATGCTTTAAGGGTAGTTTCTACCCCTGGTAAAATTTTTTTCTTTTGCTTGAAAATACTATTAGGATCTTGATAACATACTGTAAAATTTTTGAGCAAGTCCGACACGTACTTTGGCAACAATAACAAAAAGTCCATTTCTTTGTAGACCTTTGCATGTAGGTTTTTTTTCATCGACCCTCGTATTTCTAAACATCCCATTTTACTTTTATTTTGTAAGTGGAAAAACATGAATAAGAAGTTATAATATGCTCGTAAAATTAAAAAAAAAAAAAAAAAAATTTATAAGAATTATCGTATATAGAAAGTATAGTAAAATTTTTTTGCAGCCTAACAGGGCTGCAAACCCAACAAAGTTTTCGGAGTTCCGGTTCGCGGGTTCGAACCAAAATTTAAATTTGAGGTACAAGGTTTTTGGACGAAGGTTTTGGTTCGAAACTTGGTTCAGCTCAAGCTTCAATTTAATCCCATGTATTCTAAAATCGCTTTCGACCTAAGAACGACCGGATCGTGTGGAAAGCATGGACCTATAAACGACCCAATCGTTTGGAAATTCGGTCTTTTTGTGTCGGAAGAGAATTGTAGAACACATGGGAATATTCAAAATATAATTTACTGTGAAGTAAAATTTCATTTCGTAATCTACATAGGCGAAATACTACCAATGTAATGTAAAGCTCTTATTTTGTAAATCATTTAATAAGCTATGGAGTCGAGAATCTTTAAAAACAGAGGCTAATATGGGTGGAAATTTCATAAATTGTTCTGAACGTTTTTCTAGATGTTTTATTGAGCTTTCCTGCCGATTTTAAGAGTCAGTCGCCCAAAACAGATCAGATAACAGAAATCGCTAGACAGTAGGTCAAATTTTTTCAATCAGCTTTTAATTTTAAAGAGGTTCGGTTCAAGGCAAAATAAAAGTCGGTATTCCGGTTCGAGCCGGTTTGGTTCTTAATACGGAATTTGGAATTGTGCTTGGAGAACTAAATATGTTGACCTATTTTACACCAAGAAATGTAATGCGCAGACTATCTGCAGCGCCCGAGTACATGGGCACGAGAAGGCTGAAGAAGAACTTAAATGTCCCTATGATGATGAATAATAAATGGGGTCACAGCCAGAGGATTACTTCTAAGAAGCTTTCCAAATACTTCCAGACTTCACTTAAATTAGTTTCCCCTACCCAGAAACCTGACTATCATAAATAGTTACTAATGATTACAACTATATTAAATCATTTCACTTAGTTCTTTAAAATTCATGGACTTTCAGCTAGAAATGACGGAAATAATATCCCGGCCCGGGTGCGACTCAGCGGCTAGTGTGAGCGCTGTGCAAGAGGTCGTGGGTTCGATCCCGCCTCGGAACATCTAATGAAAAGTTTTTTCTTTGAATAAACTTCACACCCGGACACCCCTCACTGCTGTTGGCGCCAGCTTTGTAGTAATTTGCCATGCAAAAGCTTCTCAAACTGCCGTTCGGATTCGGCGTAAAACAGTAGGTCCCTTTCTCTTGTGCAAAAATTAGAAGCGCACAAGCCAAGAGATTGAGAGGAGATCGGCTTTGTCCCTTTGGGGCTGTACCAAGCCATTTTACATATCAACATATCAATATTTTTGTGAACAAGCCGATATATAATATTTGAATATTTTTTCGAGACAGTATTTTGGTTTCAGATTCTTTGAATGCTATATTGAACTGAACTTTATGTTCGCAAAATTGAGCTTCGAATCATGACAAATTTTTTCTAAATTTCTCACAATTTCTTTGGTCCCATTGCTTTCATTGCTCCCGAGAGTTAGTTTACCGCAACTGGCGCCTCGCAGACGCGTAGAATATTCCCTCGCTTCTTGGCGCAGACGCACATACGGAGACAGAAAGACAAGTGCAATTGCTTCGCTACGAAGCGAAAACAACAACAAATATATTGCATATATGTGTTCACGGCAGAGACATCTGCCAAAACAAATATATGGAGAGTGTGTCGGGCTGGTAGACTCCAGCATCAGTAATAGGGGTTGATTTTCCCAAAATCTAATTTTCCGCCCTCCGCGGCTTTAAGGTACATGTCTAGTTTCGCAGCCAAGTGGGTTTACGAAAATTTATTACCGAAAAGTTTACCACATACGTGGTTTGTCGATAGATAATTGATCAAGCTAACTTTTAAAATTTTTGTAGTTGTTGTTGCAGCGGTTGTTGTTGTAGCCCGCTTCAAAGTCGACCCATTTTTAAAAACTAGGTGCTGGTCGTCGATTTCCAGAGAACGCGTCATCGGATAAAAAAATTTAAAGAGGTTTTGTTGGGAATTGATGTGGTTATGTGGCTAGGTATCTGGGATCGGTCTTGGGGGTAGGGGTTCTCAAAGTCAAAACTTCGAAAATTTACCTATTTTTACCCCTTAAAATGGCCCTAACTCCGCTATTTATGGACGATCAAATATAGTCCGACCTCGGTTTACGACAATTTAAAAAACTATAGAAATCGGTCAACAAGGCCTCGCAATCTGACCAGGGTGAAAGTGGTCGAGATAACGCATTTAAAGTTTCGACAACCTACGTACTGCCGACACCTGTACAAAAATCAAAATATCCAATTTATTTTTTTTTGCTTAAAAATTTCGGGGATGTTTTTAACATTATAACGCATGATTTAAGCCAAAAAAAAAAATCAAATTTTCAAATTGAAACTAGAAGTACCTTAAAATGTTTCTGAAGATCCGGTACGGGGAGTTTAAATCCGTTAAAAACTGTAAGATTTGGTTCGCGGACTGGTTCCTGCTTATCGAACCAAAAGTTTTGGTTCGAGTCTGCCTTTAAAGATTGCTAGATTGTTGACAGCATTTTGCATTTACTTTCGGTGAAAATTTTAAACAACTTTTTGTTCAAAAGAACGCTCACGGCCTACTAAGCTATGCAAATCGTCAATGAGTATTTGAATGAACTTGATTCCTTATTATCCAAAGTGCCTCGTCTTTGAATTTTGGAAGATAGCCTCACCTTTTACATACATAAATATAAGAGATGCATCTCCGACCCCATAAAGTACATATATACTTCTCATACTTATCCTTGCAGACTGATCAAGTTTATTTTCAATTTTCGCCACGCCCCCACAATTTGGAAAAAACGTCATATCTTCCATAGTTGTATACATAGATGGTTCGTATCTTCTAAACATATTCAGTAATCAGGATTATTTATCGAAAGGATTGGGCAAGATTGGATGCACAGTTGTCAAACTATGAGCAAAAGTATATTCGCTGCAGCAGCGCTGCTTTCAGCTCCAACTGCAGCAACAAAACACTAATTACCTAAACTAGACCTGTTTATTCTAAAGATATTTCTATTATTTTATAATATCGGGAATATAGATAGTATCGATTCGTTTACAACAAAATATCAATATCGAATGAAATATCGATATAAATATTTTGTGAATATCCAGCACTAAATTGAATTGCCTTCCAATTTGCTTAACTTTAAAACAGGCGAAACAACACTAAGCGATTCACAAAGGCTCACGTTATACCATACCTAGTCATGACAAATTACAAAACTGAAGAACTATTATTCCGATTCATAAAAAGGGGTCTAGGTCGGACATAGCAAATTATAGAGGAATCTGTAAACTTTCGGCCATACCTAAACTTTTTGAGCACATAATTACTTCCCATCCCAGCACGGTTTTATTCGTCGGCGTTCTGTTTCCACTAACCTACTTGAATTATCATCAATAGAACATCAGGAATTTCTTAATCGAGAACAAACAGATGGCATTTATACCGATTTCAGCAAAGCCTTTGATTCTGTTAATCATAACTTACTTCTACATAAACTATGCTTAATAGGTCTCCCAACCAACTTTCTCGGCTGGGTTAGATCTTACCTCACCAATCGGTCCCAGAGGGTGCGTTTTCAGTCTGCTGTATCCGAAACTGTTCACGTTACCTCAGGTGTCCCACAGGGCAGTCATCTTGGCCCCTTCTTATTTAACCTGTTTATCAATGATATTCCTCAAGTGCTTTCGTTTTCAACTGCCCTTATGTACGCTGACGATCTCAAGCTATGTGCCTCATTCAACGATCCAGATTCTCCACTTCTATTACAAAGTGATCTAACTTCTCTGAGTGCCTGGTGCCTACTGAATCGCCTCCCCCTTAATATTACCAAGTGTAATATTATGACCTTTCATAGAACCAAGCCGTATCTATACGAATACGCCATTAATAGGGATTCGTTAAACCGTATTTTTAAAGTCGATGATTTGGGTATTCTGTTTGAACCCAATTTTAGCTTTAACAGCCACATTTCAGTGATGTGCAATAAGGCTAAAAGTGTACTTGAATTTATCAAGAGATGGTCCAAAGAATTTAATGATCCCTACACTACCAAACAACTTTACACCTCGCTGGTCCGACCAAATCTGGAATATTGCTCCTGTCTTTGGTCTCCGCAATATCTGAATCGGTTCAGAAGCAGTTTCTGATTTTTGCCCTTCGTGATCTAAACTGGGACACCAACAGGCATTTAACTCCATACGAGCAAAGACTACGTTTAATACCTCAGGGAACTAAGTATATGTGCATAGATGTTTTTAGGAATTATGATATGTTAAAGGAATATAATGAGATTTAAGTTATTTTTAGTCTATAGAATTTATGAAAAGAATACAATAAAAAGTCAATAAAAATTCAATTTGTTTATGCTTTTAAATATATAAAGTTAAATAAAAAAAATAATATGAAATAAGTATATGTGCATTTTACATTTGTCTGCTTTTTTTTTGCCTAGGTTATATAAGTTTTTAGGAAATTTACACTTTTAATCATTATTTATTAGTTAGTGTGCTTTCCATTTGCATTCTTAACAATCTTTAGACGATCAAGCATGGAGTCTACCAGTTTTTGAAGAGGTTATTTGCTAACTTGTTGCCACTCCGCAACCAAAACAATTGTAAATTGCTTGAGTGACTTTTCTTAAAAACTCGGTCAGACAGGATTCCCAGAAGTCCCTAATGGGGTTTAAGTCAGTATTTATCGCTGGCCAATCCAAAACCGTAATGTTTCTGGATACAAGAAATGCTTCTGTAGTGAATAAATTGTGAATCGTGGCGTGGTCTTGTTGAAAAATCTAGTTATCCTCAAGAAGGATATCCCCAAATACATCAAGTTCGCTTTCCAACCACTGCACAGAGATTTCGGTATTAGTTTTAATTGGAATAATTCAATTCCGAGACGTTCTAGCATAAAAAGAGCGACTCAAATCATTAAGTATTGGGCACCGTGGTTTGGCTTATGACGGTTATTCCCCTGGTGGTCGTATTTCGTGCCAATATTTATTTCAGCCTTCTGGGCCGTCGAAATTATGCTGTTTCTCGTTGAAAAAATTAGATAGTAGAAATTAGTATGCCAAAATATGAATCTTTCAGCAAGTACTGAACGAGCATTCAGATGATGTGGAAGTAGTTTTGGTATATGCACTCGGGAAGTAAATGAAACGTAAATGTGTTCAGTAAAAGCTTGATGAAAACGTCTTCTAGGTTCATTGAGGCTTAAATGATACTTTGTCTCGTTACAAGACATGTCTTTCCGAACCGTAAGACACCAAATTTCCCATTGGAAGCGTTAGTCAATGATGGTTGAACTGCCGCCGCCTTTGATTTCACCTCCAGAATGTGGGTTTTTCAAAAAGTTTGAAGTCGCGTTTTTCTGCCTTATAGCTCTGACAGCTATATAATAAATTTTAGTGCAATTTTTCTTGAGCCCCATTATTAATCTGCGCTCATCAGCTGACAAATGCATTCTACGAGGCGTGCTAGGATAAAAACCCCTTTAGCATCATATTTTCATGTTATAAATGGATTCACTAGTTAACTTCCGATTTTTTTATTGAAGATATACAGTAAATTAAACAAGATATATAAAATTATCCCGGCGCACACCGCTAAATGCATATAAAACTAAGCTTGCACATATACTTATTTCCTAAGAAAATGCTGTCACACCACACAAAAGTCAAGATAACGCACTAAGAATGATGTCTAAAGAAGGATTTTGCATAGACATTCTAAAAACAGAATACAAGAACACACTTCTGTATACCAACAACAAATGTACCGTTGGTTTTGTAAAAAAGATAGAGAACAACATTTATGCACATATACTTAATTCCCTGAGGTAGACCTTCCTTCACTCAAATCCCGGAGAATTTGTCATGCAGTCATTTTTGTCCACAAGCTCTTGGCGGGTGAGATAGACTCCATGGTTCTTTTAAGTCTTATTAAATTGACAGTACCACCCAGATTAACTCGCCACTATACTCCAATCAACCTCTCGCCTCGCCTAACCAACTATGCTCATCGAGACCCCCCTCCGTTGCCTATGTCTTGCTTATAATGTGTACTATCACCTGTTTTCTATCGATTACTCTACTTTAAATGTAAAAAACGCCTTAATGTCATTTCTTAACTGAAAAATCTTCTTGCTGTGAGTTGGACCATGGCTGGCTTCAGCTAATAAATTAGTCCCACCGGGTCGGAGATCGTTATTTCTGGATTCTCATTGTACATTTTGTAATTTTATAGTCTGTTTGAGTGAACATTGTTAAGCCTTCACAATTTTAGAATTTTGAATTTCGACCGAAAAAAACGCCAATTCCAATGGAATGGCATTTTCTAATCAAACACAAATATCAGTGGATGCAGGGATTTAGAATTGGGAAAATATTTATAGGAAAAGCGGGTATTCTTTCATTACCCAGGAAGTACTTGCGGCATAGCATATCAAATTGGCGACATCCCAACCGTCCATGGCTAACGGGCATAACCAATGGCGGCCCCCAACTTCCCCACTTAACTCTTCTTTGTCCCGCCATTCAAATTGTTGTTGCACTAATTAATGAACAACAACCATAAGTTTGCAGCTGAAAGCCATTTGACACAGTTTGACCGAGCGGAACAAACGAAATTTTTTTTATCAATTTATGAAACTGACGTGGCCAGCAAAAGATGAAGATTACACCGGGAATCAGGCAAATGATCTTTGACTTTTTTTTTGGATTTACTTCTCAAACATGTCACATACGTAGTTAGTTTTGGCCTACAATTCAAATTGTTCTATAAGCGATGCCAACATGCCGTGTTTCCGGCCCACACTCCCCCCACATGGCATGATGTCCAGTGCCTAGCGCCAGCCAAATCGCATCTAAAAGCACTGAGAGAAATTGTTACTTGGTATGGCGGCTGGTGGAAAAATTCAAGGCTTTAAGCCGGTTCTTCGAGGCCAACAAAAATCTGTTTAATCATTTCCACAAACTAAACCTAAGCCTTAATCTTCAGAAGAGCTTAAAACTTAAAACAAATGTCGAAGCATTTGCTCTGTTGGGAATACTCCTTTCTCTGAGTGCACGTACCACTGACCACCTAGAGTTCGCTTCATTACCCTTCCACACAATATATATTGCCATGTCAACCAATTTTGAATCTAGGTTTCATCCACCCCCTCCCCCCACCCTTTTGCTAACTATGCGGGGCTCTCATTATCAACGCCAGATGCGTGCTCGTTGCCTCGTGTCGGACAGAGATTTGGCTGGAGCTGTTACCGCTTCGTCTAATCATTGCGTTTTTAAATTGAACAATTAAACTAATTTGCCTTTGGCATATTGTACGAAAATCGTTGTTGTATTTGTGTACAAACTTACCCGAAATGTTTGTAGAATGGAGAATAGAGCAACTGCAGTCGCCTGCAACTTCCGGCACGAACCACAAAAAAGTTGTTGACCTTCTTTCGATGGTTTCTTTCACACGCTTTTGAAATGCAAATTGCGTTTTCTTTTTAGGCCACAAGAAAAAAAAAACAAACGTTCAAATTAACACTTTATGCGGGACTTGAAGTTGATCGCACAAAACGGTAATGAATGGCAGCCAGCAGGTGGCTACGCTTTTTATAGCCAAGTCATCTCACCCCCAAACAACCCTTCACTGGTACGAGTCGATCCTGGCCAGCATGGGCCAATGGATAAGATAAGAATAGTACAAAACATGCAGATGTCCCCAAAACGCCTAATGGGGATGATGATGATAGGTGTTGTTGTTGGGCTCGGGAGCAAGCTTATCTTTGCCCGCCTGGCGCAATTATGCACAACAATATGGTGGCTAGCTATCGATCCGATGATAACAAATGAGATAACATCCGTAACTACAAAAAAAAAAGAGTAGAAACTAGAACTATGATGGTAGAAGGAGAGGGCGTACAATCTGTATACTAAATACAGTGAAGAAGAAGAGTTTTATGGGAAATCGCTAAAAGAATCTATGTGCGAAATCTAGAGCAATTAGATTGGGAATCAGAAATGATTTTTCAAATAAAATGGAAAACTGGATAAGTAACATAACAATAAATTGTCAGCTCCAGTGTTTGAACACACGATCGCCAGTGAATTATCTGGAAGTATTTTGTGTTGCAAACGACTTTAAGATTTAAAGAATCTAGTTGGAAAATTTCATAGAAAATAGAAGCCCCAAAACTATCGCTGAAGTCTGAAAATATATTGAAATTAAAGCGTTTGTAAACGATAACAAAACTGGCTAACGAAACAAGTTTATCAGCTTCAGCAATTACTCATTTAGAATGTATCTTAAACTAAAAAGTTGGAAAATATTTAAAATAATAACAACACATGTATTGATCAGTAAGCGAGTTAAACAACATTTCCCACCAATCGAACGATAACACTAGTTTACAGCCTTTTTCGTCCTCTTCAATTTGATGTCATTCCTTATGTAACATCTCGCGCTGAGTCCAACTATTGAGTACGAAAATTCTTGATCCAAGTATGAAATACTCTATTTTTTCTCTGAGTGTGGAAAAAAGAGTAAAAAAGGCGATGAATGCACTCAATGCATCCCAGAAGATGCTGAGCAGCACTTGGGTCCTATCACCTAGTCTGATGCATTAGCTCTTCATTTCAGTAATACGACCGATACTGCAACACGGCTTACTGGTACGATGGCAAGCTACGGAGAAACCCACATACCTAAAGCTGATGGAGGAACATAAGAACACATCTTAGGTGTCAACTGCCTGAACATTCAAGCACGCCTTCTTGCACAAAAGACTGCTCAATGTCTATGTGCGGCACGCACCATGGCGCTACAAAGCTATGGACACAGCATAGTTGGTAGAGAGATCAACAGTAGCACGAATTATATTATCCCAAAAAGCAACACACTTCTTTACAGACGTCTCAAAGATGGATCTAGGAGTCGGAGCCCCCGTATACTGTGAAGAGCCCGAAATGAAGATCACTTACAAACTGACAAATCACCATATTCCAGGCAGAAATCTAAGCGATAAGAAAAACACCAGAGTTAGCAAAAACCCACGCTGCAAACAACCAAATAAATATCTACGTAGACAGCCAAGCGGCAATCAAGGCAGTGCAGGGACACTCCATCAACTCCAGAAGTGTCCTGGCGTGCAGGGAAGCAATAGATTCTCTCAGCATCTCCAGAAAGTTGTAAATCTATTGGATTCCCAACCACCGATGGAAATGATGGGCTATCGATGCAATTGAAATGGCAGACAGTCTTGAAAAAGCCGAAGTCGAACTCGGCCAAGAAGAAAAACTGAACATACCTATCTCCAAACAGAATCTAAACAGCAAGATGGAAGACATAGCAGAGAAAAAAGCAGAGGTTAAGTGGAAAAGCACAGCCGGATGCATGGTTGGTGTCTTAAATTATGTGCAAGACAAGAAATAACAAGTAAGAGAGCTGTAGTCGAGTGCCCCGACTACAAAATACCCTGTTCCCTTGATTTCGTGTGTTTTCCTTTACATACACACACACTCACACATACACACACTCCGACATACAAAAACCGAGGCGGTACTGGTCAGCAGCCGCAAAAGAGTAGAAACTGCCACCATCAACGTGGGCAAGACAGAAGTGGTTTCAAAGCGCGCCATACGTTACCTTGGAGTCATGATAGACACCAGGCTCTGCTTTTGCGAGCACTTGGAGTACGTTCAGAAGAGGTCTGCAGAGGCATGCAGAGCACTATCGCGCATAATGCCCAATACCCGAGGCCCAAAGCACGAGCGCCGACGACTCCTTATGGGAGTTTGCAAGTCCATAATGCTTTATGCTGCCCCGGTGTGGGCCCACTCATTTGCGGTCCCGAGCTACAGCCGCGGAGTTGAGGCTGTCTACCGCCTGAGTGCAATTCGGGTGTGCAGTGCTTTTCGAACTATCTCGAATGAAGCTGCGCTAGTCATAGCGGGAATGGTGCCCTTTGGATACCTGGCAGTGGAATCGGCAACTGCCTACAGTTCTTCGCGTGAGCAGTCGCCAAGGACCCTGAGGAGAGAGCGGCAGCTAGAGAGGAAAGCCTTAGGAAGTGCCAGAACGCATTGGACTCATCCTCCAAGGGCTGCTGGACGCACAGGCTAGTACCCAAAATCAAACCGTGGCTTGAGAGACCTCAAGGAGAAGTAAACTTCTATCTCACCCAATTACTGAGCGGATATGGATGCTTTAGAAGCTATCTTCACCGCTTCGGGCACGACAGCAGCCCCGAGTGCACATGGTGTAGGGGAGGTACTCTAGAGGATGCACATCACGTCTTTTTCGAGTGTGGACGCTTCGAGCAGCAGAGGCTGGCACTCAGGGAGTCCGCAGGCGAGGAAGTTACCACTAGTAACTTCTGTGATCTAATGGTAGCTAGCGAACGATTCTGGGACGCGACCAGCACTTTCGCAGCCAGTGCCCTAATGGAACTTCGCAGACTGGAGCGATTGAGAAGGACATGAGTAGCTATAAGGCGGTTGGGGCCCCTGCGAAGCATTGCCTTGCGGTCGTCCCGCAGGGGCACACAACTAATTTATATAATATCAAAAATGGAATATAAAAAAACACTCCAACATACACACAAACCAATGCGCGCATGCGGCCGCGCGCGATAACTGATGCAAGACCCCCTCTCTCTCACAAGCAAAATTGATTCCCAAATTGACCAATTTATGACATTTTTTCAGAATTTCAACATTGATTTTTGCACTACTATGAAATCATAGTTGCAAACTATTTCTTAGCTTTAAAATAAAGGTTCCCAAATCGTGTGGCCGGGTGGCTCAGCGGCTAGTGTGCGTGACCGCTGTGCAAGAGGACGTGGGTTCGATCCCGCCTCGGAACATCTAATGAAAAGTTTTTTTCTTTGAATAAACTTTACACCCGGTCACGAATCTCTGCTGTTGGCGCCTCTGTATGTCCCTATCTCTTGTGCTAAAATTAGAAGCGCACACGCCAAGAGATCGAGAGAAGCTCGGCTTTGGCCCTTTGGGGCTGTGTCAACGTGACAAGCCTTGGGGCTGTGGCAAAGTAGTCGCATTCTTCTGAAGCATTTGAAGACTCTTGCTCATTTTCATTGTGTTCTAACCGATACTATTTGACCGGATTTCGTCCCTTCAAGAACTAGGGTACAATAAAGTTACTGTTTTGGTAACTGTTTTTGGTAACTGTTTTAGTTACTGTGCTAGCCTTTGTTTTGGTCACTGTTTAAGTCTCTGTTATAGTCACTTTTTTGTTCACGGTTTTGGTCACTGTTTTAGTTTCTGTTTTAGTCTTTGTTTTGGTTACTGTTTTAGTCACTGTTTTCGTCACTGTTTTAGTCATTGTTTTAGTCACTGTTTTAGTCTTTTTTTTAGTCACTGTTCGGTCACTGTTTTGGACACCGCCAATTTATCACCACCACCATCCCCACTCACTACATACCTGCTGCTATGGCTGACTTGCAAAGATCAAAAGCGTAGTCAAATAAATCTGTCGCATACAACCGTTTTTTGGATTCGCCCCCCAGTCGACCGTCCGTAAAAGAGCTTTGCTCTAAAAAACACATGCGTTTAGTATATCCTTGTTGCAATCTCGAAACTATTGCAACAACTTTGAGGTCTGCGCAAATTTTCCAGTTATGTAACAAGCTCTCCGAAGCTTTCATGTGACTTCAAAATTAGTAAGCATTTCGGTCACTTTATTACCTAGGAGTCGGACCAAAATCATTATACAAAAAAAACAACTAGTGTCGGTGCTGATCTCTCTATAAGCTCTTTAACAGATTTAATAAGTGAGCAAAACGGACCAAAGACATTTTTAATACCATTTGAACGGTTAAACTGAAATTGCTTATTTTTTAAATAAACCTTCTACAATTCCCAACAGATTTCGATATATGAACTCTGTACCAGAGGTAAACAGAGTATATTAAGTTTGTGCAAAAGTATGTAACAGGCAGAAGGAAGCATCTCCGACCCTATATAGTATATATATTATTGATCAGCATCAACAGCCGCGTCGATCAAGTCATGTCCGTCAGTCCGTCCGTCTGTCTGTCCGTCTGTCCGTATGAATAAACAGATCGCAGAGATGGTAAGTGATAGACGTTTAACATGTATCGGACATATGCTTCTTATAGTTGCAGGCAGATCAAGTTTATTTTTAATATTTTTCCTACGCCCCCTCCCGCTCCCGCAAATTGGAAAAAACGTCATATCTCCCACAGTTTTATAGATAGAACATATTTACATATTTGGACATATTTAGTTATCAAGATTAGGAATGGTACAGATCGGATGAACGGTTGTGGAGTAATACGGAAAACAAACAATTATGGGCAGCACCGGTCGCAACGGTGGTGGGCAGCACTTCACAGGTACAGAGTATGTTATAGTCGGGCTTGACCGACTTTATTTCTTGTTTAATTTGTTATATATAAGTTTAAATCATCCAAAAGAGAAAGAAATTTTAAGAGACTTTTGTTAGGTAAAATAACGGTGTAATTAACGGCTTTTTCAAATTTTCGATGAAAATGAAATGAAATGTTCGATATCTTTGTAAATAGCATCCACACTACGAGTTTGACAATAAAACAACCTTTTAATGATTGAAAGATAATTTTATTAGCTTTAATTTAGTATACAAAATTATTCGTAAGTTATTTCATTATTGAGATATTTGTAATTAAGTGAGAAGATCTTTATCAAAAATGTAAAAAACGATAATTTGGTATTATCTCGAAATCTGTTCTACTTAAAAATTTTTTTACTCCAGATTTGGATTCAGCGCGTGGATTTACATAAGGAATGTCATAAATTTGTCGAGAATGAGAAAATCATTAATTATTTTTAAATTTGTGTAATTGTTCCCTCTAAAATGTGTTTAAACTAAACTTAAGAGCGAGCATTATTGAGGTATAACTTCGACTAAATGAGCATACCTCATATCTATGTAAGGTCGGCCTAAGATCAAACTCAAACTCCGAATTCATCATTACAAAGCGGTTCCCGTAAAGATCTGGCAACTACATATAAGCATTTCCACAGCACGCACGCGACAGTCGAACGAATTTATTAACCTTCATAATAAAGAAACACAAAGAACAATTGTAAAATAAATTTGCCCATTTTGGTTTTTAAATAGCTAAATTTTAGTAGCACTTGAGCACTTTTTATTGGCCCGTATTTTGACTAGTCGGTGGCGGGAACAAGGAAACAAAAAACAAAAAAAAAAAGGGAAGACGAAAGATTGAAGTAAAAAAAAAGGCGGCAAAAAGAGGGAAAATATTTCTTTAACCTTTTGTAAGACACTGGGAGTTGTAGAAAGAGAAGGTCCCAAGATACCGGCAGCCAAGAAGGCATACGTGATGTGACAGAATATGGAAGTGAGCTTTCATAAAAATGCAAAAATCTGCGTTCGACTTTCTTAAAACAACTAATTTTAATAAGATCTGCAATTACGCTACTATATAATTATAGCTGGTTCGTAGAAAAATAAATGTTGGTTTTTTTACATTTGACCCATTATGATACGTTACGTGACATACGTTATGTGAAAAATTTTTCTCTTTGATTATTTTTGTGGTTTCTTTTATAATGCAAATCAAAAACTTAATGTTAATTGCAATCATATAGTTTCTTAAGTTTCTGGTTTCTTAAGCAATCTTTACTCACTCTTTGTACCCTTAAAATGATTTTAGAGAGCAATATTCAATTAAATCTAAAATTTTTTTAGGGAAAAAACATGCAAAAGAACGATAAAAATGAGAACGAGAGCGTACGCTTAAGTCGGTTCAGCCCGACTTCGATATACCCGTAACTCAGGGGAATTAATGTTGTTTAGCCTTCCCTTATGTTAGTTAACAGAGCATTAACATTAATGTGAACATTTCAACATTATGTAAGCAAAAAGTATGCAACGTTTTTTATAACTTTTATAACTGTCATTTATTTTCCGATCCTTATTAAAATTTCAGAGATTGTAGATATTGGGCACATACACTATACTGCAAAATATGAGCTTGATATCTTCAAAATTGTGGGAATTATTTAACATTTTTATTGTGGGGGCGGGAGGGGTCGTGCCCAAAATTTGTAATAAACTTGACCTGCGTATAGACAAAATGAGTCTACATACAAAACTTGGTGGCTCTGGCTCTTTTAGTCTCCGAGATCTTGGTGTTCATACAGACAGAAGGACATGGCTATATCTACTCGGCTGTTGATGCTGATCAAGAATACATATACTTTATGTGGTCGGAGATGCTTCCTTCTGCCTATTACATACATTTGCACGACTTTAGTATACTTTTTTTTCTGTAATCGCTGAAATTTAATTCATAATAATCGGATAATAAATGGCGGAGTTATAAAAGTTTTAAACAACGTTGTATACTTTTCTGCGCATCATTTGCTGTCTGCTAACAAAATGTTGATATGTTTTCATTAAGGGTAACGCTCTGTTAACTAACATTTGATCAATTGCTAAAGTCAGAACTTATAAAACTGCCTTGGTGCAGGGTCTTTCTTTCCATATTAACTGGTGCCCTTTCGAAAGTGCTGATCCCTTCCAAAAACCGCAAATGCAAACGGTAACTTTTATTTCATCAATGTGCTAAGGTGGGATATTTTTGAAATCAAACTTTATTTATCGATCCACGAAAGGATTGGTGCAGATTGGATGAACGATAGTCAAGTCATAAGCAAAAGAATGTTCGCTGCTGCAGCACAGCCGCTTAAAGTACAACGGATCAGTTGAGGTCCTATTTGAGTAAAATGAATTGCCTTCCCCTATCAAGTACAGTTGCGGTCAAAACTAAATCTAAGCAGCCCTCCTCCCTCCAAAAAAAAAAAAAATACTAACGCAATGATATCATAAATTGGTTATAGTGAAGGTGACTTTACTTAATCAGAAATGATTCGGTAAATTAAACAAGTAGGAGGAGGCAGTCAGGGCGAAGAGAGTCCCATGAGCATATGGGCGCAAAAAAAAAACGATGGCCGATTTATGACAGGCGAGCAAATAAAACTTAATGTGAAATCAAATACAAATTTCATAATTTTTTCCACAGAAAAAACGAAACACGAACGGAGCTGGGGCAGGATGGGTCGCTGTTGCTGCTGCTGCTCTTATCGCTGCCCGCAGGTAAGTAAAACGATAAGGCTGATGTTGCTGATGTGGTTGTTGCTCCTGCGCCGCCAACTTTATCACAATTTAAATATTAATTCAGGGATATGTCCGAGAGTATGGGAGAGAAATGGTGGAGCGAGAGAAAGAGCGACGCTTATCGCCTGTGCAGATAACAACAACAAAAAAAGTGGGCAAACATCGACCGTGTGCAATGTACTAAGCAAAGGAGGATGGGCAGGAGTTAAAGGGGGAGGGAGAACGAGCCGTGGAGTACCGGAAATGCACTACAGAGCAGCTGTAGGTACAAGAATCATAAAGTTTTATGAATCTAAAGAAAACCCTTTCAAAATAAAAACCAAACTTGTGCTTGTGGAGTTTCAACCAAGAATTTAGCCCCATCCACAGAATCGTTTCGGTCCCTGATTATTCTCGTAATTTATTTATTTATTTTTTTATACACTTATTTGAACCTAAATTATAATATACATAAAATTTAATGCCTAATGGAAAAAAATAATCTGCTAACAGTATTTTGATTATCGATTAGTTGGAGTCGAAGTCAAATCACATGATGACGGGAAAGTAGTTAAATTTTTTAGGAACTCTACATAAAGGTTGAAAAGGTCTAAGACTCCTACTTGGTACACTAAAGCATTTCTTGCCTAACCAGAAAGGACAATCAATACAACCTAAAACAAGGTCGTTCAAAAACATTAGTGACGCAATAGTTCTTCAATCTTCTAGGATTGAGAAATGCAATGTGTGCAAACTTTGTTCGGCAGACTTCGCACCCGCACACCATAATTATGTAGAATCGAAGGTACAATGAAATTTCCACTTGCCATTCACTTTAAGGCCGTTGCAGTTATTGTTGCTATAGGTCTTTACTATATTCATCCGATATAATCGGTTCCGACATAGTAGCAGCGTGCAGTAGAAAGACGATTCTGTGCAATATTTCAAAAAATTTTTATGGAAAGGTATTTTTCGGCGAATTTTTAAATTTTTTTGTTTAGATGAAGTCAAGCAAGGTATGAATCGAAAGGTGAAAAGAATGCGAAAGGCAGATCAGAGAAAGAAAGAAAACAAATGCACAAAATGAAAAGCAAAGGACACTCTTATTTCTATAAAAATAAATAAAATATTCAATAATAATTATTTTTGCATTTTTACTCAATTGCCCACAACTTCTGTATTTGTTCATAGATTTTGTTCATCGATAGCTTATTTTTTTTCTAGAAGTGCGATTCTTAAGTAGAAGAAATCGCATTCGCTCTAAATTCTCTAGAATTTCAATTCGCCAAGCCACAGACCCTGTTTACGAGTGATTTCAAAATCGCCCCATACTAAGTCGGCGAATTGCTTAAATAAGCCCCTAAAATTCGTTTACATAAAAATAAACCGTATTGATGCATAAAGGGTGTTTAATTTCTGAATAAACTGCATCAAAAAATATAACGCCGCCCTAAAGTAAACAACGAATCCACAGTGGGGCCGCCTCTGCTCGAGCTCTGCCGCAAAAATAAATTTTTTGACTGAAGCGCTTGACAAAAGAAGTTAACTGTTTTGATAAAGTTATATTCCAAACCAGGGATTGCAAATAAGAGTTATGAGTTTATAAAAATCGAACCTTAAAAAAATAATTTAGAAGAATGGAAATATCTTAGATATACTAATTCAGGGTCCAGGATTCTGTTGGCAGGATAAACCTTTATTTTTAATTTTTATTATAAAAATTAATTTTAACTCTTATTTTTGATTTAAAAAAAAATAAATTACAAAATAATAATTAAAAATTTCAATTTTTATTTAAAAATCATTTTTCAATTTTTATAATAAAAATTTAAAATAAAAATTATTTTTCAATTGTTATAAAAAAAAAATCAAAAAATAGAGATAAATTAACAAATCGAATGTTCCAGGTTGCAGACATTGGATTCCAATTTTCGCTTTTGTCAGCCTTTACAACAGGGGCCGGCAGCATGCTATCTGGCGTGCATACGAAAAATCTCAGAGCAGCGCTGCTTCCACACACACGGTATAAACTGTTAAAGCTCTCGCTTACGTGTTCGCGACGCAGCGTTTGTAACGAATAAAGAGAGAAATTTTTGCGCTGCTCTCACACACACCAATGCAAAAATGTGAATGTATTTCTTGCCTGCCTCTGCTTGACAAAGATACATATATTAAAGTTTAACTGCTCGGATATTAAAATATAAGTTGCCTGAAATGGAGGCAGGTATGCCGCCTTATAAATTCCGAGAAATATCATTCTTTGGTTGTTGTGTATTTTTGATTCCGATTATACCTTTTTTTGTGTATTTTGTGAAACGTCATTTTCATGTTCAGGCAGTTTTAGTTATGTTGCCCCCTGATCCCCCTTTGTGAGTGCTATCAGTGTATTTGTCACTGCTTTAAGGTAAAAAAAAAATGTTAAGGATAGCTGCTGATATTTACGATTTGGGCATATTCCATGTATAGAACTCAAGCTGTCTTACTGTTTTCAAGGTCAAAGTTGTGATGCAATCTGCTGCTCTTCCTATGGTTTTGTGATGTTTCTTTTATGTTCGTCATTTGTGTTTGTAGACAATTTGCATATAATTTTTTTCCCCATTTTTATGTATTCTTTTCTTTAGGCGCTTCTTGTAACTGCTTTTAATTGACACTGGAATAACGAAACACCAATACTTGCCATACGTGAATTTGTAAATAGTGAAGCTTCTTGCAAAATATTGCCAAGCTGCGGGAAAGTTCTTAAATTTAAAACATAAAGATATTCAAATGACAAAATAGAAGCTAAAACATATGCAGAAGTCGAGCTGCAAGAGTCTACTAGAAACCACATTTTTAAGTATTTTGCAGTCCAAAAAAACTTTATTAAATAAATTATTAAGTTGGAAATTTTTTGGTAACCGAGTTTGGCATCTGATATTACAGGCTTGATAGCGGTGATAGCCGATCCGCAACGATATTACGCAAGCCTTAGCATCAGGATATTCCATTAATGCTAAATTATTCGAAAGCTATGGTTGGAACTGCTAAGCAGTTGATAGAAATATATCCATGGTACTATCTTCAGCAACAGTTCATTTTAATTCACGATGAAAGATGAGACGCGCTGCTGTCGATTGGAGAGCTCTCAGAGGAAGCTGCAGAGTCCAACAAAGAAATAAAGACAGTGCCGGCTGCGACATACTCGGAAGATGTCTCCCAAGTTGACAAAACAATTTAATCAGTACACTTCTTTTGCGTTCAGTTATTAGAAGTAATTGTTAAACTTTTTTGCATTCAAATTAAACTTCATTTAAATGTTACTTTGAATAATAAAAAATACATTTATTCTTATATAGGATTTAAAAAACTAGAGAACCTCATTGGTTTATATTTTGAAATTTAGAGGGGAGAGAAGTAACACTTTTCACAAATTTACACAGAAGCTAATTTAATTATACATATCTTTGATGCCAATTATAAATTTTAGCACAGCAACTTTACTGGAAGTATTTTTGCGCACCATAGCCATATAACCTTACTATGGTGCTTATATTATAGGATATAGTCTCCGATGCAGCCAATTTGTTTGCTATATATTTAAAATATTTTTTAGATTTTTGGGAAAAATTTCATAACGATATCTCAACGGGAAATATTTATGGCCGCGGCTCCGTACAAGTCAACTGTGCAGGGCCGGCAGCATCTAAGGTGCATACGAAAAATCTCAGAGCAGCGCTTTACACACACGGTATAAACTGTTAAAGCTTCGCTGCGTTACGTGTTCGGACGCAGTCGTTGCTACTGTAAAGAGAGAAATTTTTTGCGCTGCTCTCACACACACCCATGCAAAATTAAAAAATTATAGGGTTAAGTAGTTTTTAATAGTCTGTTATAGCTAACACCCAAATGGGTGTTCCTGTAACTTAGGCCGTGCGCACAGGGTACGTGTCGTCATCGTAGCGTCCTTGTCACATCAAGCGCCTAAGCCAACTGATCTTCAAAAGAACTTAATGAGCAACTTTCAAGAAAGGTTCAGCATTTTTGGAGGGGCGCCGGTACGTTTTGAGGTTTGGTTAATCGTCTAGCATTAGCTGTTCGGGTAAGGGTTGGTTCAGAACCGAATTGCATCCCTGCTTATAATTATGACGAATATCATGAATTAAATTTTACAGCTTGATGGGGTAAGAGGGATGGGGGAGGGGGTGGTGTCTCCACGAGTCCTTTATATATATAAGTCACTTTTCGAAGTATATACCCCGGTTGCTTGCCACCGAATTGTTAATTTTGTTTACTCACATGAAGTTATTCCCTTAAGGATCCTTAATGCTGGTCCTTTTAGGACATTTGATGTATCATATGAAAGGTATTGATCCACACATCATGAATGTTTTTAAATTTTGGTAATATTCCACCCGGTTCTAAAGATATTTACATTCAATTTTTATTTTCAATTTTTATAATAAAAATTAAAAAATAATCTTTATTTTTCGATTTTTTTATAAAAATTGAAAAAAATTTATTTTTTTATAATTTTATTATAAAATGAAAATAAGCGTTACATTATGATTTTTAAATAAAAATTGAAATTTAATTATTATTTTGTAATTTATTTTTTAAAATCAAAAATAAGAGTTTTTTTTCAATTTTTTTTATAAAAATAAAAAAAATGGTTATTCTACAATTTTTATTTTAAAAATTATAACCGTTACGGTCCCTGTTCCAAACTAACCGATCCGAACTTATTTGGAGATCGTGAAACAAATGTGGGACATATAGCTTCTCAAAATGTTCCTTTTTTTCATGACTGCAAGGAAATGTGCAGGTTTGCAAAAAACACAAAGTTTCAAATTAAATTGTCGGCAAACTATGCCACCAATCATTGTATTTTTGGTCTTTTATGAAAAGTATGTTTGTTCTTAATAAGAGAGAAGAAAAAAAAGTTAAACGGTGGTTTACATTTTTAAATTTGGAAAATGCTCCATATTTGGCGCATTTTTCAACTTTGGTAGACTCCCACAAAAAAAGTTTCAAAAAGTTTTTGATGTCATTTCTTAGATAGCCTAAAGTAATCAATTATCTATCTAAGTTGAGTAAAAGTGGTTGCGTTGGTTTGCGTTTGCGGAAGTTATGTCAATAAAACTGACCTAACCTCGATTAAAAAAACGCGCGTCGCAGTGAAAGAAGACGAACGCGTGTAGAGACTCAAAAACTTGTTTTCTATTAACTCTATCCTGCTAACAATTAATAAGATCGAAATATGAATGTAGAATGAAAAAATTAAAAAATTTTTTTTTGGACTTAAAATTTTTCTTCTCAAAAATTTTTGTTTTACAAAAAATTGAAAAAATTTTTGGTTTTTTTTTTTTGCTAAATATGATGAGAATGAGTATTTCAAAAATATATTTTAACCTTTTGATTTTAACTTTACAGATTCATATAAAAATCCTCAAATTCGACCAAAAAATCCATAGTTTGAGATTCACGATTTCATTACGCCCAGATTTATAGGTGTAAGATAAGGAACTTTACATCAAAAAAATCTTTGAAGTTTGCAGATTATTACGAAAAATAATTAAATGAATAGCTCATATAGTTCAAAAGATATGATTTTTGCAACGTGTTATGGGAAAAGGCCCCACTGTGCGTCGTAAACATTTAAAGCAGAATAACAGTTAAAATAAACAATTTCTTTTTCTTCTGCCACTTTAACTTATAGCTATTTCGGAGCACTTTATTTAGTGGTAAAGTTGGAGGCAGACGTAGTGCTGGTTCCAAGATAAAGACAACCAAAAATGATTCGCAGGTGACCAAAGATGGAAGTGCTTTTTTTGGGCATCAATATACACAGAGTATATTAGGTTTGCAAAAGTATGTAACAGGCAGAAGAAAGCATCTCCGACCCTATAAAGTATATGTATTCTTGATCAGCATCAACAGCCGAGTCGATCTAGCCATGTCCGTCTGTCTGTCTGTCTGTCGTCCTCCGTCTGTCCGTATGAACAAACAGATTTCAGATATGGTAAGAGATGGAGGTTTGACATGTATGGGACATATGCTTCTTATACTTGCAGGCAGATCAAGTTTATTTTTAATTTTTGCCACGCCCCCTCCCGCCCCCGCAAATTGGAAAAACCTTCATATCTCAGTAATCGATAATAGTAATCCATACTAAGTGCTCTACACGACATACTCAATGCGATGCCAAGTACTCGATTCTCAGAATTCGATACTCAGTACTCGATACTAAGTACTCGATACTAAGTACTATATACTCAGTACTCGATTCTAAGAGCTTTATACTAAGTACTCGATACTCAGTACTCGTTGAGGCAGTATTCTTAGTGATACTAAGTACTCGATACCAAGTACTCGATACACAGTATTTGATACTCAGTGCTCGATTCTTAGACCTCAATACTTAGTACTCAATACTAAGTACTCGATACTAATAATCGATACTTTGTATTTGGTACTCAGAAACCGATGCTAAGCACTGGATACCAAGTACTCGATACTCTGTATTTGATACTGAGTGTACTCGACTCGTAAGTACTCGACACTCCATACTCGATACTATGTTCTCAATTCATAGTTCTCAATACTAAGTACTCCCACTCCCCCTAAACGACCACCTTAAAGCCCTAAGCAACAACACCACAAAATATGTAAGTCAGCGTGACGCTTTTTTAATAGCTTGACAGCCCCAAAGGGCCAAAGCCGAGCTCCTCTCAATCGGACGCGATTTGTAGATCACATGGGAATATTCAAAATATAATTTACTGTTAACTTCAATTTCATTTCGTAATCTGAAAAATATTACCAATGTAATGTTAAACTCTTGTTTTTTGAATCATTTAAAAGCTTTGAAGTCGAAGATCTTAAAAAGGTAGAGGCTATTGGGGAACTTTATAAGTAATTCTGAACGTTTATCTCGATTTTTTTTATTAAGTTTTTCTGACTTTTATAAGACTCAGTTGCCCAAAACCGTCCAGATAACTCAAGAAGTCGCTAGGCAGTAGGTCACAATTGTTTTTATACCCTTGCAAAGGGTATTATAAAATTGTCCGGATGTTTGTAGCGCATAGAAGGAAGCATCTCCGACCACATAAAGTATATATATTCTTGATCAGCACGACGAGCTGAGTTGATTTAGCCCTGTCCGTCTGTCCGTCTGTTTCGTTGCTATCTCCTCCGTCAGTTTTAAAGCTATCCTCACCAAACTTTCCACGAAGTCTTTTGGTACAAATACGCTGCACATTTGTCGGAACCGGCCGGATCGGATGACTATAGCATATAGCTGCCATAGGAACGATCGGTCGAAAAACTAGTTTTAGTGAGAAAAACTTTTTTGTTTTTAATGGAAATGCCTCCAAAGTACGTATTTCTTAGTTTACTATCCCTTCCCATGATTTCACTAAGCTTGGTCGAAATCGGAAGACTATAGCATATAGCTTCCATAGGAACGATCGGTCGAAAAACTAGTTCTAGTGAGAAAAACTTTTTTGTTTTTAATGAAAACGTCCTTATCATTGGCATACACTTATTTTGTATACTTTTACATAATTCTACAAACGATTTCCGATTTATGATTGCCGATTTTACCTGCTGAATACAGTGATTGCCGATTGCGATTGATAAATTTGACGAACATGATTGCTGAGATGGAATCATATAAAATGTATGATTGGTGAGACCGTTTACCGATTTCACGGCCAACTGTTAACCCCAAAACTAAAAATAAACTGACAGCTCTCAAAAATTGTGCATAAAATGAGTTGTGAAAACATGAATTTAATTGGGACGGTCTTTTGTGAGGATGAATTTAATATGGGTATATTTGCTGATCTGGTCAATGAGCATCCCATTCGTAGCCGCTATTGGGGCAATGGAAAAATCAAAAGGAATCGAATTCGCTCTAAATCATTCTACGTGGACACAGTTCCCAGGTACAGAATGGACCAGTTCATTGCGCATTTTAGGATGTCACGCACAACTTTTAAGGTACATTTATGAAATATGTTTTTTTGCATGATAATAGAATTCTGTTAACTATGCGTTTTCCAGGAACTTCTTGGTGTAACAGCAAATGACAACGACACTAACAGAGAATGAAACAATTGCAAATGTATGTTTTTCAAAGAAGATGCTATTTTCATTTTGGCTTGTAAGTAAGGAGGAATCTTTCTCGTCTGTTGGCGATCGATTCGACATTCCAAGAAGTATTATTCATTGATTAAAAAACCACTAAATTTTTAATTTATAATGCTTATTTACTCTCAACGGATGCATCCATTTTCAAATGTCAAATGTATTAAATACTAAAGCCTAAATGTTTTTATGGTGTGAATGTATTTTTGACCAAATATACTAAATCCAGAAAATAACCTAAACTTAGCAATCACTGTCATTCAGCAGAGAATTCTAAGCAATCGCAAATCGTAAATCAGAATCGTAAATCATTGCCTAAAAACCGGAAAAAAATGGTGAAACTCGGGGAGCACCTAGAAAATCATCATCTAAGACGGACGATCGCATGGCTCAGTTGGTTAAACGCGTCCCGTTCAAGTCTTTTAGGACGATTGCCAATGAAATTGGGAATATTGTGTCATCACGGACCATTCGGCGACGATTGGCAATAGCAAACCTACCAGGTAGGATTGCTCGCAGGGTTCCTTTGCTTCGGTCGGCAAATTTACAGATGAGGAACAAATTTGCATTAGATCGTAGAACCTGGTGCGGACCGGAGGGTGAGCAAAAATGGCCTAATAGCCTTTCTAGTAGCAAAACCAAAATAAATTTATTTGGAAATGATGCCAAAAGGAAGTTTGTCGTCCGAAAGGCAAAGAATTTGATCCCAAGTACTCATATAAAACTGTGAAACATGGAGGTGGTAGCCTAATGGTATGGGGCTGCTTTTCATGGTATGCTGTTGGTCCGATTCATCGAATTGACGGAATAATGGACAGATTCATCGAATTGACGGAATAATGGACAGATTCGTATACAAAAATCTATTGGAGACGGTGATGCTACTATGAGCCGAGGATAATATGCCACTTAATAGCTGCCAGATTCTTAGTTTAATAACAAGACCAAAAATAGTGAAATATTGATTTAGTTTAAGCATTCATCTTCGTACACCTATTATTGTGTACAGCCAAAATTGGCGGATTTAAGGAAAAATTTAGTTTAGTTGTATACTCAAAATAGTTGTATAATCGAAATTCGAATACAGTGGACGCTCGCAAATTAGAACCAGTTGGTTCCTGGGGTAGTTCTTATTTTTGAAAAGTTCTAATTTCTGGACGCATTTTTGAAATGTCGTATAAGGCAAGAAATGGATTCTTTTCTGCTAAATATGCTTCGAAGGGAATGTTATTTTAATTAAAATTAATTTGTTTTCAACATTCAAAAAAAAATAATATTTTATTCATTCATAATTGAGCAAAAAAAGGCTTTAATAACTTTTACTTAAAATTATTTTTCTTTTATTATCTATAGCTATCATGCTTACTGTAGTAGTCTGTTATGTTGTTGGAAAATATATATTTTTTTTAAATCCACTCAAAGACTTGTCAAAGACTCGCGACAGGCTGGGAGACCTCTGTTATGTATTCATTTTAATATAACTGCTAAAAATTATAAATTCTATTCACCTCCTTAATAAATATCTCGTGAAACTAGCCATTAAATATTGGCGACGTCATCCATCCATCCAAGCATTTTTTGAGAAGTCGTAATGCAGTGGGTTGACATATCTTTTGAAGCATCTTTTTCAATAACCAATGGCTTTAATTTATGTGAGCTATCAGTATTTGCTCCGAGTAGAATTGAAATGCGTTCCTTTTGTATTTTGCATCCAGGGGCATTCTTTTCGCAAAGGGCAACGTATGTTCTGTCTGGTAGGCAACGAAAAAATAGTCCACTTTCGTCGACATTATATATTTGTGTCTCCATTAGCTCCATATCAGTGTTCTTTGCTCGAAATCTATAAAAGGAGGAACCGCCATTACATCACTAGACAGTATCTCGCCACAAATTTTTAAAAAACGAATGCCATGTCGATTTTTATATTTGGTGAACCAGCCATCGCTTGCACATAATAATTGTTCATCCTTATTGGGATACACTTCACCAAAGATATTTTTAGCTTTCGCCTTTAATATTGGTCCAGTCATAGTGCACTTCTTTTGCCGTTGATTTAAAAATCATTCATAAAGACAAGCTTCCATTTCAGGATGTTCAGCGTTGTGCAAGGATTTATTTTTTACCTCCTGGTATGTGTTTGATACGGCATTCAAGATTACCTCCTTTTCCGATTTTATATAACTGATGGCAGATTTTGCCTCAGACACGCCTTCATCGAGTTGTTTTAATATTTTTGCATATGTTTCCAAAGACAAAGTGTTTTTCTTACGCTTATTCGACATTTTAAACTAGTTTTCACTTAATTTTTATCCCCGAATATGTGCCTGCTTGTCAAAAGTTTGCATGTGAATGACCGAATATGAGTGCGCAGTTGGGTGAATCCCCTTTTGTATATGCAATTCGTTAAAAGGCAAACCAAAATAAAAACTCATCAGAAATTAAAAAAAAAAAAGCTCGCAAATTAGAACCGTGGTTCTAATTTCAGAGCGTTCAATGAAATAAAAACACTGGTTCTAATTTCTGGAAGATTCTAATTTCCGAGAGTTCTAATTTGTGAGCGTCCACTGTATACGTAACCCGCGAAAATTCATAATTCGCGATACTTTTTGAACACACCTCGTATTAAAGGGTTTGTGAAACTGTTTTTACTAAAGACATTTAATATAAGTTTTGAAAAAACTTTGATTTGTTGAGATTAGAGAAGTTATGAATTAGAAATAAAAAGTCTAAAAAGAAAAAAAAAACATAAGTCCATAAGTGTATGTTCGAGTGCCGTCCCAGAATAGTGGCCGACTAAGCACAGTAATGTTGGAAAATGTTCACAAAAAATATTAAAAAGGAGAAGTAAGTAAAAGTTGGTCGATTTTAATAGAGAACGCTTGTTATTGATTTGCAAACATGGACAAAATTGGTCATCGTTATGTGATACAATACTTTCATATAAAAGGTCTTAGTTCAACCAATATTAAAAAGGAGCTGGATTCTACCTCACGTGACTCTGCTCCCTCGTTTACAGCAATAAAATATTGGGTGGCTGAGTTTAAGCGAGGTCGTTTGAGCTGCGAAGATGAACATCGTAATGGGCGTCCAAATGAGGTGACCACTTCAGAAATGGTGGCCAAAATTAAAAAATGTGTATTGAGTGACCGGCGTTTGAAAGTTCGTGAGTTAGCTGAATGTGTAGGCATTTCAAAAAGTGCTGTACATCGCATATTGACCGAAAAATTGGACATGAAAAAGTTATGCGCAAGATGGGTGCCGCGTTTGCTGTTCCATCATGACACTACGCCGGTTCACACCTCTGCCGTTGCAATGGCTAAAATTAATGAATTAAAATTTGAATTGCTACCTCATGCCCCTTATTCGCCAGACTTAGCTCCCTCTGATTATTTCTTATTTCCAAACTTGAAAAAATGGCTCGGAGGAAAAAGATTTGGCAACAATGAAGAGGTGGAGTCTGAGGTTAATGCCTATTTTGGAGAGCTTCACAGTTCTTATTATAAAAAAGGTATCGAAGCTATTGAACATCGCTGGGAAAAGTGTATCGACCTAAAAGGATCCTATGTTGAAAAATAAAGAAAAACAATGATCAATTTTTGTGTTTTAGTAGTTAGGTCGGCTATTTCTGGGACGACCCTCGTATATCCGGGCTATAATTACAACTTTTATTATATAAAAAAAAATTACTGATAAAAAAAAATTGATTAAAAATGCTCGTTTTTCGGGCCTTTAACTACCCCTAACCCCTTAAATATAAAACAACTGAAACTTTTTAGTTGAATATTGTGTCGTTATATATTACAAAGGAATTAAATGATTTGGACTTATCACAGAATCTTTACCTTTACCGAAATAAAAAACGGCGTACCGTATCGCAACCGTAAATCGAAATAAATTGAAAACCGAAATAGAAACTTTAACCGAAACATTCATTTCGGGACGTACCGAAATTCGGTACCGAAATTCGTTTTGGTATTAATCCCTGCTGCCAACGTTTGAGTATAACTGATAATGTTTAAAATGTGCAGCCTTACTGCGAATTTGTTGTTTCTCTTATAACTCGACTGTCGCTCAGCTGGTGTTTTCCAATCTTGGTGGATTGATAATGATAAAGCTGATTCCTGTATATATCTAACGTTCACACAATTTACTTACAAAGTTGTGGGTGATATGAGGGTTTTCATTAAATATTAAAATAATCTAAATCAGCTCGCTAGCTCTTGCCATCTGCGAGATATGGACAGACGTTCCGGACGTTGGTGCTATCAAGGGGTCGTATACCATTCTCCTACACTTGTTCAAACCTTTCACACGCTTTGTACCTTTGGTACAACCGAACGCACAGTTATGTTGTTATATGCTTCTCTCTTCAAAAGGTGAGTTCATCCCTTCTTTGACTACGCCCTTTGTACCTTGTTTTGTGTTGTCCCCCCTTGCTAACCAGACATTCATTTGCACTTCTTCTTGAGCTACTCACCAGCTGACTGGCACTGGATTTCGCTGACTGTAAATCTGTGGATGCTTTTGTTGTTGTTGCAGTTTTAACTCGGTCGCCCTCGCCGCCGCCTCCGCCAGTGTCGCTAATTTGTTGACTTTTGAGTTTCACAATCTGTTTGCGCAGTGCGGCAATCTGTGTGGAAAAAGGAAACACTTTTAGTCGGGGGACAAAGGGGAAGTCCTACAAATGCGTTGGCATTCGTGCGCTCCAGCTGTCGTCCACGTCGTCGCCTGCCGCCTATTGCCTACCCACCCCCGACCCACTCACCTCACGGTCTTTCTCCTCGCACAATTTGTCCGCTTCCTCCTTCTGCTGCTGCGTCTCGGCCAACAGCTCGAGAGCTGTCCTCTGCTCGGGTCCTTGGTAGTCCTCATCGCCGGGTCCGGCCGTGTCGGCCAACACTTCCTGGGCCAAGTTGCTCAGCTGGCCTTTGATTTGGTTGAGGCTGGTGTTTAGCCAAGACATTTTGTGTGGTGTCCGTGGTCCTTGTGGGGGACTGCTGGTGGCCAGAGAGAGGGGGTGGGTTGGGAAGGAGTTGAAGTCAATGGAATTGATTAATTTGTTATTGTTATTTTTTTGCGTGGCACAAAAACTGTTTTTGCAGCTGATTTTGTTATTGTCAGTGTGACCGTAGAGCCTAAAAAAAAGATGGGAAATAATCAAATACCAAAAATATACCGCAAAAAGGGAATTTTTTAAATAACGGCTGGGTACGCCCGCTAAGGGGGAAGTATTTTGAGTTAAGCGAAGTAACGGCCAGTTTTTGGTACATGTACCTAAAATAGTACTTTGTTTCGGCACTACCTTCGGGCTGACACCGCACAGTGGGGAATTTTTCGATTTTTTTGGCATAAATTAAAATTTTTCACATTTTTGTTTTGCAAAATACTTGAAATTTATGTAATCTTCATATTCCATATAGATTAAAAATAAACATTGTTGGGCCACCACCACGCGCTAAAAGTTTTCGGATTGAGTGTTCGAAACTGGCTTATCGAAAGTTGCAAAAATTGTGTGTTAAGTTTGTGAGCCCATCCTGGCGGTAATTTTTCATCAAAAACAAATCGGGAAAATGGAAAACATTCGTACTGGTTTGTAGATCTGTATTGGTTTGTCAAAACCATAACTGTGGATTTCCTTTGCCTAATGTTTTGTTCACTTGTTGTTGCAGTAAATTCTTACATATGCTTTTGAGTTTCGTGGACAAATACTTAAGCTGTGTGTGACCTCTTGCAGACTTTTACAGTGAATCAATAAAGTATTGGCACGGCTCATTTTCAAAGTTTGTTTGCTAAATATATTTGTTTATATTTAACTAAAAGAAAATATAAAGATGCAACATATATTATTCAACATTTGACTTCATTTTACAAAAAATTAAATTTATATCATTTAGGAGGTGCAAATGGATAAAAACCAAAAAGAAAGCACGATTTTTACATCAAAAAAGTATTGGCACAAAAATCATATGCAATGTTTTATGCCGGATTTTGGATCTTTTAATATTTGGTAAACCCTCCTTAGGCCTTAATAACGCAACGCCTAACAAGCGTCTACGCATTCTAGGTACCAAGTTGGCAGTCTCGTCTGAGATAATATTTGCCCATTCTGTCAGTAGCTTGCTTCAGAGAATCTTTGGATGTTATATGATGTTTCCGAACTTTTCTTTCCAGCAGATGCCAAATAAGTTGTAAGGGATTCATATCTGATGATTGCGGAGGTGTTTTTAATTGCTTGCAATGATAGATTAGCCATTCCTGAACCAAATACGACGAATGTTTTGAGTCATTATATTGTTGAAATCAGGGATTAATACCGAAACAAATTTCGGTTCCGGTACGGGTACCGGTACGACCCGAAATGAATGTTTCGGTAAAAGGTTCTATTTCGGTTTTCGGTTTCGATACGGTACCCAGTTTTTTTATTTTGGTATACCGGTACGTACCGATATAAGTACAAATTTTTTGAAAATTGTAAATAGTTAATTGTGGGATAAGTCCAACTTATTTTATTCTTTTGTAATTAAAAAAGCTCATCCTTCTCTGTTCATTATCAAAATGTGAACAGCCTTTTAGGCATGTTGTATACCAATAGTGTCTCTTTTGACGCAAATGTTATTGTTTTCACTGAAACGTGGCTTAACTCCTCTGTCTCTGACTGTGAACTCTTTGCCAGCAACTATATTACATATCGTCGTGATCGCCAAAACCGCTTGGGTGGTGGTATTGTGATTGCTGTGAAAGCTGACAACTCCTCGCAACTCATTGCTTATGGTATAGATAGAAGGTTCGTACTTTTTGGACATATTTAGTAATCGGGATTCTTTATCGTTCCACCGAAGGATTGGTTAATATCGGATAACCGATAGTCAAGATATAAGCAAAAGAAACTTCTCTGCTGCTGCGCAGTAGCAGCGCTGCTTTCCGCTGCTATTGCAGCATCTAACTTTATACAGAGCAAACACTTTTGTGGGTACAGAGTGTATTATAGTCGGGCTTGGCCGACTTTCCTACTAGTTTTTATAGAGCTTTTTATGGCATTTTTCCTAAAAAAGTTAAATAACTCAATCAAATATAACTTGATTTTAATAAACTAAGTTGCAGAAGACGCAAAATTAATTATTTGAAACTGCATACTAAAATTAAATAGTTTCATACATATTTGACCGACTAATTTTCGTTCCAATTACGGTGAAGTCGCAAAAAACAGAAAAAAATAGATTTGTTTTTCATGTACCTCCCTCAATTTGAATCCGAGATTGTTATGTAATACACCGTTGGAAATGTGTTTCATTTCTCTTTTCAAAGACGTATTACATCTTATTATAGATGCATAGTTTAAGACATATGATTTTTTGATGATATCAACCTCGAAAAAACGGGTTTTTACCCGTTATTGAATATTTTGATGTGCACGAAAAATTTGTGGTATGCCACAATGTTACATTTAACTATATCTAAAACCTACACTATGTGGCATCCCAGAATGTGGCATAAAATGTACAATTTTTCAAACTCGGCATTAAACTTAATGAAGTCCTATCTGTTAAATAGGTGTCAATCCGTTGTTGTATCGTCATCCCAGTCCTCTTTACTACATGTTAAACGTGGTGTCCCTCAAGGATCCGTCCTTGGTCCTTTACTGTTTACCATCTATGTTAATGACTTACCCAATATTTTGTGTAATAGTGATTGTCATATGTACGCTGATGATGTCCAATTATATGTAAGCCGTCCATTGAGCCAACTAGATGAGTGTGTAGATATATGTAACAATGAGCTACATAAAATCACAAGCTGGGCAAAACATAATGGTCTCTGTCTAAATCCAACTAAATCTAAATGTCTAGTTATATATAAAAAACACTTTAGTATAAGCCATATCCGTCCCCTATTAATAGATAATTCTCCTATAGAATATGTTGAACAAGCTAAAAACCTGGGCTTCTATTTTAATAGGAACCTTAACTGGAATACCCATATCATAAAAGCTGTTGGAAGAACATATGGGCTATTAAGAAATCTCAACATCTCTCAACAATATCTTCCTACAAATATCCGCTTACTTATAGCTAATGCATATCTGTTGCCAGCACTTTTCTATGGTATAGAGGTGTTTGCTAACAGTGACGCCAAACATTTTGGCAAACTAAATGTTGCCCATAATAATATTGCTAGATATGTTTATGGATTAAGACGCAGAGACCATTTTCCAGTTTTTCAATCAAATTATTTAACCTCCCTCTGAAATCTTGGACAAACTTTAAGGTTCTATTATTACTACACAAAATTATATACAATAAAAGAACCATATTACCTTTTTTGACAAGCTTCAGTTTTCAACATCTAGACGAACAAATAACCTAATATCCTTAAGACATAAGCTGCTAATCTCTGAAAGACAATTTGGCATTCATGCTGTTCGCATTTGGAATGAACTACCCAACGCTCTAAAAGGTACAAGCGGCGCAACGCAATTTTATAAAAATCTAAAAACACACCTTCAAAATCACACTTGTCTTGTAACGAAAAGTTAGGAAAATGTTAGGGAAAGTTAGGGAAAATAAGGGAAATGATAGGGAAATAGATAGGAAATTCAATATTAATTAATAAATTATATGTTAACACAATGATCTAATAACTTTAGTATATAATAGGAAAGTAATGTCATAATGTCATATAAAAACCCAATTTAAATTATTATATTATAAATAAAATTAAGTCTAAGTTTAATATGTTTGTAAATCCAAGCTTGTAAATGTTTGTGACTAGTGCATTAATTTATAAGTTTATCTTGTAGCACTAGGAAATAAACTCAATAAATCTAAATCTAAATCTTTACAACAGCCGCAGATAATATTGACAAATGACTTAACTAATTACCAGGTGGGAGCTGCAAAGATCTCCCATGGGATGAGGTGTAGGCATTTAACTTTGGAGGAACTTTTGGCACTTAAGACTAGGGGCCTTAACTTACGAGGTGTGTTCAAAGAAAAACGTAAATTTTTGTTTTTAATATGTACTTATTTATTCATCAATATCCATTTTGTCCCCTTCAAAGTAATCGCCCTCGGATATAATACACTTGTGCCAACTCTTTTTCCAATCCTCAAAGCACGCGCCATCAGCTCGTTCTTCGTTTCTGACTTGATCAATTGTGGCAAAACGCTTTCCTTTCATTGGTCTCTTCAGTTTTGGGAATAGGAAAAAGTCGCAGGGAGCTAAATCAGGTGAATACGGTGGTTGAGGCATGACGACGGTGTTGTTTTTGGCCAAAAAATCACGAACAAGCATTGATGTGTGAGCTGCTGCATTTTCGTGATGCAGAATGCACGATTTGTTTTTCCACAATTCCTATCGTTTGAGCCGTATTGCTTAACGCAAAGGTTGCATAACTTCCTTGTAGAATTAACAGTACGACCTCTTGGCAGGAACTCATGATGCAAATTAACCTTTTCCTTTGAACACACCTCGTATAGCAACATGGAGTATATTGATTTATTTTAACGTTGGACGTTGGAATCAGGTTAGCCGAATGTCATTTGCGCAAGGCCATTCAGCTGCAGAGAGGGAGATTTTATACAAAATATCGGGTGTGTTCCAGAAACCTCTAGAGATTTTCGTATTGAATTTGATTGACGATTGAATTTTGAACTAAACTGTCAGGACTTTAAATGAAAAGTGTCAAGAATAATGTAGCCTAATAGATTATAGGAAGGAAAACGTTTGAACGTTTGAAATGTACTTGGTGCTGTGCAGTCAGTTTCAAATCCCTCAACTTTAGTCATCTAATCTAGTAGCCTGGCATTTTGGAGACGCTTCACATGTAAGGGCAAGCAGTTGCAGTTTGAAATGAAACTGTTTATACGAAAATCTCTAGAGTTTTCTGGAACCCCGCCGAGTATATGTAATTCAACAAAAATTAATATAAAAAACTTAATAGTTTTTATGATTAAGCAGCTTCAGTTTTTGTAACTTTTTGCATGGTTTTTAGCACCCGTTACATACCCGTCCGTATGAACGCGTGTTTCTCAGAGACTATAAGAGCTAGAGCCACAAATTTTTGCATGTTATTTCGTGGCAACAAGCCAGTGCTCGTAGGACTACACTGAATCGATGTATTGAATCATAGCCCTCTCCTGTTATACGAGCAGCCAAATTTGGTTGTTGGAAAAACCTCCTTACAGTGTTTCCGTTGTTCGTACTGCCGGTACTAGCAATTGGTATATCTTAGCTTTTGCTGAATAATTCTTTTATTTTGTTGAACGACATCCTTGTCAGCACCACGAGCTTGCCACTTTTATATTGGAATTCTATATGCAATGTGCACTTGAAAAACCTAATCCAGGCGTGGAGACTTGATAAGCCATATTCAAATAGGTTTTTATTAATAGAAAAGCTCTTCACCAAATTCAGATCGTTTATATTTTTAGGAGTTGCGCTACAGATTCCGCATGTTTGCGAAGAGGGTTCCGATATGACACTGAACGTTTTGCCATCAAGCATGGTCAAATGAAATTGGTGATCAAATCTAAAGGTACTCACTAATGTTGGTACAATATTAAATATTTGGCTCTTAATGTTTTCAATTTCCCTTCAAGACAAGTTCTGCTCTTTCTTTCTAGCAAAGTATCTTGATTCGTCGACCATATCGAGTAGAAGAAAGTCTATTATTTTTTCATTAAACTGCTCGTCCTTTCTGCACTATCAATAGTACCATACAAATTGAAAATAAATATTGGTCTATCATGTCTCCATCAAAGTCATCAAATTTTTGCCAATATTTATCACAACCGCTTTTGTAGGTAGCAGGTGATTGGGCTTATTTTATTTTTTCAATTTGGTTTTAAAAACTTTCTGGGTGTGCTTCAGTAATCCTAGCAATAGTATGGTCCACTAAGCTCTGTAGTGGTACTTCAGCGAAATGATCAGTGACCGTGATGCCACTATGTGGCATGGATATATATCGGCGTTTTGGCCTTAAGCCTACTATTAAGATTTTGCAGCTTTTTGCCAATCTCTCACTGCTCCTCCTAATTATAAGGTTTTTGAGACCAGTTAAAAATACCCAGTTTTTCATGGTCAGACACTTCTTGGTTGGGATCGCTTTTTCGTGACATATTAAAAGAAAGTGTCCGTTTTGCCATTGACATTGTGCCAAAAAAGTGACATCATTTGAAGGGTAGCAGGTATTAGCAGTTCATATTAGACATTTTGGACACACAATGATTCACACTTTCAGATAAAATAAGAGGTAGACTGAATCCAGGTGAATCTGGTAAGTCCTACTCCACGAAAGACAGGTGTGCGCTGCTGTGGGCTCGTTGTTAATACACTTAACTACCACTACGTTTTATAAGCAACACATTTATAGACCGGTCACAAACGCTGATTTTCTATGTAAACCATACCTTGGAGTAAATAAAAAAACCAATCTTTTAATAAAATAAGTAAAGATTGTAAATTTCCCAGGTACTCGAATTCAAGGCGAACAACAAAGAAACAAATTTGTAATGCGCTTGATGAAACATACACATGTAATGTTTGACAGCTCACAGCTGTTGATCAGCTCATCGGAGAACTTGTTAAAAACCTCCAAAGATCTAATCAAAGTATCTGTTATCGATTTGTGGAAAAAAATCAACGCTTTTTCAATATGTGAAAATTTTAATTAAATGCCGCTAGCGAGGCCCAATCGCCCACTGTTCGGTGATGGGCAGCACTTCACAGGTACAGAGTATGTTATAGTCGGGCTTGACCAACCGACTTTCTTTCTTTTTTTATTAAACAAAAAAATTTTTAGTGATTGGGGCCTTTTTGATTTCTTTAGGAATGCCTCTATGCGATTTATCATACTTTGGGTGTAGCGTCGCACCATTTCAGGAGGAATAGCGTACCAGACGTCCTTGGTTCTCTCCCACAGCTCCATCATTCCACTTGGAGGGACCGCATATTTCGCAAGTTGCGATTTGACATGGCCCCATAGATTTTCAATTGGGTTCATGCTTGGAGATTGCGGTGTCCACTTCATGGACAGGAATTTTTGCTTAAACATCCAATTCGTCACAAAATGTGACCGGTGCTTCGGGTCATTGTCTTGCTGAAAAATACATTTTTTAGCAGCAAGACCCATATTTTCTATGACTCCTCCTAGAATTTGTTGCAGAATGCTCAGATATTGTTCCTTACGCATTGCCGCCCATAGGCCAAAAATCAAAACAAACGATCAGAAAATATTTTCACAAAACATAAATAGTTTGTCTCTCCAATGTCCAATCTTCTTATTTGCAAGCCGGTTTTCGCTAAAAATCTAGCGGGACATTCTAAAAATAGAACTCAAAGCAGAAACACGTGCTCACTTGCAAAGCGCAGCTGGGCGCTAGTCAAATATTTCAAAGCAAAAGCGCACTTCAAATTGGTCTGGCAGCGGCATTAGTTTACATATTGTGTTTATTTGAAATGGATTTTGAAGTTCAAGGTTTTTATTATATATTCTGAAATCAATACCAACTAATTGCTTTGTAATTTTTTTGCAATTTGTGTTTTGTCTAACCTATTTGTTTGTACCGTTTTTGTTCGTTTTTAGTTTGTTTACCCTTAATTATAGTTGTGTTCCCCCCAAATTCCCCAAATGGATTCTTTTCCAGTGAACTTGTATAACATTTAAGGTAATAAGTCCGGTAAGATTAGCTGCGAAAATTTGCGAATGTGCTTGTAATCGTTAATTTACTTACACGCCGTCATTTTTTTCAAGGTCAAATTTTCCCAGCGAAGCCTCTGCAGCAGTGTTGCCATTTTAGCTATTTAGTTGCTAGATCTAGTATTTTTGAAAGAGGCAAAAATGTTTGGGAGCAGATCCTCTTGAAGTAATTTCTCTCATAATGGATGCCTCCATGTCGAAGAACCAATATTTGCTAATAAGAACTTTTGTGAATAGTAAACTCATCTTTGATTTATTTCGAAGCTATCAAAGTATTCTAACTGTCAAAAAAGATAGATACCCGGACAATATTTCTGTTGATGAATCTTACGCAGAAGTGGAATTGCAAAGTTTTTTGGATAAGACAGCGTCTAGCATTTTGGAGCTTCAAACGGAAGTAGTCGAGACAGTCACGGATGATTCCATTAAAAATTTAATACTTATTGGAAAGTGGGTATTTGATGGAAGTACGGGTCACAGCGAGTACAACCAAAGTTTTTCTAGTAATGATTTGCAAGACAAGAGCTTATTTGTTACATCATACGTACCCCTCCAACTAATTTCAAAATCTAACCATGAAGTAATTTGGAAAAACCCCCGGCCCTCGTCAACACGTTACTGCAGGCCAGTTTGTTTTCAGTTTAAAAAAGAGACAACCAAACTGACAATAGTCGAGGAAAAATATTATAAAGAGAAAATAAAAGTTCTTAAGAAGTCAGAGGTTCGTATGTGCAATAGAAGGATACTGGTCGAGCACAGCTTACAACTGACTATGGTGGATGGCAAAGTATGCAACGCGTTAAGTGAGTCATCCTCTGCTAAATGTTACATATGTACCGCAAAACCGACTGAAATGAATGACTTGGCCAAATGTTTAAGCAAAGAAGTGCGAAAAGAATACTTCGAATTTGGTTTATCCCCACTTCATGCAAAAATACGGTTTTTCGAATACTTTTTACATTTGTCATACAAGTTGGAAATCAAAAAGTGGCAGGTTAAAGCTCCTGAGCAACGAAAAAAGGACATTCAAGCAGCATTTCGAAAAAAAATGGGTATAATGGTAGACAAGCCCAGAGATGGAGGCAGAGGATCGTCCAACGACGGAAATGTAGCTAGAAAATTTGTTTCAAATCCAAAATTGGCTTCAGAAATTACAGGAATAAATATAAATCTAATCCATCGCTGTGCCACAATACTTCAAGCTATCGCTTCAGGGTACAAAATTAATGTACTTAAATCAAAGAGTATCCATGGTACTATTTGCCGGCTACAGTCCATAAGGTGTTAATTCATGGATCTGCTGTGATTGAGCATGCTCTTGTATCAATCGGAGAGCTGTCGGAGGAAGCTGCAGAGTCGAACAATAAAGAATTAAAAAAATGTAGACTTTATCATAGCCGAAAAACTTCACGTGTTGCAACAAATACTGACATATTAAATTCACTCCTTTTGCGGTCGGACCCATTAATAACTGGACAAAGAAAGCTTGGTAAAAAGCATAAGTCAACATTTCTTGATTCTGTGTATGGCTTGCTTGAGGAGACAATATAAATTTTTGTTTTATACATAATAGCTGTGTAAATTTCAGTATATTAAATTGTTTTCTTATTTGCTTAGTTTTTATCAATTTGTTTGGTGCTTGGGGGATGGAAGTGGGAGGTGTTTATCCACAAAGCATGTTCAGCGTTTAACCATATTTTTTAAAATAAATTTTAAGAGCCTTGTAGAAAATTTCAGAGCTCCACGACCATTAGAAGTATTTATGGCCGCGCCTCCATACAAGTATTCCCTTAATACAACAAAATTTGGGAGTAGGTGAAAAAAAATTGTGCTTGCTAGCCAAAAAAAAAAAAAAAAAAAAAAAAAAAAAACAAAAAGTTGAAAAAAAAAATAATAAAAAAAACACAAAAAAAAAAAAAAAAAAAAAAAAAAAAAAAAAAAAATAAAAAAAAAATAAACTTTAACTTTTCTCTGGATATATTCTTCACTCGCCTACTGCTCTCAGTTTATGAATTAATTTTCAAAAGTAGCCAATACCAATAAAACAAGAATGCAAGTGTGTCAAGCCCGACTATTACATACTCTGTACCTGTGAAGTGCTGCCCATCACCGTTGCGTCCGCTGCTGTCCATAATTGTTTGTTTTCCTTATAACTCGACAACCGTTCATCCGATCTTTACCATTCCTTTGACGGATTGATAAATAATCCTGATAACTAAATATGTCCAGAAAGAACGAACCTTCTATCTATAAAACTGTGGGAGATATGACCTTTTTTTCTAATTTGCAGGGGCGGGAGGGGGCGTAGAAAAAATTGAAAATAAACTTGATCTGCCTGCAAGTATAAGAAGCATATGTCCCATACATGCCAAACCTCTATCTCTTACCATCTCTAAGATCTGTGCGTTCATACGGACAGACAGACAGACAGACGGACATGGCTAGATCGACTCGGCTGTTGATGCTGATCAAGAATATATATACTTTATAGGGTCGGAGATGCTTCCTTCTGGCTGTTACATACTTTTGCACAAACTTATTATACTCTATGTACCTTTGGTACAGAGTATAATAAAATCTTTGGCTGGACCCCTAATCAATACGGATACATTGTCGTCAATAATACAGCAAACTGGGTTATTCGGAGATTCCGGTGACGTGAATACCGTACAAAGAGTTTTTGTTAAAAAGAAATTGAAAAAAATATATCTACCTTACATCTATATAAAAGTGAAAGTATGTTTGTATGTTTGTCCCTTATGGGCGTCTAAACCGCTGAACCGATCTTCACGAATTTTTCACAGTAAGTTCATGTCGATCAGGAAAGTGTCATAGGCTATGTCTCATGTCTGTGAAATGGTCCAAAAACCGCGAAATTTGCAAAATTATACCGTTCATCCGATTGCAATGAAAATGTGGGAATGGTTGAACGCTTGCCCCGGAAGGTTTCTAAGTTGAATAAATTTGCGGAAAACGGTCCAAAAACCGCGAAAATTGCAAAATTTAAGTTTTCGCAAAAACTTTGAGAAATTGATCGACGCTTGCCCAGGAAGGTTTCCAAGTAGAAAAAACCGCGAAATTTGCAAAATGTTCTTTTGTTATAAAACTTTGGAGGATTCTGATTTGAAGAAATGGGTTTTTTTTTTAGATTCTTACAGATTTTGACCGGCCAACTAATTACGGGATTCAGGAGTAGGGGCTGCTCCAAAATTGTCACAGCCTACTACTCCCGAACCCGATCATAGTGGCCTTGAAAAACTGTAAGTATATTTATTCTTTATAAATACATTTCAGTGCACTACCAAAGAATTAGTTGGCGCCGGCTAAATTTTGATACAATTTTCAAATTCTCGGCTTCATTGACAGGTGCCTACAAAAGACATAATTGGCGTGTTTATCAGGATGTCCCTTTGCAGATGGCCATGGTGGTATATAGGGGCCGCCCATCGTCTTCTGAACTCGGATTCCGCAACCAGGGTGAGGCTTCCCTTATTGACCTTGTTATCGACGCTGGTCCAGGGCATGTTGATGATCACCACCCATAGTTTGAGTGTCATCCGAAGGGACTGCTGATGGATTCAGAAGCTTATGTTGTTCATCTGATGTGGATGCGTTTGGACTGGGATGCGTCTCATGAGCCGCAGTTAATGGCCTGGTCCATCGCCGACATACAATGCGTCTAATGGGCACATGTTCTGCTTTGAGGCTGCTGGGACTCGACTTCTCTGAGGTGTCTGAGCTCAGGCAAGTATTTGACATCTGGGCAGACCGTATAGATGGATTTGTCTGCACTACACTGACACTTGGGGAGGCAGACTGCTCCAGGCTGCCCCGTGATAGTGGTGTTGCTGATCGGGTTCGGCATCGTCTTCTGGAGATTTGCTCATTAGTTTGTCCATTGGAATTCGAGTCCTCAGAGCTGAGACTGATTGAATCTGTAAGAATCATATTGTGTTTAGCCTCTGTGCTGAACAGAACATTAAATGAAGAAATGGGCAGGAAATAGTCCAAAAACCGCGATAATTCAAAAAACTATACCGTTTATCCGATTGCGATGAAATTTTGGTCAATGGTTAGACGCTCGGCCACGAAAGTTTCTAAGGTCCAAAATCGCGAAATTCGCAAAGTTATACCGTTCATCCGATTGCAATCAAACTTTGGGGAATGAATTTAACGGTTTCTAAGTTGAAGAAATTTGCAGAAAATTGTCCAAAAACCGCGAAAGTTAAAAAATTTGCGGTTTCGGTAAATCTTTGGATAGTGGTTCGACGATTGCCCGGAAAGGTTTCCAAGTAGAAGATATGGGAGGGAAATGGTCCAAGAACCGCGAAATTTTCAAAATGTTCGATTTAGATGAAGCTTTGACGAATGGTTGTACGCTTGCCCGCGAGGGTATCTAAATTGAAGAATTGGGCCTGAAAATGGTCATAAAACAACAAAATTTCAAAAACTTCACCGTTCATCCGATTGCCATAAAACTTTGGGCAACGCTTGCCCGAGAAGGTTTCTAAGGTCCAAAAATGAGTATTTATGAAAGCGCTTAGATCTTATGTTACAATGCCGGCGGCGTTCGTAAATGGAAGCTGTAGATTACCTGTGAAGTGTGCCCGTCCCTGCTCGGACCCGTTGGGGCGCATAATTATTTGTTTTCATTATAACTCAACGCTTTATCCGATCTCTACCATTCCTTTGGCGTATCGATTACACGGCGTGACAAAGAAAATCAAAATAAAACTTCTGGGATAAGTCGTAGCGTAGGTTGTAGATATGGTTCAGTAGATTTTTGTGGCATACTAGAATTTTTTAGTGCACATCGAAATTTTGAATAACGGTAAAAAAGCCTTTTTCGCACAAAACCTCACTTATACGCCCATAACTTTGTCATATATCAAACGATTTTTATTTTCTTACCGGTTTTGGAAAGAAGAAATTTAGGTCTTTAAAGATACCATATATGACTGATCAGGATTCATTTCTTATCTTGAGTATTTTGCTACGTAAACCATTTTTGATTGGTTTTTTCCCCCATTTTTTGTCTTTGGTGACGTTTTTGAACACTATTTGGTTAGAAACCCCCAATATTTGTTTTATTGTTTAAGAACAACACATCTTCACGGTTAGAACGTATGCCTATTTTCTAAAATCGGTCAATAATTAGCAAAGTTATTAAAGTTTTTCGGATAACGAAATCTTCGCAATATGGTGATGAGTCGCGCCCTAATAGCTCTGTCGACCGAAAAATTGTTGAGTTTTTTAGAGTTAATTATTGAATTTTTTTTAGAATAAGTATTGTATAGCCATGTCCGTCTCTGTCCGCCTGTCTGTCTGTCCGTCCGTCTGTCAGTCCGTCTGTCTATATTTTTAAATAGATCTCAAGAGATGGTATGAGATAGAGGTTTGACATGTATGGAACATGCTTCATATGCTTACAGGCAGATCAAGCTTACTTTCAACTATTGCCACGCCCCCTCCCGCCCCCGAAATTTAGAAAAAACGTCATATCTTCGGCATTTAACAGATAGAAGGTTCGTACTTTTTGGACATATTTAGTAGTCGGGATTCTTTATCGGTCCACCAAAGGATTGGTAAAGATCGGATGAACGATAGTCAAGATATATAAGCGAAAGAAACTTCTCTGTGCAGCGCAGTAGCAGCATTGCTTTCAGCAGCTACTTGCAGCATCTAAATTTCGCTGAGCATACACTTTTGTGGGTAAAGAGTGTATTATAGTCGGGCTTCTCCAACTTTCCTACTTGTTTTTTTAGGCTTTTTAAGGTTTTTTTCCTAAAAGTTAAAAAACCTCAACCAAATATTACTCGATTTTAATAAACTAAGTTGCAGAAGACGCGAAATTTAATTTTTTCGAAATGCTACCAAATTAAATAGTTTTATATAAATTTGACCTATTCATTTTCATTTAAAGTGATCGGTGAAGTCGCAAAAAACTGAAAAATTCTATTTGTTTTCCATGTAGCTCCCCCCAATTTTTATCCGAGATTGCGTAGTACACCGTTGGAAAGGTGTTACATTTCTCTTTCCAAAAGACGCATTGCAAACTATTATAGGATGCCTAGTTTAAGAAATATGATTTTTAACTATATCAACCTTGAAAAGACGGACTTTTGAACCGTTATTCCAAATTTTAATGTGCACGTAAAATTTGTGGTATGCCACAATGTTACATTTAACTATATCTAACCTACACTATGTCGCATCCCAGAAGTTTTTTGACTGTCACACCGTGTTATTAATCCTAATTACTAAATGTGTCCAGAAGGAACGGGAGATAGGACTTTTTTTCCAATATGCGAGGGCGGGAGGGGGCGTGGCAAAAATTAAAAATAAACTTGATCTGCCTGCAAATATAAGAAGCATAAGTCCCATACATGTCAAACCTCTATCTCTCACCATCTCTGAGATCTGTGCGTTCATACGGACAGACATACGGACAGACGGACATGGCTTTTGCACAAACTTATTATACTCTATGTACCTTTGGTACAGAGTATAAAAAGATCGAACGGTCCAAAATGTTTATACCGACATGCAGCCTGCACTAGATTGAATACAGGGTGGGTCAAAAGAAGTCACCCTATTGAAAGATGCTCTTATTTGTACAAATAGCCGCCAAAGTCAGATCTGTTTTGACATTTGAGAGATGAGGCTCATTTCCACCTCATTTCCGCCCGATTTAACCGTTCCAGATTTTTTTGTGGGGCTTTTTGAAAATCCCGTGTTTACGTAACCAAGCCCGAGACCTAGCCAGACAAACATCGACACGAGCGCGAGAATCTGCAGCCCGAAGTTCTTGCCGAAGTGATGAAAAAATGCCATAAAACGAGCCCGTATGGCAATCAATTGTAACGGCGCCCATTTGGCCGATATCATCTTCTCGAAATGACCAATAAAATTCTAAAGGTTCAAATAAATATAATCAAAAACGAAAATACGTTTTTTATTTAGAAAAATGAAAGCCAAACAACATCGCATGACTTCTTTTGACCCACCCTGTATAATTGATTATTAAGTAGTCATTATTAATTAGATTATTTTTGTTTAAAAGTTGAAATAATGATTAAATTGCGATTATTTTCGGTTTCACACAATTATTTAATGATTACGATTAGAAATAAGAAAAATAATGGAAAATTACCATAAATTATTAAATAATTGAAAATAATGGAAAATAATGGAAAATAATCGTTTCCATTACTTATTCCATTATTTTCCATTATTTTCCATTATTTTCCATTATTTTCCATTATTTCCATTATTTTCCATTATTTCGACTATTTGAGACTATTTTGAGAGAAACAAATTATTTTCAACATCACATTTAATAACAACAATGTTTCTTTACAAAAGTGCAAAGCTTTTGCAGCCACCCGCGCACTTTATGAAAAAAGAGTATAATGGTTGTGTACAAAAAGCGAAAGTAAGCATCTCTGGCCCCATAATATATATATATATTCTTGATCTATCTGTTCATCTGAAATAAGAAAAAGTTCGGGATATTGTTTTGGACGCAATAGCCAATTTTTTTCAAAAAGCACTCAACAAAATTCAATTTTGACACGAGTGCAACAAGCAATAGTTGTCCTGATATTGCACAAAACTTTGATTTTGGCATTGATGGTGAGTAAATCTGTCTGTTTGTTTGAATTGTAACAAATTTCAATCTTTTTCTTTTGCAGATGATGAAAACGCAAGTCCATCTTCTCAAGATGAACTACGCTCGACACAACGGTCTTTAATTTGCCATCAGCTCTTCAGCTATTTGAGTGATAATGCTAGCTAGGAAAATATATGGCTAAAATATGGCATTTTAAAAGAGCGTCTATTGCTTTCAACACGCCTTTAACATCTTCGGCTCCTGTAGAGCGTCTGTTTTCATTTGCTGGCATTATAAACAGCCCTAGGCGCCAATCATTGTCTGATTTTTCATTCGAAAAATTAGTATTAATGAAGGCAAACCCGAATATTTTTAATGTTTGTGTTTTAATTTTAATTGTTATTAAACGGATGCTGAAAATAATTTGTTTCTCTCAAAATAATCTCAAATAGTCGAAATAATAAAATTTGGAAATTAAATGGAAAATAAAAAATGGAAAATAAAGGAAAAAATGAAAAAAATGGAAACCATTCTTTTCCATTATTTTCCTTATTTTCAATTATTTTTTAACCCTCTCCCCTGTCCATTAGAACACCCCCCCGACACCACTTTTTTTAAAACTCCCCCCGCCTTTGGTAGAGTCAAGCGAAGACTGGGAGAAAGAAGCCATCCAAAAAAATTATAAAAAAAAAAAATAAAGAAATTAACCCAAGCGACTGGTTGGGACGTAATTTGTACTACTGTAACTCATTTTTCTCATATATTCTTCACAAAAGCATGATGTAATAACTATAAGGTGGTCCCGTCCGGAAAATCACTCCCTTATTGTATGTTGAGAAATGAGTCCAAGCCTACTAATTTCAAGTGAGTAACATTTTCTGTGTTTAACCCTGAGAATGATAGTGGGGTACATACAGACTACTGTAGCCACTTATGCTCAATGATTAAAAAATTAGACAAGAGTTTTATTTTCTCATAGTTTAATTTTTAACAATTTTGAGTTGGCAATTAAGCTTTGTTTTTGATATTTTATAGCTAATTTCTACTTTTCTGTAATCTTGTTATATATTTACTTTCTGTTATTCCAAGCTCTCTCCACAGTCTTTGGTTTCCTGGACCCAAATCAGAAACGATCGCTACCACAGGATATCGAGCTTTGAATAGCTTTGTTATAATATTATAAAGCGTATCCACGTCCATTCTCGACACCTGGCCTTTGTTGGTTAAAGGCTTCCAATCGGTAGCTTTAAAATGTGTGTGGCAGATTTTTCCATTTGGACCAAAACTACATCCTAAGGATTCCTCCCACAGTTTTCTTTTGTGTCCATCTTTGGGAACATGAATAAAATTCATTCCCTCAGTTTTTATAATCTCACGACAATAATTGCAAAAGGACATTTTTTTCTCCTCACTTAAGGGTTAAAGCAACAAACACAAAATTTCGTCCGATTCGAACCTACTCTGTTAACTGCCTGTCAAGTTATGACAATAAGGGAGAAATCGAGAGAGCAGCTCTCATGACGGGACCACCTTATAGTAATTACATCATGTTCAAAAGTAGCCAATACCAATAAAACAAGAATGCAAGTGTGTCAAGCCCGACTATTACATACTCTGTACCTGTGAAGTGCTGCCCATCACCGTTGCGTCCGCTGCTGTCCATAATTGTTTGATTTCCTTATAACTCGACAACCGTTCATCCGATTTTTACCATTCCTTTGACGGATTGATAAATAATCCTGATAACTACATACGAGTATGTCCACAAAGAACGAACCTTCTATCTATAAAACTGTGGGAGATATGACGTTTTTCCATTTTGCAGGGGCGGGAGGGGGCGTATAAAAATTGAAAATAAACTTGATCTGCCTGCAAGTATAAGAAGCATACATATGTCCCATACATGTCAAACCTCTATCTCTTACCATCTCTGAGATCTCAGCGTTCATACGAACAGACAGACAGACAGACAGACAGACATGGCTAGATCGACTCGGCTGTTGAAGCTGATCAAGAATATATATATATATATACTGAGGAACTGAGGAGCTTCCCTCGGAATGGTTTGAAGGCATCCTGGTAAAAATCCCCAAAAAGGGTGACCTGCGCGAATGCGACAACTGGCGTGGAATTTGTGTGCTGCCAACTATTTCGAAGCTCATAGCAAAAATAGTTCTGGATCGCCTGAGAGACACCATTATGGAAACCATCGGCGAAGAGCAAGCCGGATTCAGACAGGGCTCGTCGTGTACGGACCACATAAACACTGTGCGCATTCTGATCGAGCAATGCACCGAACTCAACTCAGACCTGCACATGGCCTTTGTGGACTTCGCTAAAGCCTTTGACAGTGTTAGCAGGGAGTGCATATGGCAAGGACTGCGAAGGAGAGGAGTACCGGAAAAACTTATTTCCCTCATCAGAGCGACATACGACAGCGCCCAGTGTAGAGTGCTTCACGGTGGAATGCTATCACAGCCTTTTCCAGTCCTGAGCGGCGTTCGGCAGGGATGTGCTCTGTCGCCCATTTTGTTCATAATGGTGGTTGCAGACGTGTTCGCTACAATGCAACCTGCTCCCAACAACAGCGGCATTGGGTGGTCAATGACTACAAGACTGCGGCATCTAGACTATGCAGACGATATATGCCTCCTTTCAAATAGGCTAAGTGACCTGGCTAATACACTAGCCCACCTTGACACCTCAGCTAAGTCGGCAGGCCTAAAAATCAACACGAAGAAGATAAAAGCGCTCAGCATCCGTTCCGGACAATCCCAGGCTCTGGTTTTGGACGAAGAGCCAATTGAGCAAGTTGAGCAATTCAGCTACCTGGGAAGCGTAGTCGCTGTTGATGGAGGGACGGAGCTCGATGTGGATGTGCGCCTTCAAAAGGCTAAAAGTGCCTATGGGATGCTGTCATCTGTTTGGCGTTGCTCGACCTATCCCCACTGGCTCAAAATCAGGCTCTTCAAGTCCAACGTAATGCCAGTGCTCTTATACGGTTCTTCCACTTGGAAAATTACAACTTCCATAGTGGCGAAACTACAAACTTTTGTAAACCGTTGCCTGCGACGCATCTACTGCATATTCTGGCCTGACAGAATACGGAACTCTGAGCTACTTGAACGAGCGAATATGGAGAGTGTCGACACCATAATACGCAGGATGAAATGGAGCTGGATAGGGCATACATTGCGAAAAACGAGAACAACATCGCAAGGAAGGCAATGGAATGGAACCCGTTGGACGGAGTCGGGCGGTCACGTGGCAGACCTAAAGAAACTTGGAGGAGGACTGTCGGTAGAGAGGCGCAAAGCATCGGGAAAAGTTGGGGAGAACTGAAAGCGACGGCCAACAACAGAGTTCGCTGGAGGAGAGGAGTGGTTGATGCCCTATGTCCCACAAGGGATCGGAACTAGAAGAAGAAGAAGATAGGGTCGGAGATTTTTCCTTCTGCCTGTTACCTACTTTTGCACAAACTTATTATATACTATGTACCTCTGGAACCTTCTGGAGAATATAAAAAGTTGTTCGCTTAACAATTTACATTTCGATTAATATCTGTAAAAACGATATCAACTATTTTTGTAACATCTGTGGTGAATTTACATTCAATAATTGTAGACAAAGTGTGTAGGAGTTCATAAGACAGGTGTATTTTGATTACTTTGGATATATTTGGACACCCGTGACAAGTATTGTGGTATGTAAGACATTTTTGCAGTCTTTGAGATTATGGACGAATAGTAAATGATCCCATTTTAAGTATCAAATACCAATGATGTGGCGGGAACCTTCAAATCATCAAGATGATTGTTATTTTTGAGTGGTTGATATAAACGGGATTATTAAAAGGAGTCGGTAGAAATGCTTTTACCCTAACTTGTTATCTGTTAGTCGACCAGTCCTGTACTCCGGCGATGCGCCAGCTCCCCAAGGTTCTTTATTTACACAAAATGATCACGAATTAGAAGAAAAAAGCTCTCCTTGAAGTAATAAAAGTGGGACAACTGATTTTAGCCCAGATATTTCTTCTGAGCCCCAGCCCTTTAATCAGAAAGACCTCAGTGCATTAGTCAGAGACCTTGGTCTTTCTAAAAAAGCATCGGAGATTCTAGCTTCTCGGCTAAAGCAAAGAAATATTTTAACCCCAGAAACAGGAGTTTCATAGTATCGTAAAAGGGTGAAAGCTCTGCGGAGAAGAGCTGGCAAACAAATCGCTTCTAAATAAATTTTTTATAAAATAAAATTTTTTGAGAATCGATTAAAATCGAGAAAAGTTCCACCACTACTTGGAGAAGCGACGACTGCGAATCTCGTGCTAAGAGTAAGAACAAAATTGTAAAAATTTACAAAATTTAATTTTATTTAATTTACTATTCTGTTTTAGCTTTGCCCACTGAAGTATTTGAGAATATGTTCTTAATGTAATCTGGACAGATTTGTATAACAAGTTGACTTTAATTTTTAGATTGATGGACAGGAATTCGAAGAAATATCCACTTTGCATTATAAGTGCATCCCAGCTTGTAATAATAGAAACTAATGGCTGGAGAAGTAATTATAGCCTTCCCTTATGTTAGTTAACAGAGCATTAACATTTGTAAGAACATTTCAATTTTATGTAAGCAAACAGAGCAACATTTTTTATAACTTTCATAACTTTACCATTTATTATCCGATCTTAATGAAACTTTCAAAAATTGTAGATATTGGACACATACAATGAGCTTGATATCTTCAAAATTGTTGGAGTTATTTAACATTTTTTATTGTGGCGGCGTGGCCAGAAATTGAAATAAACTTGATCTGCGCGTTCTATTCTCTAACTGACTTTTACGTTTGATAATTTCATAAAGTATAGTGAAGTTCAGTCGTAAGGTTCAGATGATTTACCGAAGATGTCTTCATCAATGAGATCAGGTGATGCCACGAGTGGGGCCAGATCATCGATTAGCTGAGTAACAAACCAGCGATGGTCGATCCTATCACTAAATTACCCTGTTTTACCGAATACAATTTCATTCGTTTTGTTTGTGCCTTTCTTTGAAGTATGTCTATCTTAAAAACGTAAAAAGATATAAAGAAGAGATAAAGGAGTTATAATCGCTCAGTAAGACTTTCGAATTTGTTTTACTGTAATAAAATGAATTAAAGAGGACAACCCAAGCAATTCTTTCATTCGTCAACTTAAACGTAAATCTTCATCTTTTAGAAAAATTTCAACAATATACTCCAAAATAATCCTTTACGTACGAGCTTTATGCAAGAGAAAATTATGAGAATCTACTAAAACATGATAATGTTCCTAGCTGTGTTCTCAAGTATTGCGCCTCCGCTTATGTGGACCATATTAAAATATTTCATATCTAAACCAGTTTTTCCTGATATCTGGAAGGAATCCTTTTTTACCTCTTATAAAAAAGGATTAGATCTGATATTCAGAATTATCGTGGGATTGCAAAACTTTGTGTCCATACCCAAGCTATTTGAATTAATGATAACTACTCAGCTGCAGCACCAGTGGAGCTTTTGTCTCCATTACAGCCGGGTTTATGAAGCGCCGGTCTTATCAACAAATCTTCGAATTTACTTCCAAGAGACGGATTCAAGCTGAAAATCAATCGATGTTTTCGATTGTAGCAAGGCATTTATTCAGTTAATCATTTTGCTTTAAAAAAATGTCTTTAGGTTCTAACCTAATAAACGTTAAGTACTTGGCAAACCGCTAAGAAAGTCCTATTTAACAACCTCTCTAAAAATGTGAACGTTACTTCCGGAGTTCCCAAGGTAGCACTTGGACCCTTTTTTTGGTTTATTTATAAGCGACCTTCCTTCTGTCATTGTGAACTCTAAAGTTTTGATGTATGCTGACGATGTCAAAATCTTTATGCAACTAAAGGACCGGGATTCACATTTCTTATTACAAAATGACATAAACCACCTATATTCTTGGTGCACAACAATTTGTTGAACCTTAACCCCTTAAATGTTGTTTTATGTCTTTTTACCGTTCTACCCCGTTTATGGTAACTATTGTCTTGGCCCACACAACCCGGGCGCATACAGCTTTATGAACTTTTCGGATTACATTGGCCTTTTTGATTTCTTTAGTTCCTCTATGCGATTTATCATACTTTGGGTGTAGCGTCGCACCATTTCAGGAGGAATAGCGTACCAGACGTCCTTGGTTCTCTCCCACAGCTCCATCATTCCACTTGGAGGGACCGCATATTTCGCAAGTTGCGATTTGACATGGCTCCATAGATTTTCAATTGGGTTCATGCTTGGAGATTGCGGTGTCCACTTCATGGACAGGAATTTTTGCTTAAACATCCAATTCGTCACAAAATGTGACCGGTGCTTCGGGTCATTGTCTTGCTGAAAAATACATTTTTTAGCAGCAAGACCCATATTTTCTATGACTCCTCCTAGAATTTGTTGCAGAATGCTCAGATATTGTTCCTTACGCATTATTCCTTCGATCAATACCAAGGGAAAGCAATCAAGCACCATGAAGTGGCCACCGCAATTTTCGTAAAAACTTTGCTGCAACTCACGAAAATTGGACTGTAGCTGATTGGAATGCTAAAAGAATAGGGGAAAGTTAACTTCGGTTCGGCCGAAGTTTTGTATACCCTTGCAGGTTCCATTGAAAACAAAAAAGATTTTCTAACTAAGACTACTTTTTGGACCTTACTTTTCTATGGGATCTATAAATTATATATATGTCTGACGTTTTCATTAGAAACAAAAAAGCTTTTCTCACTCAAACTAGTTTTTCGACCGATCGTTTCCGTTCCGTTTCGCAAGCTGCCGTTCGGAATCGGCGTTAAACTGTAGGTTCCTTTCGTTTGTGCGAAAATTAGAGACACACAAGCCAAGAGATTGAGAGGAGGTCGGCTTTGGCCCTTCAGGCAAAGACCAGTTCTATTTATTTTAACAAATTTTATTCAGTTATTCCCCTTCTACAGCTCGACCGAATAACAACAAAATTTGGGAATAGGTGAAAAAAATTGTGTTGCTATGCAGCCACAAAGGAATCAGGATAATCTTGCAAAAAAAACAGCAAAAAAAAAAAATAAAAATAATAAAAATAAAGAGATTAAACCAAGCGACTGGTTGGGACGAACGTACGATTTGTACTACTTGTAACTTTTTTTTCTCTCTGATATATTCTTCACTCGCCTACTGCTCTCAGTTTATGAATTAATTTTCAAAAGTAGCCAATACCAATAAAACAAGAATGCAAGTGTGTCAAGCCCGACTATTACATACTCTGTACCTGTGAAGTGCTGCCCATCACCGTTGCGTCCGCTGCTGTCCATAATTGTTTGTTTTCCTTATAACTCGACAACCGTTCATCCGATCTTTACCATTCCTTTGACGGATTGATAAATAATCCTGATAACTAAATATGTCCAGAAAGAACGAACCTTCTATCTATAAAACTGTGGGAGATATGACCTTTTTTCTAATTTGCAGGGGCGGGAGGGGGCGTAGAAAAAATTGAAAATAAACTTGATCTGCCTGCAAGTATAAGAAGCATATGTCCCATACATGCCAAACCTCTATCTCTTACCATCTCTAAGATCTGTGCGTTCATACGGACAGACAGACAGACAGACGGACATGGCTAGATCGACTCGGCTGTTGATGCTGATCAAGAATATATATATTCTTTATAGGGTCGGAGATGCTTCCTTCTGGCTGTTACATACTTTTGCACAAACTTATTATACTCTATGTACCTTTGGTACAGAGTATAATAAAATCTTTGGCTGGACCCCTAATCAATACGGATACATTGTCGTCAATAATACAGCAAACTGGGTTATTCGGAGATTCCGGTGACGTGAATACCGTACAAAGAGTTTTTGTTAAAAAAGAAATTGAAAAAAATATATCTACCTTACATCTATATAAAAGTGAAAGTATGTTTGTATGTTTGTCCCTTATGGGCGTCTAAACCGCTGAACCGATCTTCACGAATTTTTCACAGTAAGTTCATGTCGATCAGGAAAGTGTCATAGGCTATGTCTCATGTCTGTGAAATGGTCCAAAAACCGCGAAATTTGCAAAATTATACCGTTCATCCGATTGCAATGAAAATGTGGGAATGGTTGAACGCTTGCCCCGGAAGGTTTCTAAGTTGAATAAATTTGCGGAAAACGGTCCAAAAACCGCGAAAATTGCAAAATTTAAGTTTTCGCAAAAACTTTGAGAAATTGATCGACGCTTGCCCAGGAAGGTTTCCAAGTACAAGAAACCGCGAAATTTGCAAAATGTTCTTTTGTTATAAAACTTTGGAGGATTCTGATTTGAAGAAATGGGTTTTTTTTTTTTAGATTCTTACAGATTTTGACCGGCCAACTAATGGACGGGATTCAGGAGTAGGGGCTGCTCCAAAATTGTCACAGCCTACTACTCCCGAACCCGATCATAGTGGCCTTGAAAAACTGTAAGTATATTTATTCTTTAAAAATACATTTCAGTGCACTACCAAAGAATTAGTTGGCGCCGGCTAAATTTTGATACAATTTTCAAATTCTCGGCTTCATTGACAGGTGCCTACAAAAGACATAATTGGCGTGTTTATCAGGATGTCCCTTTGCAGATGGCCATGGTGGTATATAGGGGCCGCCCATCGTCTTCTGAACTCGGATTCCGCAACCAGGGTGAGGCTTCCCTTATTGACCTTGTTATCGACGCTGGTCCAGGGCATGTTGATGATCACCACCCATAGTTTGAGTGTCATCCGAAGGGACTGCTGATGGATTCAGAAGCTTATGTTGTTCATCTGATGTGGATGCGTTTGGACTGGGATGCGTCTCATGAGCCGCAGTTAATGGCCTGGTCCATCGCCGACATACAATGCGTCTAATGGGCACATGTTCTGCTTTGAGGCTGCTGGGACTCGACTTCTCTGAGGTGTCTGAGCTCAGGCAAGTATTTGACATCTGGGCAGACCGTATAGATGGATTTGTCTGCACTACACTGACACTTGGGGAGGCAGACTGCTCCAGGCTGCCCCGTGATAGTGGTGTTGCTGATCGGGTTCGGCATCGTCTTCTGGAGATTTGCTCATTAGTTTGTCCATTGGAATTCGAGTCCTCAGAGCTGAGACTGATTGAATCTGTAAGAATCATATTGTGTTTAGCCTCTGTGCTGAACAGAACATTAAATGAAGAAATGGGCAGGAAATAGTCCAAAAACCGCGATAATTCAAAAACTATACCGTTTATCCGATTGCGATGAAATTTTGGTCAATGGTTAGACGCTCGGCCGCGAAAGTTTCTAAGGTCCAAAAATCGCGAAATTCGCAAAGTTATACCGTTCATCCGATTGCAATCAAACTTTGGGGAATGAATTTAACGGTTTCTAAGTTGAAGAAATTTGCAGAAAATTGTCAAAAAACCGCGAAAGTTAAAAAATTTGCGGATTCGGTAAATCTTTGGATAGTGGTTCGACGATTGCCCGGAAAGGTTTCCAAGTAGAAGATATGGGAGGAAATGGTCCAAGAACCGCGAAATTTTCAAAATGTTCGATTTAGATGAAGCTTTGACAAATGGTTGTGGGTTGGACGCTTGCCCGCGAGGGTATCTAAATTGAAGAATTGGGCCTGAAATGGTCATAAAACCGCGAAATTTCAAAAAACTTCACCGTTCATCCGATTGCCATAAAACTTTGTTTTTCATATGGTTCAGTAGATTTTTGTGGCATACTAGAATTTTTTTAGTACACATCGAAATTTTGAATAACGGTAAAAAAGCCTTTTTCGCACAAACACTCACTTATACGCCCATAACTTTGTCATATATCAAATGATTTTTATTTTCTTACCGGTTTTGGAAAAGAAGAAATTTAGGTCTTTAAAGATACCATATATGACTGATCAGGATTCATTTCTTATCTTGGAGTATTTGCTACGTAAACCATTTTTGATTGGTTTTTTTCCCCATTTTTTGTCTTTGGTGACGTTTTTCGAACACTATTTGGTTAGAAACCCCCAATATTTGTTTTATTGTTTAAGAACAACACATCTTCACGGTTAGAACGTATGCCTATTTTCTAAAATCGGTCAATAATTAGCAAAGTTATTAAAGTTTTTCGGATAACGAAATTTTCGCAATATGGTGATGAGTCGCGCCATAATAGCACTGTCGACCGAAAAATTGTTGAGTTTTTAGAGTAAATTATTGAATAATTTTTTTTAGAATAAGTATTGTATAGCCATGTCCGTCTGTCCGTCAGTCTGTCCGCCTGTCTGTCTGTCCGTCCGTCTGTCAGTCCGTCTGTCTATATTAATAAATAGATCTCAGAGATGGTATGAGATAGAGGTTTGACATGTATGGAACATAAGCTTCATATGCTTACAGGCAGATCAAGCTTACTTTCAATTATTGCCACGCCCCCTCCCGCCCCCGAAATTTAGAAAAAACGTCATATCTTCGGCAGTTTTATAGATAGAAGGTTCGTACTTTTTGGACATATTTAGTAATCGGGATTCTTTATCGGTCCACCAAAGGATTGGTAAAGATCGGATGAACGATAGTCAAGATATAAGCGAAAAAAAACTTCTCTGCTGCAGCGCAGTAGCAGCATTGCTTTCAGCAGCTACTGCAGCATCTAAATTTACACTGAGCATACACTTTTGTGGGTAAAGAGTGTATTATAGTCAGGCTTCCCCCAACTTTCCTACTTGTTTTAATTAGGCTTTTTAAGGTTTTTTTCCTAAAAAAGTTAAATAACTCAACCAAATATTACTCGATTTTAATAAACTAAGTTGCAGAAGACGCAAAAATTAAATGTTTTTTGAAACTGCATACCAAAATTAAATAGTTTTATATAAATTTGACCTATTCATTTTCATTTAAAGTACGGTGAAGTCGCAAAAAACTGAAAAATTCTATTTGTTTTCATGTAGCTCCCCCAATTTTTATCCGAGATTGCAATGTAGTACACCGTTGGAAAGGTGTTACATTTCTCTTTCCAAAGACGCATTGCAAACTATTATAGGATGCCTAGTTTAAGAAATATGATTTTTTAACTATATCAACCTCGAAAAGACGGACTTTTAACCGTTATTCCAAATTTTGATGTGCACGAAAAATTTGTGGTATGCCACAATGTTACATTTAACTATATCTACAACCTACACTATGTCGCATCCCAGAAGTTTTTTGACTGTCACACGTATGAATACAGGGTGGGTCAAAAGAAGTCACCCTATTGAAAGATGCTCTTATTTGTACAAATAGCCGCCAAAGTCAGATCTGTTTTGACATTTGTGGACTAGACAGATGTAGAATACAAGGCAACCATGGATCAATATACTCCCCAAGAACGCGGAATAATCGGGAATAATCGATTTTTCGACCAAAATCATAATGAGAGATGAGGCTCATTTCCACCTCATTTCCGACCGATTTAACCGTTTCAGACTTTTTTGTGGGGTTTTTTGAAATCCCGTGTTTACTTAACCAAGCCCGAGACCTTGGAAGCCCCTCAAGGACAACATTCGACACGAGTGCGAGAATCTGCAGCCCAAGTTCTTGCCGAAGTGATGAAAATTCATAAAACGACCCCGTATGGCAATCAATTGTAACGGCGCCCATTTGGCCGATATCATCTTCTCGAAATGACCAATAAAATTCTAAAGGTTCAAATAAATATAATCAAAAAACCGAAAATCCGTTTTTTATTTAGAAAAAAAATGAAAGCCAAACAACATCGCATGACTTCTTTTGACCCACCCTGTATAATCCCTCTCTTAAGAATCATAAGAACCCGGGCCAAAGAGAATGAAATACCCAAAGTGGAATTCGCTCTCTTAAATTTAGTCCGAAAAAAACCATGCGGCTATCGAGGCGTTAACAGTTTTCGGAGACGAAAGCATTGGCATTTCGGACTCGAGCGCTTCAGGCATTATCTTTGCGCAAGCATTTTGTTTCTTCTGCTTCTGTTCCTCCCTTTTTCATTTGCTGTGCGCCTGGTTGTAAGTTTGCGCACACATGAAATACACTACTCATATAAATCAGAATATGAATGAAATTTTAAGTTGTTATTGGTTTTATTAATATGAAAAAAATATTTCCCAGTCTCTATCCCATTTTATTTTTAACTGAATCCCAATCGGCTAACTGATTTATCAACTAAATATGAAGACTATTTCCATTTTATTTGAACATATCCACTTACGCATCTTGCCTGTGAATGGATGTGTACATCCGCGGTGGATATTTGTTTTGTAATTTGCTTGTGCGCTTGTGTCGCATGAAACTGAAAGATAGAAAATCGTCAACGCCGCATTTTCGCGTTCAATTGGTTGCTGAAGCGCATTGCCGATTGGTTTGTTGCACTAGCGATACAGTCGTCGACGATAAAAAAGTTAACACAAAATGTCAAAAATGTAGTTGTAGTTGTGGTAGAGCCAAAAGTTTTTCGAGTTCCTGAAAATTGTGTCGGTGATTGGTGCGAAAATTTTAATTTGAATTTGAAGTAACCTGAATTTTACAGATATGCCATTTTGCAGGCGGGCGTTGGCTCCGGACGAAAAACTATTTTCAATACAATTTTTAGTTTTCACCTCAAAATCAGTACTCGGGGTTTGGGTGCTTTGATTTCATTTCTGGCAATATTTTTTCAATTTTGGAGGGAAGGGAAGGCGGAAAATTAAAGCAAAAATTAAGTAGGGTGCCGTTTTATTGGATTTTGGCTGCTTTGATTGAATTTCTGACAGCTTATTTTCAATCGGTGGGGAGGGGACCGACCTATGGATGGGGAGGGGGATAAAATATAAAAAATCAAATGGGATATCGTTTTATAGGTTTTTGGGTGATCCAATTTCATTCCTGACAATGTTTTTCGAAGAGCAACACGAATCTTCAAAAATTGGTAAATTTCTCGGATCACCTTAAGAAGGTTATAAAATAAATTAAAACTCATTATATTCCTTTAACATAACAAATATCTTAAAAAATCTATGCACATATACTTTTTCCCTGATTTCATGCACGCGACAAAAAAAAATTCCATTCATATTATAACAAACAAATTTGAGGCCAGGTATTTGGTTGAGCACACAAAACCATCAATGAATGCGTGACAAATCAAGCAAAGCAAAACAAGCAATCCACGCATTTTGACAGGCAGCCATTACTATTTTTGTGTTTTTCTTTTTCTCATTTCTTTTCAAATCAGCTGTCCGAAAACTGCCACCGCCTCGATAGCCGCATGGTTTTTTTCTGTTAAGTTAACAGTGAGAGCGAATTCCACTCTGGGTATTTACTTCTCTTTGGGCGACGCCGGGTATTCAGCTAGTTTAGAATAAAATTAAATAAATTATCTGTCCCTATGACAGTGTGCACCGTTTGCTGCCTGGGCGCCTGGCCTGGCACTGACTCGCTGCGCTCGCAACCATCCGGCTCCAAAATGGTAAACTGTCCATTTAACAACGCCCATGTCCTCGTTCTGGTTGAGTCCAGCGAAGTCTGGGATGACGCTGCCGATGTGGAGAAAGAAGCCATTCAAAAAAAATATATAAAAAAATAAAGTAAATAAAGGCTCCAAAATGGTAAGATGTCCATTTAACTACACCCACGTACTCGTTTTGGTAGAGTCAAGCGAAGACTGGGAGAAAGAAGCCATCCAAAAAAAAATATATAAAAAAATAAAGTAAATAAAGGCTCCAAAATGGTAAGATGTCCATTTAACTACACCCACGTCCTCGTTTTGGTTGAGTCAAGCGAAGACTGGGAGAAAGAAGCCATCCAAAAAAAAAAAAATATATAAAAAAAAATAAAGTAAATAAAGGCTCCAAAATAGTAAGATGTCCATTTAACTACACCCACGTACTCGTTTGTGGGGAAACTAAAATTATGTCTTAACAACAGTCTCGTTTGGTAGAGTCAAGCGAAGACTGGGAGAAAGAAGCCATCCAAAAAAATATATAAAAAATTAAAATAAAGAAATTAAACCAAGCGACTGCTTGGGACGAACGTACGATTTGTACTACTTGTAACTTATTTTTTCTCTGATATATTCTTCACTCGCCTACTGCTCTCAGTTTATGAATTAATTTTCAAAAGTAGCCAATACCAATACAACAAGAATGAAAGTGTGTCAAGGCCAACTATAACATACTCTGTACCTGTTAAGTGCTGCCCATCACCATTGCGTCCGCTGCTGTCCATAATTGTTTGTTTTCCTTATAACTCGACAACCGTTCATCCGATCTTTACCATTCCTTTGACGGATTGATAAATAATCCTGATAACTACATACGAGTATGTCCACAAAGAACGAACCTTTTAAAAAATAAAAAAAAAAAAAAAACAAAAATTAACAAACCGAGGGGAAAAAAAAAATTAAAAAATAAAAAAAATTAAAAAAAAAAACAACAATCTTACAACAAGAGAACAACTATAGGAAACGCTTTACTCTTGAAATGTTACATAATAATTGACACACCAACGGATAAGAGACTTAACTACAAAACTGACACTGAAAACTGTGCTCATCTTTACAGACATCTTTTAAATAAATAACAACTCAGTACTGAACTCCACGTCAAGCGGTACAGACGTGTTAAAAATTGTATGTAAAATGTTCACGGTCTTTTGTTTAAATGTATTAAATTAATTGGCAAATTGTTTTTGTAGTGTCCCTGAAGACGGAGGCCGACGCGCATCCGAAATATATTGGAAATAAAACCAAAATTTAATTTTGTGTTTTCATTCTTGACCTCGAGCCGGCAAAACATCAACATTCTAATAATTAGAAAGGTCGCTAACCATCGGAGGTTCTTAACACAACTAATTTTAGTACGATCTGCAATCATCTTACTATATATTTAGAGCTGATTCGTTGAAAAATAAATGTTGGTGTTTTTTTATATTTGACTCATTATGATACGTTACGTGACATACGTTATGTGACAAATATTTCTCTATGATTATTTTTGTGGTTTCTTTGATAAAGCAAAGAAAAAACTTACTGTTAATTGCACTCATAAGTTTGTTATGGATTCTTATGCAATCTTTGTTTACACTTTGTACTCTTAAAATGATTTTAGAGAGCAACATTTAATGAAATCTATAGGTCTGCTAAAAATAGGAAAAATGGTGATTGCTTGACTTTGCATTTGAAAATCTCGAAATGAAATATGAGTAAATTTAAGATTGGCTTAAACTAGTTTAATTTAATTGTTTCCCGATAAAAATATGATCGAAAAAAGTGTTTTTAAGTACTTTTAATTTATGGTCTCGGTGGACCTTTCTGTGGAAATGCCCATGTACATAGATCACGCAGGTAGAATGTTCTGAACGACACACTGTGAAGTCTCTGAAAATGCAACTATGTCAAACTTAAATGATGCACCATTCAAAAATAACGTAGAGCTTAGATAAAAAAGACCCTTAATGCAATTGACCTCAATCGATAGCGAATGTCTGGGACTTTATAAGTGCCAAAATATGACAGCGGAAGCCAAAAACTAAGCTTAAACTAAACAATTTTGTATCTTTCAAAAAAAAAATCCAAATATGTTAAGGGTTAACCGATTTAACTCGAAAGATTTTCTCTATGCTATAAAAAACAGCTAACTTAACGAATTTAGGCCTTTAATTTAGCTTCATTTATGTTTTTTTTTCTGCGGGGTATGCACTTAATAAGCTTCGGCTCACACCGACTACTGAAAGATTCAACACGGTTTTTCTTCTTGTTGTCGTTTTGTTTTATTTGAATTGAAAACCTTGGTTTTTAATTAAAACAAACATAAATTAAAGGAAATTTCTTCATCAAAAAAAATCGTTTTAGTTTTCCATCTTTTTTTTGGGGGTGACTAATAATGAGCGGGCTGCTTGGTTGGTTGCCATCTCCAGCAGCCTAGAAGGTGCGTGGCTGTGAGCCAAAGCCCAGGCCCACGCCTCGCATAGTGTGCGTGGCAGCACGTGCCACCTCATACTGCTGTTCCATGGTGGAAAACATCCGCTGACGCAGCTGGACATCAGGCGGCACATTGGCGCCAGCCACACTGCCACCACCAGCACTGCTGCTGCCACCGCCGCCAGAATTATCGCCATTTGTGGGCTCTCCAACCAATACAGGTGGCATTTCAGCCGAGCTGCTGGGCTCTGCTCCGTCCCCACCACTGCTGTTCTTGATGCCCATCAAACGCATAAATTTGGAGGCCACCTTGCCATCCGAGTCCTGAGAGAAGTGAGCATTGCCCCATTTATTGGCCGAATCTTCGCTCTTCTTGGAGCCCCAAATAAGTTTGCGCTTCTGCTGCTGCTCCGCGTAGCGATTGGCATTGATAATACCCGGATTGTAGTAGCTGGGCAATTGGATGGGCTCTGTGGCGACGACGGCATTGAGGGGCTGTGTGGGAGTGCTTAGCTCGAGTGACATCAACGAGGGTATCTTGGGAGCATAGTTGGGTGTGGGCAGCAGACCGCCACCTCCTGCCGAGGCATTTGCCTTGGCCACAGCTGCATTGGCAGCGGCCAGTGCCGCGGCCGTAGCTGACGAGGGTGCCGCCGCCACGGCCGTCGGGTTCATCAAGCCAGCTCCCAGTCGTGGCTCCAAGTTGCTAGTTTTTTTGGCCCCCAACTCAGGTGGCGTTCTGGAGCCACTGCTCGAATCACGTCCGCGATATTTGCGCAAAGCGGCGACACTCTGCTCCGGCTGTTGTGGTCCACCACGACGGCGACTTGGTGGCGGCGGTGTACCCGGTGGCGTGCGGGAACGTGAACGCCGCCGACTACGCTCCTCGTAAGAACGACGCTGAGATTTGGAGCTGGTGGAGGATGATGAGTTGTGGTTATGTGAGCGTGAGCTGTCGCTATAGCGCATATCCTTGGTATGATGACGTCCGCCGCTCTTGTCACGTCGTCGCTCTCTTTCTTTGTCTCTGTCTCGCTCGCGTTCCCGTTGTCGTTCGCGGTCGCGCTCCCGTTCACGCTCTCTTTTGTAGTCGCTGCCACTTGTGCTGCTCTCTTTGGTACGATGATGGCGATGGTCGCTCTGTAAAGAAAAAATTAAATAAAGTTTTAGAGAAGCAAGTCAAGTGTAATTTCAAAAGGGGGAGACTGACGGACGGGGGGAGATACAAATGAGTTAGCTACAATAAATATTCGATTCTATTTAAACATCTTGTGGAGTCTGAAACAGGCTCTGTTCTTCTAGGGACAGCATTGCAGGACTACCCAGATCTTCAAGGAATGGTTTTCCTAGTTACTAAGCTTTCTAACAGCTTCTCATTTTTACACCTACAGCGGAAGTCGTAATGGATTGCATGAATCCAGTGCCCCTTTAAGACTTCTGTCATACTCTTGCTTCAGTGTTGAAGTTGGTTTGTTCGTTTGGGCATGTATCCTTGGCCAAGAAGATCCGAAGATGTGACAGACTGTTGTGATGTTCAATTTCTGCGAAACTTCTGTCAGAATGTTTGCAGGAGTGATCCGTTTTTTGCGACTCCTCTGCTCCCACTTTGACAAGACAAGAGTTAAATATAGCAGCTGGATGTTCACGGCGAACGGTTTCAAGCGAACGGTTCTGAGAACCGCAGATTGGAGCGACTGAGGCGGACATAAATTATTATAATGCGGTTAGCGCCCCTGCAAAGCATTGCCTTGTGTTCGTACCGAAGGGGCACGCAACTAATTTATTCTAATTTATTTAAATTTAAAAAAGTTTCCCCCCTATGTGATAGGTAGTCTTGTGTGTAATAAACATAGAATATAACAAATACCTAGTTTTATAGTTTTTCAAACTTCTGCAGCTTCAAAAGTTCAAAAAAATTACTTTCTGAACAGATAGATTTAAGGACATTTCTGAATGTTAGACTTCAGAATGGTCTTAAAGGGTTAAGATTCGGTGGAATTGGACAAAAAGAAGTTTTTGACATCATTTTGGATATGCCGCAACTTCAGAAGTCTGAAAAATGTCTTTCCGAGCAGATTTCATGGTAAGCTGCCACGATATACTCATGGAAGGGCTTTAAGAATTGAGATAGGGTGAAATTAAGGACGAAATAATGGAGTTTTTGACTGCTTTGCCTTCGAAACTTCGGGAAAAATACCTTTCCGCGCAGACTTGAGGGCAAACTGTGACTTTATACTTAAGCAAGTTTTTAAGGCTTGGGACTCGGCGAAATTAAAGACGATGATTGAACAGAAATTTAAAAGTCTGAAAAAAAATAAGTTTCCGAACAGATTTAAGCAAAATACAGTCTTTAAGGGTTTATAAAACGGGTAATTTCAAAAGACCATGAAAATATCAAGTTGTTATACTTAAGAATGGGCTTTAAGCTAACATTTGACTAATTTTCGGCATCCAAGAACAGAAATTGCTTTGAGAATTCCTTTCGGCGCAGATCTGATGGAAGATCGGGAATATTTACAAAAACGGAAACTGGCCTTCATTTAATTCATAATAAATTAAAACTGAACCACTGAACCGAGCCGAAACCGCAGTTCACTTGGCTTCAAAAACCATTTAACAAACCCAACCGGTGGTTTAAAAACTGTATAAACCACTGAACCGAACCAGTCCTAATTACCGATCGGTTTGCATCCCTGTTTTAAACTCCTTTTTATATTGCATTGCTTACACCACTCTTCGTCTTCTTCTAGTTCCAATCCAGAGTGGGACATAGGGCATCAGCTTACAGCAATAGTGAGAAATATTCTTAGAATCACTGGTGTAAGCTTTAGCAAGCCAAGCCAAGTCATTTATTTTATTAGCTGTTATTGCAACATGAGTATCAGTCGAGCGAGCTTTTTCTACTCTTAAGTTTGTTTTATCCAGCCAAACAGCCAGTATAGATGGAATTACTGGAAGGCATATTAATGCTTAAATTTAAACTAAGCTCAGGTGTTACATTAAAAACATCAAGACTAGACTTCTATGAATAACAAGAAAGAAAGTCAGTCAAGCCCGACTATAACATACTCTGTACCTGTGAAATGCTGCCCATAATTGTTTGTGTTCCTTATAACTCGACAACCTACTATCCGATCTTTACCATTACTTTGGCGGATCGATAAATAATCCTGATTAATAAATATGTCCTGCGGGGGCGAACCTTGGGGGGGGGGAAAAGAAAAAAATGCGCCTGCAAGTATAAGAAGCATACGGGGGAAAAAAAAACCGGACAAAATGGTATACTTTTTAAAATAACCCCAAATATGTAAAAAGGTTCAATCAGTTTGGACGTTTTTTCGTGTTATCTAGTAAGTATTTAGTATTAAAATACCGCTCAGTTTATTGTATCCTAAGCTTTAGGTGCGAAAAAAAAAAAAAAAATTGAAACATGTCGAAAATGACTGAAGCTGATAAAGGTGCCATATTGGCTTTGCGATCGGAAAATTTAAGCCTCCGCGATATAAGCGCTAAAGTTGGCTTTAGTAAATCTTCTGTCGGGGATTTCTTAAAGAATTTTGAAAAAACCGGAACTCTGAAGCGAAATCCTGGGACAGGAAGAAAGAAGAAGACCAACGACCAGGAAGATCGTATTATAAAGCGCTTAAGCATGGCCAATCGATTCAAAACTGCAGAAGATATAAGATTCGAGTTTGTTCAGTGGGAAGGAGTTGATATTAGCACTCGAACAGTACGAAGACGCCTTCAGGATGCAGGACTTAATGGGCGCAGACCAGCAAAAAAACCGGTTTTAACCGTTAAAATGCGTAAAAAACGGCTACAATGGGCTAAAGAGCACGAGTCTTGGACATTAAACGATTGGAGGAACGTTATATTTTCAGATGAGTCCAAAATAAACCTCTTTGGTTCCGATGGTATGTCCTACGTGCGACGTAAAGTCGGAGAAAGGTTCAAAAATGAGTGCCTACGACGGACGGTCAGGCATGGTGGATCCCGTATGGTCTGGGGATGCTTTTCTTACTTTGGAGTTGGAGATCTGGCACTAATTGATGGAACAGTAAACGCCAAAAAGTACCAACAAATTTTGGACGATCATCTTGTACCATCTATTGAGGAGCATCTTTCGTATGCCGATGAAATAATTTTTCAGGACGACTCTGCTCCTTGCCATCGTGCAAAATCGGTAAGTTATATTTTTTTAAATTCCTTTATTTATTGTATAAGTGATACCTAAGCTCTTAACTTTTTTATATTTTTTCTTTTTTTTTAGATTCAAAAATATTTGAAGCGGGTTGGAATAACTTCGTTGGCCTGGCCAGGCAATAGTCCTGATTTAAGCCCGATTGAGAATCTTTGGCATATTTAAAAGGTTAAAATAGCGAAGAAGAAACCCAAAACTGTAAAAGAGCTTGATTCAATTGTGGAAAATGTTTGGTACAACGATATAACCGTTGAAACAATCCAACATCTAGTGAATTCTATGCCGACACGGATAAAGGCGGTCATAAAAAACAAAGGAGGTCCAACAAAATATTGAAAGCTAATTTTTTAAGTAGTATAATATTCCATTAGAGAAACACTATTTTCAAATAATTTGTAACTTACTTTCGAAATAAAAAAAAAAATTTTGTTTGAGTTCCTCAGTTTTTGAAAAAGTATCAATAATTTTAATTTAAGACTTAAAAAAAAAAAACATCACTGGAATCGAAATAAGAGTTGTGTTGGTTAGCAAATACATTCGTTTAATAAGTTTCATACAAATTTTCTTGAAACAATAAACACAATTTAAAATAATTTACGAAACGAACATTTTTTTGCCTGTCCGGATTTCTTTGTCCGCTACTGTATGTCCTATACATGTCAAACCTCTATCTCTTACCATCTCTGAGATCTCTGCGTTCATACGGACAGACAGACGGACATGGCTAGATCGACTCGGCTGTTGATGCTGATCAAGAATATATATATTCTTTATAGGGTCGGAGATGCTTCCTTCTGCCTGTTACATACTTTTGCACAAACTTAATATACTCTGTGTACCGCTGGTACAGAGTATAAAAAGTTCATCGCGTTGTTTCAGGTTCATGTCATTTTCAAGTTAGCTCGTGGTTGGTTACACTACTCAATCCGCTGTGATTTGTTTTGATGGCAAATGATTTGCGCTTGTGCTTCTGCCATGATAGCAATAGCTCTCCCGCAAAGCCTTAAATCCAGTTCTGGAATCAGCAACTGTCACATATTGGTAGAAATTTTAATCAATTTATCCAAAGTGTTAGTCTTTCACATATGTTTCAATCCTTCTTTTTGAACAAGCTCGGGCAAATTAACAAAATTTAAGTCCGAATGTTTGGGATGGGATAGATTCCTAATGGCATCCCGGTCTCTCACCGCCAAAATCAGCGCAACCATGTCTTCATGCGAAAACATTTCCAATCGGCTCTTTTGCTTTGTTTTTTCTGTTATTTTATTTTAGTTAATTCCAGCTGATCGATGGTTTGGATGTAGAATAAAAGCGCGTAACATCTAGTGCCCACAATATTCATCAGCTGCTCAACGCAAAATAAGGCCCACTGCCTATTAACATAGAGTCCACGCATGTGCTGTTAAACGCTGTTAAGCGCTGTTAAGCACAAAAATACTTTTTCACTCCAGCGAAAAAAATGTAAAGTGCAAGGAAATCATTACGCCTACTTCTTCTCGTTACGTCGTGAATCCGTCTGTGCCTTTACAGTAAAACAAATTGCTCTATCTACTCACAGGACAGAAAGGTGGCCAAAGCACTATCGAATGAGGCAGTTTCCAGTTTAACCCTGTTCTGGAGCTGGGTCATTTTCAAAGCCCATGAAATCTTATCGCCGTATTAAGCCCTGTTTCTTCAAGATTTGCATGAGGCAAGCTCCTGGTTGCGTTCTATTCGTGCTGATTTACCGCAATTTATACTGCTGATCTTTCGTCTTTTGACATTCCCTGGTCTGCATTAATTTCTGAATGAATTTGACATTAAAACATTGGAGTTGAAATGGACTAGACGCAGCATTAGATTTTGGTTCAGGTAATCGGACCCGTTTGAAACTTCGGTAGATTGAAATGCTTCTCCCAGCCTGTACTGTTTTTGAAGTTTATTGTCCTTCTCCCGCTGGGTGTTAGGAATTCAAAATTAAGACATACCCTCCTCTTTCTCGAATGTTATTTGTCGGTGCAATTCTTATGAAAACTATTTTAGGTTCTTGAAGAAGATTTCAGTTCCTTTCTTGGATGGAACTTTTACCCAGGGTTTTTGTGTTTTGATTAAATTCTTGCTTCCATATATTTACGTTTATATTTTACCTTACTATGCTCCCTGTCACGTGTTTCGCGCTTCTCTCGCTCCTGGCGACCCACAGCAGTCGCAGTAGTACGATGATCCTGCAATGACAAGAGGCAGGCACCAAAAATGGAGATTACATTAAAGTAGAGTCGTTAATTATGTAACCACAAAAGAGATAAGGCTAGAAACACTTGAAAAGGCCATTCATCTGGGTGAGTGTGCTTCCCCTGTAAAAGATGTTTAGTTTTTTGTTGTGGCGCAATTTAGCTGAAGCCAAATTTTTTCTTTTTTTTTAATTTTTATTGGTTTTTCTTTTTTGTATACTCACATTCGGGCGTTTCGATCGTCCCTTTTGGAGAAGGGGGTGGGGTAAGGCAAGGCAACACCACCTCAAAGCTCAGGTGTGGTTTCAGTGTGCGGCATGTGTTGTTGTTGTTGTGGGATTCAAGGATCGCACACACACACGCACATGCCGCATGGACACACACAACTCTTTAAAAGTCTAAAAAAAACTGTCCGTCATTTCGGTCAACGTTTTTTTTCTTTTGTTTTGGTATTCTTTGTTTGTTTACATCATAACAACAATAATAATAATAATAAAATGGTAGATTTTAGTCATTTAAATATTGAAAGGAATTTATAAGCTTAACTAATTACTAAGGACAACAGAGAGAGAGAGAGAGGCGGAGAGAAAGGCATGTGAGGAGTACAGAGAGAAAGAGAGAGGCTGACGGAAATGTAGAAGCGGGAGAGGGACTGGATGGGGTAATGAAGGGGCACATTACTCATACATTTGTACAAGTTTATATATTGAACTAAAGTGGGGATTGGAACGGATGTCGAAAAGCTGTTGTAAGCAATTTACATATTTTCTATTTAAGCGAATTTTTAGATTAGGGTTCGGCAAAGGGAGCTGAGACGACGAACATGAAAGCGTCCGATTCTACAGCGGCCGAGCAAAATCAATGAAAAAGAAGGCTCTTAACTGTTTTGTCATACTATGTTTTGCTTTTGAGTAAGTGAACAAAAATGAGTAAACCCGATCTCTTATGTGGTGTTCCTTATAAACAAAATCCTCATTAAGGCCCCCCACACACAGAAAGCTGAGCGGAGCAGAGCTGGAGGAGCATATGAATTTTTTATACAAAATTCTCCGCTCCACTGAGCTGTTGGTGTGCGCGCTCGCCATGAGCTCAGTGCGTTTGATCCCCCAAGGCTTATGAGCAACTCAGCTAAACTCCGCTCAGCTGACTGTGAGCGACAGGCCTTACTACTTGCAGTAAACAAAGATTAGATCTGCATGTGGTGAGGTAAGGCGAAACAAAAACGTCTCAAGACGACTTACTTAATTACAGAGCAATGCATCTGTAAAGCTGCTGGCTAACGTGAGCGGCGAGCCCTCCAACAATAACTACCGACAACAACCTCAGCGCCTGAAGAAACCAGAAAACCGTACAAAACGCACCACTCCGAGTGGCAACTGGCTGCGACATGCAACGATGCGCACACTCGTATATTAGAAAGCACCATACCACCACCTATTAATCCCAGCGAAGAAACTCTACCTTTCTATTTCAACTGCGATCTGGAACGAGTAGACTCCTAAACAGTTATCTGGCGCGAATTAACCCAGAGGTCATAGATACATGTCCTAAATGCAACTTAAACCCTCACGACACTCTAAATTTAAATCACTACACTTACCCTCATTACGATCAGGACCCACCAAATTGAGGCTGCCACTTTCCTGACCTGGGTCTCTTACTCAACATCTACTCTTCATACTACTGTACAAAAAGTCGACCGTGCCGCTACAACAACCTCAGTCTTAAAATCTTTGAATTACTATGAACTCATTAAGCAATTCAAGAGCAGGGTCAGGCATTAACACTAACAGCAGCGAATGAAGCGGCAATTGGCAATATTTAAAGAATAATCCTTTGGAGGACTTAAGGACAGTGAACTAGTCAAGCACATAAAACAAATGTTACCCGTAAGGATAATAAAACTAAAGTAAAACTGGTATACAATCGGAAAGCTTAAGACTGTGGAAAAGCCGACAGTAGGGAATGTGAACTAGAGTTGGGCGCGAGTCGTGTTTATACCACAAACACAAACACGAACAAACACGAAGGACTCAACATGACTTGTTAGTGTTGCAAGATAAGGTTTCGTTCGTGCATGTGAATGTCATATTTTAGCTATAAAAGACGATATAGGCCGACACTACTTAACTCCACAGAAAGTTTTAATTCCAAAGAACTCGCCGAGATCCATAGTTAAATATTAACGTAAAACAAACGAAAAAATTAGCTTGAAAATCTTTAAATCTGTTAGTTTCATGATAATCTTTGTCAAGCAGGCATGCATCAGATACCCTAAACACCTCGAATCACGGACACCTTGGGCTGATAGCCCAGCAAAAGTAGGTCTAAGTGGAGAGCTAACCAATCTAGTTATTACACAGCGGGGCAAAAAATTTTGATACCAACGAGACCCACAAAATTTAAAAGCTTGAAAATCGAATAAGAAAAACTGGGATTCAGAACAGATCGTTTTGGTTTCAGTCGCTCGGTTCTGGTATTCATGCAATATTTTATTGATGTATAGAAAAAAATTCTGTTAAAACATATTTCAATATCAAAGAAATGCATAAAAAACGCAAGTCGATTTTAAGAATATCCAATCCTGATTATAGTATTTAGTTTATTAACCTGCAGTTTTGCTTCGCATTAGTTTAAACCAAAGCTAGCAAATAACAATTGACCGTTTTTCGTTGTCCAAAAATAACAGTTATTTACGGACCGTTTGAGCAAAAAGTCAGAGATGAACCGTTCACATCGGCTCATGAACGAATCGCAGTGCTCAACGAATAACCAATGGATTTGTTTACATTTTGCTCTGCTCATTCACTGAGCAAATCGTCGGGAGCGAAGAAGATAAAAGTCATTTGTGTTTGTGTGTGTGTATGTCTGAGTGAGGTGTCTGTTTGGGCTTGCGACTCACACAAGCCACACACACACAAAAAACAAAAATGTTCAATTGTTATTTACGAGCTCTGCTTTAAACAGAGACACACAACACCACAAAGGAGGCTGTTAAATCGTACGGCTGTTTCATGACATGGCTTTACAAGTAAGTTCTGCAGTAAGTACCTAAGGTTGGGTACCGACAGGAGTACCTTTTTGGCAAAGCAGCGTCCGTAACGAAGAGAACGGATTTAGTTTCATCTGAACTTACTACACTAGTTACATGTAAAGCGAAGAGGTGGCGATTGGTTACCCCTAGGACTGAAATGCATTTCTGGTGGGTTGGGCTGCGAGAACTTCTGGTTAAGTACCGAACCAAATACGTGTATGGACCCATAACCATCACAAAAAAATGCGTGTACGACCTTTTACGAAAAGTACAAGTTTTGAGAAGAATACGACAAAACCCTTATATTTAGTGATGAAAAAGCGCAACCATGGTGGTGGTTCTGTAAAGACAAGTCGACAATGCGAAAATGTATGCAGAAAGAAGTTCCATTGTGACAATTGGATTCTTCAGAAAGATAACGCTTTCATACACGTTGCAAGGCATACCAAGGCATATTTCAGCTCCCACAATATTCCTCTGTTACTGTGTCCGGCTTTAAGTCCGGATCTAATATCAATTGAGGATCTGTGGGGCATCATTTCTGGCAGACAATTCGGCGACCCAAAGCAGTACGACACTCCAAACCAGCTAAAAGAAGCAATTGTCTAAGCAAAAATATTGATTTGAGCGTCCTAGAAAAGTTAAGGGGCTATCGAATTTCATATTAAAGTTATCTTCAGACTACTACATTAAGAGTCAAGTTTATATTTGAACTAAAATCGATAAAATACACTTGAAACAGAAATTTCCTATGGCAGCTACAAGCAGTAAGCATCCGATCCGCTCGGTTCTGACATATGTGCAGTGTGCAGCTAAGAGATGACTCTGTGCTAAATTTCAGGTCAATAGCTTCAAAACTGAGGGACTATATTGTGTAGAAACAGACAGGCGAACAATGCTCAACCGACTCAGTTCGTCATGCTGATCCAGAATATCCCACAAAACATTTGGAAGATCGTTTTAACAAAAATCACCTTAAGGAGTCTTTTTCAAGCCCTTTTGATGATTAAAAAGATATTAATATCTAACGATTACAAGAAGCCTCGAAAATTACTCATGAATATGCTAAAAGCGTGATTTATTGAATTATGACTCGAAAAAGACTCGCAAATTGATTTGAAAATGAGTCGAAACTGAGAAAAACTTGTTAAAAACTACTCTTCAAGAAGAGTCGCGGCTAGGGTACCATTTTCTCCCGACAAAAGTATCATTTATGATTAGAAAGAGAGCGCATTTATAATTATTTTAATCAGACTGAGGATTCAAAAAAGACTCGATTATGATCCGAAAGGGCCAAGCCGAATAAGCATACAAAAACTGCCATCCGCTCTTATCAGCATCAAATTAAAACATGTGATAACAATCAACGAGAAACTCACTCTCCTAAATTTTTAGTCTGATAGCTGCTCTTGGAGTGGAGTTATGAAGGTGGAAACAATTACTGGAGCCCTCTATCGAACACAATTGATGAGATTGAGCCGAGCTCTGAAGGAAAAACGCCCTCAATACTATTCTAGACACGAAAAAATTATTCTTCTGCATGACAATGCTCGTCCACATGTTGCGGCTCCCGTGAAAAAGTACTTGGAAACACTTGATTGGGAAGTGTTACCCCACCCCCGTATTCACCAGACATTGCACCGTCCGATAATCACCTGTTCCGGTCCATGGCACATGCTCTGACGGCGCAGCGGTTCACATCTTATGAGGATACCAAAAATTGGGTTGATTCGTGGATAGCCTCAAAAGACAAGGAGTTTTTCAGACGTGGGATTCGAATGCTGCCTGAGAGATGGGGAAAAAGTGGTTGCAAGTGATGGGCAATATTTTAAATAAATTTATATTACCGTTCTTCTATAATAAATATTTAATTTGTGTTAAAAAACGGCGGAAACTTATTTGTACTCCTATGATATAGCTCCCATACAAAAGATAGTCTTAGTGAGAACAACTTTTTTGTTTTCAATGGTACCATCTTAAAATTGGGTATTTATATGTTCCCTATGTATGTAAAATGGCTTGACACAGCCCTAAAGGTCCAAAGCCGAGCCTCTCTCAATCTCTTGGCTTGTGCGCTTCTAATTTTCGCACAAGAGAAAGGGACCTACAGTTTAACGCCGAATCTAACGGCAGTTTGAGAAGCTTTTGCATGGCTAATTTCTACAAAGTTGGCGCCAACAGCAAAGAGGGGTGACCGGGTGTAAAGTTTATTCAAAGAAACAACTTTTCATTAGATGTTCCGAGGCGGGATCGAACCCACGACCTCTAGCACAGCGGTTGCGCACACTAGCCGCTGAGCCACCCGGCCCTATGCTTTTACTTAATTCTACAAAGTTTTGTCAAAATCGAGTGACTATAGCGTATAGCTTCCATACGAACTATCGTTCGGAAAAAATGTTTTGTTTTTAATGTTTGCGAAGTTCTAAACTCGACAATTATGAATGTCAAATGCTTTTAAAGGTATTTGGAAAATTTGGTCGAAATCGGATGACTACATCTTAAGGCTGCCATAGGTCTATTCCGATATGATATTTTTTGTGCCTATATTATCGATATTTTAAGAAACGATATATCGGAAATAGGTCGCTTAGGAACGGTATATGTTCACATTAAAATAGGCCGCTCGGTGCATTTGTAACGTTTCAATAAAAACCATAAAATGGACTTAAGACAGCCCTTTGAAAAAAAAAAACTGTTACACGTGCAAATTATGTGGCAAGACTGTTAAAACATAGACCTTGGCTGATGTAAATATAAATAATCTTGTAAAATGAAGACAACTGTAAATGCTAAACCACTGGTTGCACTAGAAATGTAACGGAGTCTGACCAACCAACCATAGCTTAAGATCCAAGGCAAATGGTTTTGTTTAAATCGTGTTCAAGCTACTATTGGTAAAGAACACAAACTACAATCTATATGTATATGACGAATCAATCTGTCACTTGATATTTTGTAGTAAGTTAAACCTCACAGTCTTTAAGCCTCGTAATCAAAAAGAAAAAAAATTAATTTTGCCACAGTATTTCATATAAGTAGAAACACTTTGGCTTTGCTTTGAAGCAGCTATATTCTATAGTCATCCGATTTTGACAAAACTTTGTAGAATTATGTGAGAGCATACCAAATAAATAAATGCCAATTTTGAGGACATTTCCATTGAAAACAAAAAAGTTTTTCTAACTAAGACTATGTTCCGAATCTACTTTTCAATGACAGCTATACTATATCGATGTCTGATACTATATAGATGTCCGATTCCGATTTCATGGGAAAGCACAGAAAACTTAGAAATACGAAGTTTTAGGTGTCTCCATTGAAAACAAAAAGTTTTTCTCACTAAGACTAGTTTTTTGACCGATCGTTCCTATGGCAGCTATATGCTACAGCAGCAATATGCTATATGCCATTGTCATCCAATCCGGCCGGTTCCTACAAATGTGCAGCGTATTTGAACTAAAAGACTTCGTGCAAAGTTTGGTGAAGATAGCTTTAAAACTGACGGAGGAGATTTGATTCCAATTGTAAGCTCGATATAATTGTGGATACTTCAAAATCTCGACAATATTCGACAAGTTAAGGAAGAAATACTTGCAAGTTGAAAAGAATCACCGTTGCCAAAAAAATTGTCATTTACTTTTCATTCCATTGACTCTTAGGCAAATCTTTTGATAAAGAATAACTTGATCGTTTTTCAGAAACGGGAACGCATTAAAGAATTTCAACATCTCTGAGGTTTTTAACAGATCTAAACATTTTTAAGTCATCAGCGTACATTATATAATGCGAGTTAAGTAGGTAACCGATATCATTAATGAATAGTGTAAATACAGGCCTGTTCCGGTTTTCACATATTTCTTCGATTTCAAATGAAAACAAAATCGAACGATTTGGTTTTAGCTGTTCTGGTATTCGAACGATTTGCAATTCGAGTGTTTCATTTCCAAATTGTTTCCGTTGACTATACTTTCACCTTAATCAACTGGTGAATCAAAACAATCCAATAAATAATCACTCAAAATAGTTGATAGTAGTTGAATATAGGTGTTTAAAATGTCGTTTCTATTTTTAAGGGCATTTTATGAACATTTTCCCAGCGTTTCATAAACAAGTGAAAACCAGAACAGCTTGAACAAAATATGTGAATTCGATTTGGATGGCACGTGGCAAAATTGAAGCTATTCATAAAAATTATTAATTTTTTTATTAAAAATAATTTTTAAGGGAATGTAAAATTGCAAAAAGTATCTAAATACACTAAACAATGGTACAAAATTAACTTTAAGCCATTAATTTGACGCCTTTATGTACAAAATCGCATTTACTTTTGAATTCATCGGCTCCAAGCAATGTGAATTCAAATCGAGTAAATCTATGGAATTGTGAAGACCGGAACAGGTAGCCAAATCGAATTCGAGTAAATATAGTGAAAGTGAAAACCGAAACAGGCCTGATAGCTATGGACCCAGTACCTCTCCCTTGAGAGAGGTCAGATGTTGCTATGTAGGGGCTTGAACGTTTGCCATTATTGATACGACTTGATTGACCATCAAGATAAGACTCAACCCAATTGAGAGGAGTGGAGAGAAATCCGTGTCGACTTGACGATTTTCAAATGCAGATATTGCTAAAAACTGTTAAATTCGTTACCGTGGCCAAGAAAAAAATCCATGCTGGTTGGGATCAATATAAGAATTAATAATAAAACAAGAAAGAAAGTCGGTCAAGCCCGACTATATTATACTCTGTACCAGTTGGGGTCGCCGCTCGCATTTGCTCCCGATTATATTATATAAAATCGGTATCCAGGGAACACCACGAGGAGGCCATTGCAATAGCAATGGGGTCGATATATGAATAAAGACCTACGAGTCGACTTGAGTTGCTTAAATACTTATCATTTAAGGTGCTGTTACATACTTTTGCACAAATTTATTATACTCTATGTTCCTTTGGTACAGAGTATAATTAGGAGAGAGAGGGAGAAAAAGAGGATTGGCAGACAAAAAAAAACCTTTGCATTTGCCAGAGCTAGAGATGGGCGTACATCGAAAACTACGCGGGACTCTGGAGTGATCAGAATGACTTAATAACTAGACTATTTTTATATTATTTGCAATTTAAACAATCCTCGTCTTAGTAGTCAGATGGGTATCGGGCGATATATTTGTCCCGCGACCATCTCTAATTTCTCTCTCTCAATATTGTGTATGTGGGAAAGGGAAGGGGGAAAATGAGAAGAATCCAATTGGATCTAATGAGCTAGCCATAGCTGTTAGGTTTTGTACAGGATTTCGTTGTTGGAATTACTCAGACAATATATTTGCAAGTTTAATTCATTTAAAAGGTGGAATTTTTGGAGGGGCGGGGTCATCACACCCACAACGAGCCCAGATATCTTGTGTTTTCGTTTGCTCATATCTTTACTACCGTTCATCATACTAAAAATGTCCAGAAGGAACGAACCTTCTATCTATAAAACTGTGGGAGATATTACGTTTTTTCCAATTTGCGAGGGCGGGAGGGGGCGTGGCAAAAATTGAAAATTAACTTGATCTGCCTGCAAGTATAAGAAGCATAAGTCCCATACATGTCAAACCTCTATCTCTTAAGATCTCTGAGATCTGTGCGTTCATACGGACAGACAGACGGTCAGACGGACATGGCTATATCGACTCGGCTGTTGATGCTGATCAAGAATATATATACTTTATGGGGTCGGAGATACTTCCTTCTGGCTGTTACATACTTTTGCACAAACTTATTATACTCTATGTACCTATGGTACAGAGTATAATTAAGATGGCCTATAATTAGAGACATCACGATTTTAATCTTTTCACAAAGCTCGCCAATACAGTTCTTCGGGAGAAAAGAAGAAATTTCAAAGTTTTTGATTGCTTCCAAGACATCATCATTCGATATGGGAATAGTCCCGACGTTTAGTATAAAAGGAATGGAACCAAGAGTGAATTGGTCTTCCCAGATACTAGTTGGCTCGAAATTGGCGCCAAGAAAGGCAGCAAACAGATTCAATATCCCCTCATCAGTATTTGAATCAGAGGCAGGAAAAAAATACATTTACATTTTTGCATTGGTGTGAGTGAGAGCAGCGCACAATATGGTCTCAATTTCAGTAGCAACGACTGCGTCGCGGCGTAGGAAAAAGCAAGCAACGGCGCTTGTACAGCTTATACTGTGTGCGTCGGAGCAGCGCTGCTTTGAGAATTTTCGTATGCACACGAGATAGGAATGTGCCCGTCCCTGATTTGAATACAGGGAACCAAAGCTCATACTAGATGGAATGGGAGATGTTGATCTTTTCGAGTTTATAAAACTCCAAAATGACTTTGGAATGCCTTCCTCTGAAGACTATTAAGCAACTGGAAGATTTTAAGAAAGATTTTAGCGATTGGGAGATGATAATAAAACACAGCCTGATAGATATCCTTTGCCTTTCATAAAGATACCACCGAATTCCTAAGAGAAAAGAAGATAGTAATAAAAACTCTTGGGTTTAAATTAAAGAGTTCTAAACTCAAAAAGTATTCAATTGCCAGTAGCAACTTCTCTATTTAAATTGCCGACACCTGCTCTAAACTTAGTTTATACATCCACTGAACTGTGTGGAGATGAATTTAGAGATGGGAAATCGATTTATGAATTGGGGGCCCCCCTCCCGGGTCCTAACCTACTTATCACATTCGTATCCGTTCCAACCCCACTTCGATTAGTCTAAGGTTGTAATACATTTAAATTGGAATGGTTTAAAAATTGGCTCATGGACTTTACCTCATCATGGTTGTGGCTGTTGTTGTTGTTGGTGGATCGACTGCTGCTCCTATGCGACGGCTGCTGGTGATGATGACGCTTCCCAGCTGCTGCCGCTGATGAGGATGATGCTGGGGGCAACGGTGGAGGTGGAGTGTTGTGATGTGATTGATGTCGCCGCTTGCTGCTGCTGCCACTGCTGTCGTCGCTGAGGCTACGACTGCTGCTCGAGCGTCGACGTTGGCGTCGCTGCTTGGACTTGTGTTGTTTGTGTTGCTTTATGGAGGATGTTGTTGTTTGTTGTGGTGCCTAAAGGAATTTTGCAACTATTCAGAAACAGCAAATTCGCATTATTTTACTAAAGCACTAAGGATACTACAAAAAAGAGTTAGAGCGACGGAGAGAGATGGAGAGGGGAGTGGGATTGGATTACATACATACATATGTATTTTCATAATTTTTAAGGGCTTGCAACATATACATACCTATGTATGTGATGTATATGTATTATTTTTCTCTGCCCTTCTCAATCTCTCTCTCTCGCACACACACGCACACTTAGGCACACACATACATATGTACACAGAAAAATGCGCTACTTCTGGCTTGGGGTAATTTTCTTCAGTTTTTTTGTAATTTTTCATATGACGCTATATTAAATATTTACCCGTATTTGATAGCCAGCTTCATCTTGGTCATCTTCGCTGCTATAATTCACCAAAGCCTCCATAATTGTTATTGTTGATTTTTTTTCTTAGTTAGTAATGAAAAAGGCGATAGCGATAGTTGCTCAGGAAAAAAATCGAGAAGCGATAACCAATAAGCGTGTGTCGCCCCAGGGTCACACTAAATCGTAGGTATCGATAAGCCATTTTCCAACACATATTCAAATCTTTTAAAAATACCAGCCTTTATTGTTAAAAAAAAAAATTCATTCTATTATATGCATATATAAAACTAATTTAACCGTATCGGTTACTCATAGAATTGAGTCTGATCGTTAAAACCAATTGTAGCTGGACTAGCTATCCTTTTGGTTGCGCTTTTTATTATTATTTGGGGCTGGCAATGGAGGAAAATTGGCCTTGTTTAGTTTGAAGGCCAGACGACTCGCTTGTTGAGTTGGAGGCGGAGCCAACGGTTGTGCAGCGTGATCCACGGATGTCTCAGATGCCTGTTCTGATCCCCCATCGCCTGCAACAGTGGGAGGATACTAGAAATTAAGAGGAAATTAAGAATTTTACAACTCCAAAACAAATAAAAAATTAAAATTAAATGCTCAGATAGCATAGTCCTCTCTGAGCAATCCAGTTACTTTGTCAGTGTTGGCTAAAGAAAAGGTCCCACACAAAAATAGTTTACGCAATTATTAAAAAAAAAAATGGTCCAATATATTCGCCTTAAGTGTTTCCACCAAATAGTTTGCGCCAATTAGCCTTTGCCTATGTTTGTACAACAATAATTTGAAACAAGTGGGAATACCTCGGGAAGGTTTGTTTGCTTGTTTGCTCCTTCAAGCAAATTATAGGGGCAAAAACGACAAATATTGGAAAAAAAGTATTTTTTGGGACTTACACATTTCTTTCAAATACAAATACAATAAAAACAAGTTAATCCCAACTGTAAGTGCTGCCCAGCATAATTGTTTATTGTCCTTATAACTATCGTTCATCTGATCTTTATCATTTGCCTGATCATACGTACAGAGCAGAGAACTGCAACGAGCCGCCACGAGTATAATCGCTCAGCGCTAAAGGCTTGTCAGACTCGAATATTGTCCTTACTCATACTCAAGTTGACTCAGCGTTTCGGCCGCGAGTCGACGCAAAGTCCCTTGTTACAAAATCGAAGTTCTGATGCGAGCCGTCATGAGTAAAGTTCGTTCAGTACAAATACTCGCGATTACTCCTAGCTTCGGGAGCGAATCACCAAGAGTAGCCGAAGTCAAAGATCTGCTGCGAGATGTTACGATCTTGTACACAATCGACACAAGCACACAAAAAACAACAATTTGTGAGAGCAAAAGAGATAGCATGATGGCCTATTTTTTGCATTTGTATTTTGCATACGCTTTCTCTTTCCTTCTTGTAGCATGTTGTTGTTTGAAGTTTTCAAAAGACAACAACAATTGCATAAGAGGTTTGTCGATGCTCGCCATTAACCAGCAGAGTACGTACGAGTAAATTATGTTGCGCGTACGAGTAAACAAGAGTAAAGTGTCGAAAAGGATTGGCCATTGCTGGCAAAAGGCTTATTTTGACTCGTGGTATGAAAAGCTTGTTCATATTATTACTCGTACGAAGCAAAGAGCTTAATCGTTCTGACTCAATGTGCTTGCGATCATTTCGAGTGTGTCGAACCAAGGCACGTGTAAAATGATTTTAAACAATAATTTCATTATCGCTTTGAACAATGCTAGCTAAGTGATTTCCACCATTTTTTGACATTTTGTGACCATTTTTTTATATAACATCTAATCGATATGGGTATTTCCAACGAAAGGTCCACCAAGACCATCAAATTAAAAGTAGTTAAAAACGCTAAGTTTTATCATATTTTCCCAGGGAAACTAAAGTAAGCCAATCTTACATTTTTATTCAAAACTCATTTCGAAATATTTGGATAGTTTTATTGCACTTTTTTTTAAAAAGTGCCTATGCAATCAAGCCAAACCATAACAAACTATATGATTGCAATTAACTGTAAGTTTTTGTTTTGCATTAAACAGAAACCACCTAAATATTTTGATGGGAAAAAATGTCGCGTTCGACATGTCATGTATCGACACAAACACAAAATTTTTATACTCTGTACCAGAGGTACACAGAGTATATTCAGTTTGTGCAAAAGTGTCCGTCTGTCCGTCCGTCTGTCTGTCTGTCCGTATGAACAAACAGATCTCAGAGATGGTAAGAGATATAGGTTTGACATGTATGAAACATATTTTTCTTATACTTGCAGGCAGATCAAGTTTATTTTCAATTTTGGCCACGCCCCCACCCGCCCCCGCAATATCGAAAAAACGTCATGTCTCACACAGTTTTATAGTAGTATTTATAGTATAGTATTCGGGATTCTTTATCGATCCGCTGAATTTTAAAGACCGTATGAACGATATTCGAGTTACGATGATGGGCAGCACTTCACAGGTACAGAATGTTCTGGAAATATCTAAAGATTTTGGCTTCGGTTGGTTTACAAATCGCTTGAAAAATCCGTCTGTGTCAGTACTTCGTGAGATTTCATTTTCTTATTAGAAAGTCTAGTTAGAAGGTGTGTGTATAAGATTATGGACCAACTACAAAAACAGGGCTGCGTCGCTCCCAGATCTATATATATAAAAATAAATGTTTGCCCCTTATGCCTGCCTAAACTGTTCATCCGATTGCGATGAAACTTTGGAAAATGGTTGAGTGCTTGCCAGGAAAGGTTTCTAAGTTAAAAAAATGTCAAGAAAATTGCCCGGGAAGGTTTCTTAGTTGAAGAAATTTGCGGAAAATAGACCAAAAACCGCGAAAATTGTAAAATTTACAGTTTCGGCAAAACATTGGGGAATAGTTCGACGCTTTGCCCGGGTAGGTTTTCAAGTAGAAGATATGGTCGCAAAATGGTCCAAAAACCGCGAAATTTACAAAATGTTCGATTGTGATGAAACTTTGGGAAATGATTGGACGCTTGCCTGCTAAGGTTTCTAAGTTGAAGAAATGGGCGGAAATGGTCCAAAAACCGCGAAATTTCCAAAGCTAGACCGTCCATCCGAATGCGATGAAAATTTGGGCAATGGATGGACGCTTGGCCGCGAAGAGTTCTAAGGTCAAAAAATCGCGAAATTTTCAAAATTACCTTATGAGTTTTTATATTACAATGCAGGCGTTGGTAAATGGAAGCTGTAGATTACACGTTGCAAAATATTGCGAAAATTGCCATTTATGATTTGAGCCAGGATTATTGTGAAGATTTGATAGAGGGCAATTGTAGTTGGTTAAATAAGAGGTATAGACGGTCAAAAAAATCACCAAATTTTGCAAAATATTCATGAGTATAATTAGAGGAAAAGATCGAACGGTTCAAAATGCTTATATCCATTTGCAGCATATCGATTTGCAGCCAGCACTAGCTTGAATATAATCGCTGTCATAAGAATCATAAGGATCCGGGTGACGCCCGAAAATGGTCGAAAAACCGCGATATTAGCAAAACTATGCCGTTCATCCGATTGTCATGAAAAACCGCGAAATTCGCAAAATTTCCAATTGCGATTAAACTTTTGGGCATGGTTGGACGCTTGTCCGGGAAAGTTCAGAGTTAAAGAAATGATCGGAAAACCGCGAAATTTAAAAAATAATACCGTTCATCCAATTGCGATAAAACATTGGGGAATGGTTGGACGCTTGCCCGCGAAGATTTCTAGAATGAAGAAATTTGTGCGAAATAGTCCACAAGCGTGAAATTTGCAAAGTCGTACCGATCATTGCGAAAAAACTTTAAGGAATGGTTGGGCGCTTACCGGCGATGGTTTTTAAGTTCCAAAAACCGCGAAAGTTGCACAATTATCTAATGATTATATTTATGAAAGTGTATAGTTTTTAGATTACAATGCATGCGCTGGTAAATGAAAGATGCAGATTGAACGGTCCAATATGCTAGGAGGTGTAAACCAAAGAGTCAAAGAAGTCGCAAAATTTTCTTGAGTTTAGATTATTATTTGAATGGTCAAATATGTACGGGCGAAGATCGAACGGTAAAAAATATCGCGATATTTTCATATTTTTACGTCACATCTCGAAAGCGAAGATTTTCAATTGGATTCCCAGCCACAAATGCTTAAGCAGACAAGCGGTTTAAAAGTGGTTCACCTACTCCTTTCGATTAGAGAATTGGCTTTTATGTTGTGAGAGTTAGACGATTTACAAGTCTCAGAATTTAGTAAAGCTATGAACTCGAAATTTGGTGTATGGGCAGGAAATTCGCAGTTTTCCCTATGTAGAACGGTTAATATCGACTTTGATCCTTCGGTACAGAGTATAACAACCGACAAATTCACAAAAATATAATATACTAGAATCAATTTATATGTCAGAACAACCTATGCCGGGTCAGCTAGTAATTGAAAAAAGTTTTTGTTCTTAGCTATATTGATGTAGGTCCGCGAAGTCAGTTTGTTTGGTTGTGTATTGGCTTTGGTTGGTTTCTCCAAATCTCCTTACAAAATACGAAAAATACAAAAATTAGTTTTGGGTTGGAATTTGGTTGGAAGAGATTTCTGAGACAACTCCGATTAAAACTATTTGGGCATTAGAATTGTGTCAGGTTTCGCTAAACTTTGTCTTTATAAAGATGAACTCGAAACCCACTTCTGGTTTTGCCACATTTGAATCGCTTATTATTTTGCCTATATTTTTGAAACATAATTTCAATTGCCATTCACTTTAGCACTAATTAAAGTGCTAGCTAAGAGCTATATAACAATGTAACAAACCAATTGAAATAGAGTTTTAATTTTACTTTTTTAGAGCGAAGCTCTCTTACGGACGGTCAACTGGGGGGCAAATCCAGAAAACGATTATCGTTGGAACAGATTTCTTTGGCTACGCTTTTGACTTTGCAAAGTCAGCCTCTTTGGTCTTGGCAAGACAGCCATAGCACAAGGTGGGTTGTGAGTGGTTGGGTGGTGGTGGTGGATTAGCGGTGACCAAACAGTGACCGCAACAGTGACCAAAACAGTGAACAAAACTGTGACCGAAACAGTGACTAGAACAGCGACTAAAATAGTGACCAAAACAGTGACCAAACCAGTGATTGGAACAGTCACCAAAACAGCGACTAAAATAGTGACCAAAACAGTGACCAAAACAGCGACTAAATTAGTGATCAAATCCGTGACATAAACAGTGACCGAAACAATGACTAAAACAGTAACCCAAACATTGACCAAAACAGTGACTAAAACAATGACTAAAACAGTGACCAAACAGAGACCAAAAATTGACTAAAACAGTGGCCAAAACTGACTATAACAGTTTCCAAGACAGCGACGATATTCTGGCATTCTGGGATTCTTAAATTTTCGTTATGATCGTCGTTCAGTTCATTCTCATGATCCTTCACAAAGCTCCAAATCGCTTTGTCAACATCATCTTCTTCTTCATTGACAAAATATTGTTTTTACCCCGGCCATATTTGTATAAACCGCTGGATTGCTGGAAAAAAGGGACAACCATCTGGTCACCACATGTCGCAAAAGTTTTAAGCAAACATTTATAATTCAAGGCTAGCTGTTTGTACAATGTGTAGAAAATTTTAATTGTGTGTGGGACCTTAACTTATGGCATATTTGAACCAGTGTTTAAATTGCTTTTGTCGAAGCAGCCGAAGTCGCAAAATTTTTACTTTTCACAGCTTCAACTGTTTTTAACTGTTCAATATGAATTGTTGCTTCTGCCTTTGCTTCTGAAAAAAATCAGAAGTCGCGGTTCAAGTTTTTGTCATCTGCTTGGCGCTGCTTGCGCTCAGCAGAGCAAGTCGGAACTGTTGGCTTTAGGTCATCAGCGACAGTCGGAGCAGCAGCAAGTGTCCTGCTTTTGCAAGTCCGCAGGAGCGCTTCAACCGACGACTGGTGGTGCTGTTCGCTTTTTAAAAGAAATCAGTTTTTGTTCTTGCTTCGACAGCGACCTCTGATTTTTCTCAGAAGCAGCAACAAGTCAAAAACAGAAGAAATGAAACTTATTGCAGTTTTTTAAACACTGATTTGAACACCCCAAAACAGAGTGAGACAAGGTTGCGAAAAGTTGTTAGCTGAGAGCTTTTCTTGAAAACCCACCTGCTGTGCCTGCCAATGTCCAATGAATCCTTGGGTATCCATTCTGTCTTGGAATCCATTCTGTCGATACATGGATCCGACAGCAACTGGAGGCTGTTGTTGGTGGCGGTTATGCCAATACATATTGGAGGGTCCGGGTTGGACCTCATCGGTTGAATTCAGACTACGCTTATAACGCTTCCCCATGGACATTTCGAAAAATCGTTCACCATATATGGCATACAATTGCGCGGCAAGCAAATGCTCCTGCGACACGTCCAGGGGAAAATAAGGCATATTTTCCACCTCGTTGCTGCTGTGATTGTTTTGCAAATAGTTAAAGTTGGGCTTGTTATAAAAGCAAGAGGGATAGCGAGATGGACGTGCTTGGTGCTGCTGGGCATTTGACCAGAGTGTCGGCTGGAATGGCTGTGAGTAATGGCCACGCATACGCGGATGCTGATGCTGTAGTGGCTGTGGCAGGTAGCTCATGCGCCAGTTGCTGCTGTTGTTTTGAAAATGTCGATTGAAACGATTGTTGCTGCTGGTGGCTGCTGCTGGCAAGAGTGGATTACTCTTCCTAGGCTGATACAACAACATGTTGTAGTGGCTGCTGCTGTCGCTGTTGCTCTTCTGTGGCATGGACCAAATGTTGCTGCGCCAATTGGGCACCTCCTTGTTGTTCTGACGCAACCAAGTAGATTTAATGCTATCAACTATGCAATTAGGATTGGGATCTATATAATTTAAATTATGCCAACCATTGGCATCTATGGCACGCATCACCCGCTCACTGACGTTCTCCTTTTCCTTGTCGTTGGCCCGACTGCGGGCTGCGGCCAAGGACTTGGCAATTTTATTCTCATGGCCAATGGGTGTGAGATGATGACCACCAGCACCAGCAGCTGGCTCAACATTAGAATTCTTTTGATTATTATTTGCATCAACTTCATTGTCCATAAAGCCCAGCTCTAGCGGATTTTGCCAGAATTCGGTTGAAGGGAAACCAGAATCTCCCGACTTTCCCTCCAGCACGTGCATTAAGGGACCAAAAGTAATTTGATTTCGCAATCTAAAGGTTCTACAGTTGGCTTCAGTGGATCTAGCGAGTTGCACGTTGAGATCCACAGTGGGCACCACTTTCTTTGGCACAATGGGCCACTTGGTCTGCTTGTTGCGACAAGCTCCCGCATAGGAAACGGAGCTTACTTCATCTGGTGGACCAAAACGATCCATGTCCATAAAATTGGCCAAGGTCAGTGGCTCGTTACGATGATAGTAACATTCAAGTCCACGTTGCCCAGATGCTGATTCAGCCTGGGCAGCAGGTGCTATTTCTCCTGCTCCAGTCAAAGGGCGACGATGATTATCTGGAAGAGGGAAAAGAAAAGAAAAAAATAAATACGCAAAATTGATTCACTTTCGTTGTTTAACTTCTCTTAATTCTTTAGTCGAAACCGGAGACGTTTAACAAAGAAAATGAAAAATTAGTCAGCTTTAAAATCAAATTAAGTTATGTAGGAGCAAAAATTTGAATCAATCCCATGTGTACTAAAAACTGCTCCCGACTCAAAAACGAACCGGCTCCCATACGATTTGGGTCGGAAGATATTTGTAGAGCACATGTTTATAAATACTTCTAAAGGGTGATTTTTTAGCTATTATCTTTTTGGCAACACTGGCTTAAACAGCTCACGCACGTTTCGTGTTTTGTTTCACTGTCAAACATCTTCAATTTGGTCTATAATTTAACCATGAATCGTCTTACAAACGAACAACGCTTGCAAATTATTGAATTTTATTATCAAAATGCGTGCTCTGTTAAGAAAGTTCATCGCGCGCTTCTTCCATTTTATGGTCAGTTTAATCGACCCACTGAAGCGACTATTCGGGCTATTGTGACTAAATTTCGCACCAAATTTACATTGTTGGACATTAAAGCACCAACACGCTTACGTAGAGTGCGAACTGAAGAAAATATCGCAGCTGTATCGGCCAGTGTTAATGATAACCATCAATTATCGATTCGTCGCCGTTCGCAGCAATTGGGCCTCTGTTACTCAACAACGTGGAAAATTTTGCGCAATTTTTTTTGCCCAAAATGAAAGAGCTTGACTTGCATGACATGTGGTTTTGCCGTAACAAGTCGGCGTCTGTGGGTGGCGGTCGTGAGATGATATCCAACTTTTTTGCCCAAAATGCCAAGAGCTTGACTTGCAGACACAGCACGCGCAACAATGGACTTATTGAGAGGCGAGTTCGGTGAACATTTTATTTCACGTTCGGGACCGGTCAATTGGCCGCCTAGATTGTGCGATTTAACGCCTTTAGACTATTTTTTGTGGGGCTATGTTAAAGCTCATGTCTATACAGACAAGCCCGCTTCAATTGACGCATTGGAAGACAACATTGAAGCATTTATTCGTGAGATACCGGCCGAAATGTTGGAAAGAGTATTCCAAAATTGGACTAAGCGGATAGACCTTTTCAGGCGCAGTCACGGTCAACATTTGCATGAAATAATCTTCAAACATTAAATTATATGGACCGTACTATCGATTCAAATAAAGATTTCATGCATTTTTCTGGATTTTATGTGTTTTTTTTTTGAAAAACTTTCCTATAGCTCTTAAAAAATCACCCTTTACTCAAGAGTGCATATGTTTACTTTATTTAAACCTTCAGTTATTTTATAAATTTATTTGGTTGGTTTAAATCGATCCGACCGATTAAAGCAAACTATTTTTACAGCCTTTTATACTCAGCAAGGCGCGCCAACCAATATAGCTACTCCTTTCCTCAGCTCACTATAAAGCGCCGGGTATTGATAGAATACAAGCCGAATTTATAAAGCACACAACCCATCCATTTATAGTGGCCTTAACACAGTAATACAATCAAATAAATTATAACGGACAGGTACCAGACTCCTTCCGGCAAAATATTATCTACCCAAGATTTAACAAAGGAGAACTTCCGAACTTCCGAGTAACTGCAGAGGAGTCTCATTTCAAAATGTGGCGCTAAAGATATTTGCAGCGGTTCTTCAAAAGAGACTCTCAGACTGGGTAGACAACAAAACAACACGCGGGGGTGGGAGGAAAAACCAAGGAGAGACCAAAAAAAGGGAAAAACCAAAAATTTTCTGTTAGTAGATGCTTAAAGCTCGTGCTTGGACGAAGGAAAAAAAAATTGCATTTTTGCCGGCGTTGAGAACAAAAACCCTCTTTTGAGTAAAATTTGCACCCTTCAAGGGCTTGAAAAATCACTTAAAATAGAAGAAAAAAATTCTTCGTTCAAGCACGAGATAATGTTATTTTAAAGAAGTGTGCAAAATTTGAAAGAAATCGGTTCATAAGTTTTCGAGAAATCGTGACTACCGATTTCAAAAAACGTAGTTTCGAGAAAAACGCGATTAAAGATTTACATTCACGCTGACATAGCCTGATGGGTAGAACATCCGAAGGCTATATCTCTTAGAATATTACTCAGATCGTTTTAAAACTTTGAGAGAATATTCTAAGCATATTGAATTATAAGATAAGCAAAAAAAAAAAATCGATTTTTTGAAATTTTGAAACCCACCTAACCCCTTAAAAATTGTGGCTCTGACAGTTTTTTGTGCCTAAAGGGGGAGGAATTTTCCAAATCTGAAACAAACTCGATTTTAATCTGGTATACACCTACCTACAAACAACAATTTGTGGCGCTCTCTCTTATAGTCTCTGAGATCGACGCGTTCATACGGACAGACGGACATGGCTAAATCGAATCGGCTGTTAATGCTGATCAAGAATAAATATACTTTATAGGGTCGCAAATGCTTCCTTCTACCTGTTACATACTTTTGCACAATTTCATGATCCCCCTTTTCCCATTTTTAATGGGAACAGGGTAAAAACGAGAGCGTAAGTTAAGGTCGATCCTTCCCGACTTCAATATACCCGTTACTCAGGGCAATTAGTGATTAATAGCCTTTCCCTATGTTAATTAACAGAGCATTAACATTAATGTGACCATTTCAACATTATGTGAGCAAACAGAGCATGTAGCTCCAAACAGAATGCAACGTTTTTTATAACCTTTATAACTTTGCCATTTATTATCCAATCTTTATGAAATTTTCAGAGATTGTAGATATTCGGCACATGCACTACACTGCCAAATATAAGCTTTATATCTTGTAGGAGTTATTCAACATTTTTTATTGTGGGGGCGTGGCCAAAATGTGAAATAAACTTGATCTGCGTAGGGAAAATACGAGTTTACATACAAAATTTGGTGGCTCTAGCTCTTCTAGTCTCCGAGATCTAGGTGTTCATAGAGACTGACGGACAGACGGACATGGCTATATCGACTCGGCTGTTGATGCTGATCAAGAATATATATACTTTATGGGGTCGAAGATGCTTCCTTCTGCCTGTTACATACATTTGCACGACTTTAGTATACCCTCTTTACTCTACGAGTAACGGGTATAGAAATTGTTTACTATTTTTTTGTACATTGCACTATGGGCGATTGGCCCAACATTGTAGCATAAACTCTAAAAATAAAGCAAGAAACTTGAAACTTTGAGTGAATGTAACTTATATTAAACTAGAAATTCGAAAAAAATGTCGTCAATTGGGCCTCACCTTATTTATTTTTTTTTTGCAGAAGCAGCTAAGAGCAGCGCTGCTCTTCGTAATCATATTTAGCTGCCGTGTCTGAAACGTCATTATTAAATTTTGATCTACATAGCGAATTTGTGGGATCGGCAAAGACGAATTGCTTCTTTAGGGTTGGGTTTCTTCCTGATGATTTTGTGTGTCACTTAAACGGAAACTTGTTAATAAAGGGTCGGAAGAGTTCATTGCTCTATTTTCATGATCGATATCCCCATCCAAAAGTTTTAAAAACCATTCTGAGTGCAAGGTTCTAAATCTTGACAGAATTCTTGGGAATTTTAACAAATATCGTTTCAGTTGTATGATAGAGAACATATTTGCACATTTGCTTTAGTTTGAGCTATATTTTTATGCTTAAATCTTTTTTATAGATTTCTGCCTTAATATTCTCTGTTACGGCATATGCAATTCGATTGTTGCTGTCACGAACAACGATCAGAGCTTCGTACAGAAACTCATTCGTCACTGAAATGCAATTTATTCGAAAAAGCGCAAAAAAGATTAATTACACTATATACTAGGGACTTTAACAAATAACTTGTCATTTTTAGTTGCACACATATGACATATAAATACAAGCTCCCACCCACCATTACACACATGCACGTCTGTGTAGGCTGAAAGCTGTAGCTATTAATAGCATTTGTAATTTGCTAAGCACTGATTCCTCTGATCTTACGGTTCACAAGTTCATATTCGCTACTTCATTTTTATATATAGGCAATTGATAATGGCTGTTGGTCTGGAAGCGGTTAGCATCTCAGTTGGTACTAAACAAAACGTGATCATGTCAAGGAAACCTTTACCTGATTGTGTCCATATGTTCATATCATTTGTTGTTGATTTCTTGACAATTATTGAACTAAAGTAGCACTCTGACTAAAAATCAAATCCAGTCGTTAAACCCCAAAAAATGTAGTCTTCTTAAGAAAAACATGAAAGAAAGTCGGTCAAGCCGTCAGTACCTGTGAAGTGCTGCCCATCACCGTTGCGAACGCTGATGCCCATAATTCTTCGTTTTCCTTACAACTCGACAATCGTTCATCCGATCTTAACCATTCCTTTGGCGGATCGATAAAGACTACTTGACTACTAAATATATCCAGAAGGACCGAACCTTCTATCTATAAAACTGAGCGAGATATGACGTTTTTTCCAATGTGCGGGGGCGGGAGGGGGCGTAGAAAAAATTGAAAATAAACTTGATCTGCCTGCAAGTATAAGAAGCATAAGTCCCATACATGTCAAACCTCTAACTCTTACCATCTCTGAGATCTCTGCGTTCATACGGACAGACAGACAGACGGACGGACAGACGGACATGGCTATATCGACTCGGCTGTTGATGCTGATCAAGAATATAAATACTTTATAGGGTCGCAAATGCTTCCTTCTACCTGTTACATACTTTTGCACAACTTCATGATCCCCCTTTTCCCATTTTCAATGGGGAACAGGGTATAAAAACGCGATTTTAAGAGTCGCGATGTGGCCGAGTGTGGCTCCGCTGTGCAAGCGGTCGTGGGTTCGTTCCCGCCTCGGGACATACTAAAAAAAAGTTTTTCTTAGAAAAACTTACACATCCAGTCACCTTCACTAGCTGTTGACGCCAGCTTTGAAGTAACTAGCCATGACAAAGCTTCTCAAACTGCCGTTCGGAATCGGCGTTAAATTGTAGGTCCCTTTCTCTTGTGCGAAAAGCCAAGAGATTGAGAGGAGGTCGGCTTTGACCCTTTAGGCTGTGTCAAGCCAAATATATACATATAATGTTAATAAGACCAAATTGTAATTTGTTTTTTTTTTTGTTTGATAGACCAGTTCTATTTAGTTTAACAAACTTTATTCAGTGATTTTAACATGAATTTTCAAGTAAAATTTGATGCGGATGAGGAGAAGCCTTCCAAAACGATTAATAGAGAAGATAATGACACCGTATTAGAAGTAAAAAGAAAAATGCAATTATTATTCGGCATTCCCTATGAAGACTTGGAAATAAAATCACAAGTAATAAATAAAATAAAAAATAAATGAAATCTTTGGCTGGACCCCTAATCAATACGGATACATTGTCGTCAATAATACAGCAAACTGGGTTACTCGGAGATTCCGGTGACGTGAATACCGTACAAAGAGTTTTTGTTAATAAAGAAATTGAACAAATTATATTAAGAATAAAATTAAATAAATTATCTGTCCCTATGACAGTGTGCACCGTTTGCTGCCTGGGCGCCTGGCACATGACTCGCAGCGCACGCAACCACACCGGCTCCAAAATGGTAAACTGTCCATTCAACTACACCCATGTCCTCGTTCTGGTTGAGTCCAGCGAAAATTGGGATAATGAACCCGACGTAGAGAAAGCTTTTAATGACTTGGAAATAAAAACTCACAAGTGCCAATAAAGAAATTGAAAGAAAAAAATATAAAAAAATAAAAATAAAGAAATTAAACCAAGCGACTGGTTGGGACGAATGTACGATTTGTACTACTTTTAAACTTTTTTTCTCTGATATATTCTTCACTCGCCTACTGCTCTCAGATTATGAATTAATTTTCAAAAGTAGCCAATACCAATAAAACAAGAATGCAAGTGTGTCAAGCCCGACTATTACATACTCTGTACCTGTGAAGTGCTGCCCATCACCGTTGCGTCCGCAGCTGCCCATAATTGTTTGTTTTCCTTATAACTCGACAATCGTTCATCCGATCTTTACCATTCCTTTGACGGATCGATAAATCATCGTGATAACTAAATATGCCCAGAACCTTCTATCTATAAAACTGTGGGAGCTATGACGTTTTTTCCAATTTGCAGGGGCGGGAGGGGGCGTCAAAAAAATTGAAAATAAAATTGATCTGCCTGCAAGTATAAAAAGCATATGTCCCATACATGTCAAACCTCTATTTCTTATCATCTCTGAGATCTCTGCGTTCATACGGACAGACGTATATGGCTATATCGACTCGGCTGTTGAAGCTGATCAAGAATATATATACTTTATAGGGTCGGAGATTATACTCTATGTACCTATGGTACAGAGTATAAAAATGTGTACTGGGAGGTAGCTTTGTGGCCCCTTTACAAGGATATGCAATTACATTGGTAAATTCCACTTTTTTTGTTGCATGAAATTTTATGCCTGTTGTTTCATAATTTGAGGTCGCTGATCTCAAATCTTCCCTCAGTTTTCTTGACCAGCTCTAGTTTCTGAGATACAGCTGCCTGACATGATTTTTGAAATAGTCGGAGATTTTTCCCTCTGCCTGTTTTGTACAAACTTTTTATACTCTATGTACCTCTGGAACAGAATATAACAAGTAAGGGAGCTGCAGTCGAGTGCCCCGACTACAAAATACCCTGTTCCCTTGATTTCGTGTGTTTTTTCTTTACATACGCACACACTCCAACATACACACAAACGCATGTCATGCGGCCGCGCGCGATAACTGACAATGCCAGACCCCCCCTCTCTCCCACAAGCAAAATTGATTCGTATATAACTTGGGTGTTTATTGTCCGATCTTAGTGATCTTTTCAGAATAGATAGATATTGGGCCTTACTTGATGTATGTAAAGTTTGGAAAATCTATCTAAATTGTGGCTCTGACAGTTTTTTGCGCTTAAAGGGGGGAGGGGGAGGAATTTTCCAAATCTGAAACAAACTCGTTTTGAATCGGGTATACACCTATCTACATGCAAAAATTTGTGGCTCTAGCTCTTATAGTCTCTGAGAAACACGCGTTCATACGGACAGACGGACGGACAGGGCTTAATCGACTGATGCTGATCAAGAATATATATACTTTATAGGGTCGCAAATGTTTCCTTCTACCTGTTACATACTTTTGCACAACTTCATGATCCCCCTTTTCCCATTTTCAATGGGAACAGGGTATAAAAAGTTTATCGTTTAACAATTTACATGTCGATAAATATCTGTAAAAACGATACCAACTATTTTTGTAACATCTGTGGTGAATTTACATTCAATAATTGTAGACAAAGTTTGTAGGAGTTCATAAAACAGGTGTATTTTTATTACTTTGGATCTATTTGGACACCCGTGACAAGTATTGTGGTATGTAAGACATTTTTGCAGTCTTTGAGATTATGGACGAATAGTAAATGATCCCATTTGAAGTATCAAATACCAATGATGTGGCGGGAACCTTCAAATCATCCAGATTTGTTATTTTTGAGTGGTTGATATAAACGGGATTATTAAAAGGAGTCTGTAGAAATGCTTTTACCCTAACTTGTTATCTGTTAGTCGACCAGTCCAGTCCTCTCCTTGAAGTAATGAAAGTGGGACAACTGATTTTAGCCCAGATATTTCTCCTGAGCCCCAGCCCTTTAATCAGAAAGACCTCAGTGCATTAATCAGAGACCTTGGGCTTTCAAAAAAAAGCATCGGAGATTCTAGCTTCTCGGCTAAAGCAAAGAAATATTTTAACCCCAGAAACAAGAGTTTCATAGTATCGTAAAAGGGTGAAAGCTCTGCGGAGAAGAGCTAGCAAACAAATCGATTCTAGAATCGATGTATCGATATTTTACCTGCATGAGAAACATAGATAAAGTTTTTTGAGAATCGATTAAAATCGAGAAAAGTTCCACCACTACTAGGAGAAGCGACGCCTGCGAATCTCGTGCTAAGAGTAAGAACAAAATTGTAAAAATTTACAAAATTTAATTTTATTTAATTTACTATTCTGTTTTATTAATTTTATTTAATTTATCGTTTTAGTTTGCCCACTGAAGTATTTGAGAATATGTTCTTAATGTAATCTGGACAGATTTGTATAACAAGTGGACTTTAATTTTTAGATTGATGGACAGAAGTTCGAAGAAATCTCCACTTTGGATTATTTGTGCATTTCAGCTTGTTATAATAGGAACTAATGGCTGGAGAAGTAATTTTATGTTATTGTTATTAGTTACACAAGTCACAGGTTAAAAGATTCTTGTCATTACAAGCATTACATGAAGTGATATAATCAAAAGTTGAAAACGTTAAAAGGAAAATAAATTTGATTTAAAAGCCGATTTATCATCTTCTTAACTAGCTCCTACACTGTTATTTGTTCGTTTACGTGTAGCGCCATCTAGAAGATAAAAGACGAGAGCGTAAGTTAAAGTCGGTCCAGCCCGACTTCGATATACCCGGTACTAATCTTGTATAGCCCTCCCTTATGTTAGTTAACAGAGCATTAACATTTATAAGAACATTTCAACTTTATGTAAGCAAACAGAGCAAGTGGCGCCAAAAAGTATGCAACATTTTTTGTAACTTTTATAGCTTTGCCATTTATTATTCGATCTTAATGAAACTTTCAGAGATTGTAGATATTGGGCACATACAATGAGCTTGATATCTTCAAAATTGTTGGAGTTATTCAACATTTTTTATTGTGGCGGCGTGGGCAAAAATTGAATTAAACTTGATCTGCGTAGGGACAATAGAAGTCTACATTTGGTGTCTCTAGCTCTTCTAGTCTCTGAGATCTAGGTGTTCATACAGACTGACGGACATGGCTATATCGACGCGGCTGTTGATGCTGATCAAGAATGTTTATACTTCATGGGGTCGGAGATGCTTCTTTCTGCCTGTTACATACATTTGCACGACTTTAGTATACCCTTTTTACTCTACGAGTAACGGTTTTTAATGAAAAGTCCTTTTTATTGGCATATTCTTATTTTATATACTAAAACACATTTCTACAAAGTTTTATCAAAATCGGATGACTATAGCATATAGCTGCAGTATGAATGATCGGTCGAAAAAGAAGTTCTAGTGAGAAAAACTTTTTTGTTATAAATGGGATCGCCTCCAAAAAATGAGGATGAGGATGAGGATCCGCATCAAATTTTACTTGAAAATTCATGTTAAAATCACTGAATAAAGTTTGTTAAACTAAATAGAACTGGTCTATCAAACAAAAAAAAAACAAATTACAATTTGATCTTATTAACATTTTATGTATATATTTGGCTTGACACAGCCTAAAGGGCCAAAGCCGACTTCCTCTCGATCTCTTGGCTTGTGTGTCTCTAATTTTCGCACAAGAGAAAGGGACCTACAATTTAACGCCGATTCCGAACAGCAGTTTGAGAAGCTTTTTAATGGCAAAGCAGTTAGTGAAGGTGACCGGGTGTGTAAGTTTTTCAAAGAAAAACTTTTCATTAGAAGTCCCAAGGTGGGATCGAACCCTCGACCTCTTTCACAACGGACGCTGAGCCACACCCGGCCACAGAAAACTGAATGTATATATTTTCAAAATAGAAAGAAATTCAGACTATTTTGAGAACTCTCAGGCGGACATGTCTATATCGACTCGGCTGTTGATGCTGATCAAGAAGAGTATATATTCGGAGATGCTTCCTTGTGGGTGAAAGGACACTCACGTACCAGGATATAAATACCTTTTTATGAAACGGAATACGGATAGTGAGGAGACTCAGGCCAATGTGTCACATTTCCTCATTAAAAAGATGATTGATCTTACAAGTGACGGAGAAGTCGACCAATGTACTATGGGCGAAATGTCGATTTTTCTGGCATAAAGTCGAAAAATCAATAGTAGTTTTTTCAAAAAGTGACTTTATTTATAAAAAGTAAATACTTCAGTAAGATTAAAAATAATTTTTTGTTATTATCGGCAGGGTGGCATCTCTTTTCATGTGGTAGCTTTCTATAGTCAGCTGATTCATCAAAACCCGTGCTTATGAAAATTGACGCCACTAGCTCATTGTTTTTCCAAAGTAAATAAATAGGCAAAGCATCAATAAAAAAATCAATTTTAATGTGGAAAACTATGCTCACGGTATGTAAAAGTGATATTTGCTGTGAAAAGAAACGAGATTTGTATTTTGCTGTTGTTGTCTACTGTTTGGTTTATTGCGTTTTTAGCAGAAAAATAAAAAATGTATTTGTGTTTCGTGGAGTAATACTTTTGTGGCGCAGGCAACCAGAAATTACAATTTGTTTGTTATAGTTCCTAGAATATGGTGTTATTAATCTTTTTTGCGCTTTTGCGAATAAATTGCTACTTCAGGGACGTATGAGTTTTCGAACGAAACTCTGATCGACGTTTGTGACAGCAACAAACGTAATGCATATGCCGTAACAGAGAATACTAAAGCAGAAATCAACAAAAAACCATTTAAGCATTAAAAATATAATTCAAATTAAAGAAAATTTCAAACAATTTTCTCTAACGTGTAAAAACGATATTTTTCAAAATTCTATAAAATTATGTCAAGTTTTAGAACCTTGCACTCAGAATGGCTTTTAAAAATTTGGAAGTGGATATCGATCATAAAAATATAAAACAGACAAAATAAGGCTATGAACTCGTTCGATCCTTTATTATCAAGTTTGCGTTTAATTGACAGACAGAATCATCTGGAAGAAGCCCCATACTGAAGAAACAGTTCATCGTTTAGAGTTGCCGACCCCACAAATTCGCTATGTAGATCAAATCTTAAGCTATGTACTCAGACAAGCTAAATCGATTTAGCTGGGGTCGAGTTCATATAAAAAAAAGCTGGCCTCTTAGCTTGAGCCGTTCTCAGACAAGATAAATGCCTTAGCTCATAACCAGCTAAAAACGTGTGGCGCCGCAACCTTGACTAGCTAAAAGCTTATAGCGTTTAGCTAGTTACAAGCAAAAAAAATGTTTTGCAATTATTTAGCAAGTTACCCTTGCAAAATGAATTCAACAATTGCTGCAGCCTGCAGCAATAAACAAAATAAAACACAACCAGGGCATTGCCCATTACTTCTGCTCTCCGCATATCGTCCAAACAGTCTTGCATTTTCACTTTTATTAATTAAATTATTATAATTGTAAACAAAACACCCAATATAATCAAACTCAGAGCAGTATTTTTCTGTTGAAGGGTATTTTGACATTGAGCAGTCACACTGTACTCTTAGCAGGGACCCCAGCGTAAAAAGTTGTATTTTTAGCTAGGTCTAGATTAAGTTTGTCTGAGTACCTAGCTTTAATAAAAACGTTTCTGACACGGCGGCTGAATCTGATGACGAATTCCATTATTTTAGGTAAAGAGGAAATATAATGTATAATGGCATCTCTTGATTAGCGTCAAAAGCCGAGTCGATATAGCCATGTCCTTCTGTCTGTTCAATTGTCTGTCTGTATGAACTAATAGATCTCAGAGATTCTAGGAAATAGAGGTTCGACATGTATGAGACATACACTTTTTGTACTTGCAGGCAGATCAAGTTTATTTTAAATTTATGCAACGCCCCTTCCGCCCCGCAACACGGAAATTCATAATTTCTCCCACCGTTTTGAAGATTAAATTTTTTTTTTTAATATTGGAAAGAAAAAGATAGAAAAAAAAAAAAAAATATATAAAATATATTTTTTATAAAAAGGTGAGCGACACAAAATATATTCCTCCCAAAGGTGACGGTAAAATAAACTTTCATTTAATTTCATTTTATTCATTTTATAGTTTAACAATGTTCTGTCTAACTTTAAAGGGGCCTACTTAGGAACGACAACAAATTATTTTTAATTACAAACAAGGATTGAGAGGAAATTATATGAGAGTACTTATTATAGCTTAGACAAAGGTAACGGAAGGGTTCGTGATGAGCGTAGTTTGTCAGGCAAGGCTGAAGGTAAATTGGATAAAAATTTCTAGTAGCGCGTTGTGGAACAGCTAAGTTTATTTGAGATAACAAAGCGATAGAGTCAATTTCCCCGGATAAGAGTTTATGAATAAAAAGTACACTATGGCATGTACGGCGGTTCAGAAGAGAAGGCAGGTCGATAAGGCGTAATCTATCCTCATACGGGGGAAGATGGAGGGAAGGATCCCAATTTAAGCCTCGGAGAGCGAAAATTAAAAACTGTTTTTGAACCGATTCTAGTTGATCTTGATATTTTTGATAATACGGAGACCAGACACACGACCCATATTCAAGAATTGGTCTCACAAGGGAGACATATAGTTGCTTGGTGACGTAGGGGTCATTAAATTCCTTGGACCATCTTTTAACAAAACCGAGAACTCCCCTTGCCTTGTTTGTAATGATCGCTATATGACTATTAAAACATAACTTGGGAACAAATTGAATACCCAAATCATCTACTTTATAGATGCGTTCAAGTGGGATGGTATCAATAGTATAATCAAACTCGTAAGGTTGATTTCGACTAAAAGTCATACATTTACACTTGCTGAGATTAAGAGGAAGGCTATTAACCGAGCACCAGGCGTGAAGAGAGTTTAAATCGGATTGAAGCAGGAGAGGAGACGCAGGGTCATTATACGAGAAGCAAAGTTTGAGGTCATCGGCATACATCAATGCATGCGAATGGGATAAAACTTGCGGGATATCATTTATAAAAAGGTTAAACAGTAAGGGCCCCAAATGACTACCTTGGGGAACCCCGATAGAACCTTAATGGACCTGGATAGAATTTGATTAAAACGAACGCGTTGAAAACGATTGCTCAAATACGCCTTGGTCCATTTGAGAAGGATTGGAGGGAAGCCGAGCAAACCCAATTTATGTACTAAAGACACATGATTGACTGAGTCAAAAGCTTTGCTGAAATCAGTATAAACTACGTCGATCTGCTGCTTATTGACAAATCCTTTGTTAACAAGGGAAGTAAACTCAAGTAAATTCGTAGATATAGAGCGCTTCTTCATGAAACCATGTTGAGATTTGGATATTAACGAGCGACAATAATGCTGTAATTGGGAGGTCATGATCTTTTCAAAGAGCTTAGGAATGTCCGATAGTTTTGAAACACACCTGTAGTTCGAGACTATTGACTTTGGTCCTTTTTATGAATAGGAATAATAAAAGATTCCTTCCAAAGACTAGGGAAATCACCAAGTTGAAGAGACAAGTTGAATAGTTTACCAAGCGGCACGCATAAGGAGTCGGCACAATATTTCAACACACAGCTGGGAACTTTGTCAGGACCAGGACTGAAAGATGACTTGATTGAACGCAAGCTGGATAACACGACATCGGTTTCTACTATCGGGCATACAATGTTGTTGGAGCTAGTCACTGGATAAGGATAATTAGAGACGGAGTTATTAGACGATGCGGAGTAGCATCGTTGAAAAAATGTTGCGAATAGATTGGAAATATCAGAGTTGTTATCTGCTGATATATTATCTAACGAAAGGGAGGGCGGAAACTGAGAGGATCTTCTTTTAGCGTTAACAAAATTGTAGAACATCTTTGGGTCATCCTGAAAGCTCAACTTACACCTGACCAAGTAGTCTTTATAACATTCAGAGTTTAAAACCATAAACTTAGATCGCGCCACCGAATATTTGGCAAAGTCAACGCGGGATCCAGATTTTTTAAATTTTTTGTAAAGTCGAGACTTAATGTTCTTAAGATTAGACAAGCCTCTCGTGAACCAAGGAGGAGCACGTGAGGGAGGGGAAGGGATCCGAAGAGGCACAAATTCATTAAAAACCCTAAAAATTTTATCATAAAAGGCGTTGGTGGTATTTTCAATATCCTGAGATGCGTCCAAGAAAGACCAGTCAACCCTTGATAATGCCTCGTTGAGGCGTTGAAAATCGACCCTTCGAAAACAAAATGATGGGATGAGTTGGGTAGAGGGAGACGTGGTGCTCGGTACATACAGCTCACAATCAATTTGTAGTGTAGGGTGATAAATGTCCTCCGGAATTGACAAAGGCGGAATTCTGGATATCGTTGAATTAGAAACATCGGTAACAAATACAAGGTCTAGGAGTCGGTTCAAACTATTACTTATAGAGTTAATCTGCCCAAGTGATTGCTCTGCCATAATATTACAAAACTCATGAGAGGGAGATGGATACAGTTCAAAGGAATTATCATAAGAAGCCCAAGAGATATGTGGGATATTAAAATCCCCAACGACTACCAAACGATCAAGATCACCCAGCTCGAGGCAATTCGTTGGATGTGTTGAGCATGAAGCAAATAAATTGATAAGTCAGAGGCCGGGGGAATATAGGAGCATGTTAAGAAAATATTTGAATCGTATGTCTGAATTTTAACAGCAATGAATTCTTTGTTAGGTGTTAAGTTCAAGTCACATGGAATCTGCTGGGACGACCAAATTGCGTCAACCGCAATTAGTACGCAACTAGACTTACTTCAATCCTATATCACCTATTTATATAAATTAACTGCACCTGTTAAAGCCAGTCGGATAAGGAAGACTGCAAACCCGTGGTTTAACAATGACATTAAACAATCTATACTGCTGCGAAATCATGCGTTCGAGAAATGGAAAAGGTACAGGACCGAGCACATTTTAAAAACTTACGAAAAGTACAGTCACTTATTTGTAGTGCAAAAAGAACACATTTTTGTAGTAAGTTTAATAATGCAATCTCTACGGGACAGCGGTGGAAAGAAATTAGAGGATTAAGTATTGGGAAGCAGAAGACCAAAGTTCCAGGAGAGAAAGTAGATGTGGACTACCTTAATGAAAAATTTGTACAATCGGATGTACCTGAAGTTGAATATAACTATTATGAAGACAGCGAATTTCAAACTGTGATAGTAACTTTAATTTTGTGCATGTGAGTCAATGTGACGTTGGTCTTGATGAGATTCACACAAAATTTCTAAAAGTAATACTTCAAAAAATACTTTCTCATGTCACACATATCATGAATACGGTATTGACAACTTCCGTTCTTCCAAAACTGTGGAAAGCTGCCAAAATTGTACCCATTTTGAAGGCAAATAATGACTATGGGCCGATATCTCTTTTACCGTACTTATCCAAAGTCTGCGAACACTTGATTGCTACTTGATTGGTTTCCAGAAAAACAAAAGTTGTACGACGGCGATCTTAAAAATTACGGAAGATATTAGAAATAATATCGACAATGGACAGGTGACGTTTTTGACTTTGCTGGATTACAGCAAGGCATTTGATACGGTCAATAATAAATACTGACGAGATTAATAAATTAAAAATTGAGAATAGCACAATTGAGTATGTTGCTGAAGCAAGTAATTTAGGTTTTAGTTTTAACAAGACAATGACTTGAAATGATCATATAAAAAAGGCAGTGGGCAAAACTTATGGTTTACTCAGAGTTTTCTATATGACACAACATTTTATGCCTGGGCTCTTTTATGGGGTTGAAGTCTTTGGAAACAGCGATGCTAGTTGTAGGCATAAGCTCAATGTTGTTTTTAATAACATTGCCCGGCATGTCTATAATATAAAACTAATGTGCCACATTTCAACCGCCGCGTGCCAAATATTTGGACTCCCCTTAAACAGATGGATACACATAAGAGCCCTTATCCTACTACACAAAATTATCAATACAAAATCGCCACGATACCTTTACTACAAATTGATATTTACAACTTCTAGAAGGACCAAAAACATTGTTTGCCAAAGATTTACACTGTCTACGCTGTTCGAATCTGGAATCAATTACCCCATGTCATTAAAAATATTTGTAGCGCACACTTATTTAAAAACCAATAAATAATACACTTAGAATAAAGATAAATGTTAAATGCAATTTTCAATGTTAGCTTTAAGATATACCATTGTTAGTTTAAGTAGTAGTATAAGTACATATTTAAAAATGATTCAACTGTTGTGACTAGTGAGATAATAAATGCTTAGCATGTATCAAAACGTCAAAACGTAAAATAAACCAAATCCGAAATACTACTTTAATCTTAATAATCAAAAACTAGCTGAACACCCGGCGTCGCCCGGGTTCTTATGATTCTTAAGAGAGCGATCATATTTAATCTAGTGCAGGCTGCATGTCGGTATAAACATTTTGGACCGTTCCATCTCTTTCTCTATATATGGTACACGTCTTCATGATAATCTAAAATCATAAATATTTAACAAATTTCGTGACTTTTTGACCGTTTTGCTAATACTTTCTATTTACCAGTCTACAATTGCCGTCTATCGAATTTTCAAAATAATCCAGGCTCAAATCAAAAATTTGCAAATTTCGCAATATTTTGGACCGTGTAATCTACAGCTTCCATTTACCCACGCCGGCATTGTAATATAAGCACTAAGCGCTTTCATAAATGCTCATAAGGCTATTTTGCAAATTTCGTGATTTTTGGACCTTAGAAACCTTCTCGGGCAAGCATTGCCCAAAGTTTTATGGCAATCGGATGAACGGTATGGCTTTTTGAAATTTCGCGTTTTTATGACCATTTCCGGCCCATTTCTTGAATTTAGATACTTCATCAAAATCGAACATTTTCCGCCCTTATCTTCTACTTGGAAACCTTTTCGGGCAAGCGTCGAACCACTATCCAAAGATTTACCGAAACAGCAAATTTTTTAATTTTCGCGGTTTTTGGACAATTTTCTACAAATTTCTTCAACTTAGAAACCCTCCCGAGCAAGCTTTCAATTCATTCCCCAAAGTTTGATTGCAATCGGATGAACGGTATAATTTTGCGAATTTCGCGATTTCTGGACCTTCGAAACCTACGCGGCCAAGCGTCTAACCATTGAGCAAAATTTCATCGCAATCGGATGAACGGTATAGTTTTTGAATTATCGCGGTTTTTGGTTTCCCGCCCATTTCTTCAAATCAGAATCCTTTACGCGCAAGCGTCTAAACATTCTCCAAAGTTTTATAACAAACGAAGATTTTGCAATTTTCGCGGTTTCTTCTACTTGGAAACCTTCCCGGGTAAGCGTCGATCAATTTCTCAAAGTTTTAGCATAAACGAAAATTTTGCAATTTTCGCGGTTTTTGGACCGTTTTCAGCAAATTTTTTCAACTTAGATACCTTCCCGGGCAAGCGTTCAACCATTCCCAGATTTTCATTGCAATCGGATGAACGGTATAATTTTACAAATTTCGCGGTTTTTGGCCCTTTTTTCAGACATGAGACATAGCCTATGACATTCCTGATCGACATGAACTTACTGTGAAAAATTCGCGAAGATCGGTTCAGCGGCTTAGACGCCCATAAGGGACAAACATACAAACATAAAAACATATAAACATACAAACATACTTTCACTTTTACTTATATAGATGTATAGATATATAAGTATTTAGATATAGATAGATATAGATAACCAAGACTATCAATCTTGTTCTCAATTCCACTTCCCCAAAAGTTGTGTAATATGCGAATGCGTATTCTACTGCTTTATATATAATTTTGTTCGCTGTTCAATTCCACGTGAAGGCTAACCTATTACTATTACTAATTTGTCGTTCAATAATAGGCTATCAAATATGTTCAATACTGTCGAAATGAGTTTCGTACAAATTTCTTCCCCTATCGCACCATTCAAAAAAGTCAAAAAGTTTTCCCAAAACTCTAAGAAGAAAAAAATTTAAAATAAATTCTTTGTAACAAATTTTTTCTTTCTTTATTTAAATCCTTTCTTTATTTAAATGAGCAAGAAGTGTTCTCTTAAGCAATTCAAGTACGTTTTCCTGGGGTTTTTAACGATCTCAAACTAATCTTGAACTAAATTGTCGCTCTCACGGTCAGCTCTAGCTTCCTAGTCAATAAAGGGACTTCCTGGTTCAGGGAAGAATAAAGCTTCCATATTTAAGTATACGGGGATCAAAAACGCTTTCAGTTGACCGTCTATTTAAATAATAAAAATATCACGCAGAGCTTTTAAAAATGGTTCCTCGCGCTCGCGAAATGATATCTGTAAGGAAAAATTTGATTTTCAATTGCATTGAAAAGACCTTGTTGGAATTTCGCTAGTGGTCCATGCTGACTCCAACCTGCGAGCCACAATAATCGCACTTTTCAAAATGGACAGGCTGATTAATTTTGTTCCAATTCAAAGCGGGGACTATTATGTTTATTTATTGCCATTTTTTCAGCTCTAAAAGTACAAAAATACTAATAACGAAAGCACTAATCACACAAGTTGAATGCTTAATAAATAACATAAAAAGGTTTCCTAAATTATAATTATGATATATTTTGGGTTTTAAGTAATTATTTATAGAATTATTTATTACTATGTTTTTGCTGTGTGCTTAGACTAATTTATGTTTGTCCCAAAATTGCGCTGCACTTCTTGTTGTTTTCAAATCATGTGGTAAATTATTCCACATCCAAACATCATGTGAAAAGAATTGCTTATCCGAACTCGACAGTTTTTTTTTAAAGGAGACTAAATTTTATTTCTTTTGAAAGTGGTATAGGTATGCGATAGAAGGGTTCTTGGACTGCGGTATGTTTTTTAGTTTTTTTAGTACTCTAAGTTGTATCCATGAATTTAAGGGGACTGACCCGTTTGATAGTTTCAAAAAATCGAACATGTTTTTTCATAAATTGCATCTAGTAGTAGTAGTTTTTTCCTCATAGAACTTTAAATATATGTAGGCATGGCATTTTTGCCGTTAGCCTTAAATTAATTAATCCTTTAAATCCTTGTTAAAGGATTTAAAGTGTACTCATTCCAATTACAGGGCCTCGGATATGAGTCCTGTATTGTTATTTTTCGTCACTACCTCCCTGAGCTGGCAGTGGGTAATTTACGCGCCTGCTGCCTTCCTTAGAAGTGGTAGCCGTTTCTCAGGCTCCCTCTCCGGAATCGAACCCTGATTCCCCGTTACCCGTTGCAACCATGGTAGTCCTAGATACTACCATCAAAAGTTGATAGGGCAGACATTTGAAAGATCTGTCGTCGGTACAAGACCATACGATCTGCATGTTATCTAGAGTTCAACCAGTATAACGATCTTGCGATCGATTGGTTTTAGCCTAATAAAAGCACACGTCCCAAAAGATCCGTGTTTTAATTGCATGTATTAGCTCTAGAATTACCACAGTTATCCAAGTAACTGTTAACGATCTAAGGAACCATAACTGATATAATGAGCCTTTTGCGGTTTCACTTTTAATTCGTGTGTACTTAGACATGCATGGCTTAATCTTTAAGACAAGCATATAACTACTGGCAGGATCAACCAGAATAATGTTTTTTTTTTGTGTTTGTTTTAAATGTGTAGTAAATGACAACTAAATATATTTTTGAATAAGCAATATATTATAGATTTCAAAATTAAATAACGAACTCGGCCAATTTTTCTATAGCATTCAAGTTCGTATTTTTGTGGCTAATATTTATCTATATAAATTTTTTGTTCAAAAATATGTTTTTATTTTCACTTAATATAATATATCTCACGTGATCTTGTTTATCCATTTGTTTGAAATAAACATAGTTATTTTGATTACAAATTAATAATTTGCAAGCAATGTATTAAAAATGTGATAAATATATATTAAGTAAAACTCTATACTCACAACCACTGCGAATGTATAGTTTGAAGGGAAACACTCCCAACTTATTTAAATTGATACGTTGATTAAAATAACACATACATTATTCTTAAAAGGGAATGATATCACTAACAGAAACAAATGAAATGCAACCACACACAGTTCAGTGGTGCCCCTGTCTCTGGGTCCCTGACTCCCTAAGGAGCTAAGGTTTGAGTCAATGGAAGAATTAACTTGCAAGTCATATCTCCCTATGAGCTGACCTTAATTTGGGAAAGATCTATCAAAATAGAGAAATTGCTATCCTCTCAGATAGCCAAGCAGTGAAAATACAGCTTTAGAACCACCTCTTAAGTTAACACCAGGTCATTAGTAGTGAGCCACAAAAGGCCAAAGTTGGCACATGTCAAAGAGCAACAGAGACAGATACATGTACATCGTGTTCAAACAGGAAACGAGGGAGAGACTCTCGTTTCACGTGCAAAATGCCTTCTCCAGAATGAGGAATCCCATATTTCAATTCTTGTCTTCTGTTTATTTTAGTTTGAAAGTCGGGCACACTTTCTCATTCAGCAAATATTTTTCCACTTCTTATGTTCAGGCCCGCCGTCGACTTGGCGCTTGGCTAATGTTTATGTCTCCAAAAAAAATATATAAAAATTACCTTTTCTTGGCCTTCTAGGTGTATATCTGCCCTTAATATACTCTGTGTACATTTGGTTTGGAGTATAAAAAGCAACATTGATTAGACTGACAACAGAAAGTGTAGTTAGGCTTACTATGTAGTTTCTAAAGCTGTATTTTCACTTGTCTGTATCTCATAAAAGTTTCCAATTCAGACAAGTGTAATTGTCAATCTGAGAAACACAAAAATATATGAAAAGCTGCATGAGTAGAAGGCTACATTCATATAAATACATATTTCTCAAATGAGTTTTTCAAAACCAAATGGGTTTTTCACAGCCGACTCACAGCCGACTGAGGTATTTTTCACCCATTTCATATGAGATCTCGACAATTGAAAGTACAGCTTAAGGGACTCTAAGCAGCTGGAGAAGGAAATCCCTATTATTCTCCAACCCAGAGACGAAATGGTGGCAGAGTTCCAGTTCGACAGGAATTTAAGGGAATGATATAACTAACAGAAACAAATGAAATGCAACCACACACAGTTCAGTGGTGCCCCTGTCTCTGGGTCCCTGACTCCCTAAGGAGCTAAGGTTTGAGTCAATGGAAGAATTAACCTGCAAGTCATATCTCCCTATGAGCTGACCTTAATTTGGGAAAGATCTATCAAAATAGAGAAATTGCTATCCTCTCAGATAGCCAAGCAGTGAAAATACAGCTTTAGAACAACCTCTTAGGTTAACACCAGGTCATTCATAGTGAGCCACAAAAGGTTCCGAAAATTGATTCAACAAAGAAAGAATTCCCTCAGTATGCTGACACTGAAACATTCCTGAGACAATAATGTCTTCACCTAGAATCAAATCGATTTGTAGCTGGTATAAGAGAGTTTAACCGAAGATACGATTAAATTAGTTTGGATCGTTTCCCTTTCCTTTTGAGCAATAAGTGAAAGATGTTAATACGCTTATGCTGGGTTTATACTGCGTCACAGAGTGTCACATTTTAGTGTCAAACAATGTCAAATTCGTATGGAGCAGTGACATTGTGACACTGAAATGTGACATTCTGTGACGCAGTATAAACCCAGCATTAGTCAGGTAAACTATCTTCAAATTGAGCTTCCCAGTTTTGATGGGTGGTTTTCTACCTTTTCATTTGACACGCTTTTCGTGTTGAAAAACGTGCAGTCAGTGCAAACCAATACAAATATTGCTGTTCACTTTTAGAACTGTTTCGTATACTTTTTCTTGTAGTTTGTATTCTTGCAGCCGATTTTTTCAGTTAAATTGCTTCAATTAAGGATTTCCCTAGCTAAAAGGAATTAATTCTTCATTTAAATACTTCCTACCCAAATCAAATAGCCTCAAATGCATGCCAGTCCTGCACTAAATTATGCAACTCTGCTCAAATGTCAAAGTTGGCACATGTCAAAGAGCAACAGAGACAAATACATGTACATCGTATCCAAACAGGAAACGAGGGAGAGACTCTCGTTTCACGTGCAAAATGCCTTCTCCAGAATGAGGAATCCCATATTTCAATTCTTGTCTTCTGTTTATTTTAGTTTGGAAGTCGGACACACTTTCGCATTCAGCAAATATTTTTCCACTTCTTATGTTCAGACCCGCCGTCGACTTGGCGCTTTTGTTTATATGTTTTTCATGGGATAATGTTTATGTCTCCAGACGACGCCTGGGTTACTAGAATACATTACTCACCGCTGGCTGAGCCACTGCCATGGGACGAGGAGCCGGTAGGTATCAGGTCACGATGCTGCTGCTGCTTGGAACACTTGGCATAGCTTTTGCCGGGCACCTGCAGGAGTCCGGGAAGTAGTACTAGATTGAAACAGATCACCGACTTACGCGTAAAAAGGCGCCAATCTGAGGCGCCGAGGACTCTAGCTCAGGTCCATCCATGTCCAGTTCCTGCTGCGTCAGCAGTGGCAGATGGTTGCTGGGACTGCGATTGTGATGGGAAAACTGCACCTTTTTTTTGCGCTTTCGTTGTCTCTTGGACAGATATTTCATTTCAGGCCGGGACGACCGTTAACTGGTCGTCCGGCGACAAGCAAACACCAAAAAAACTGAAAGCGCAACTGTAACGATACCTTAACGTGCGAGAGCAACACAAAGAGAGAGCGAATAGCGAAGAGTCTTAAGTGTGGCCAGAGCACTAGAAATGCTAAAATGTGAAATTTAGCTTGCAAAATCTAGCTCTTTTTGGGTGACTTGCGTGTACGAAATCACAACTAATAAATAGTATCAAGTGGGTCGGAGTCTAATAGAAACGTTCAACAAAGATGAAAAATTTTACCGCGGCATATATTTATTTCTCTTGATTTTGGATGATGGATGTGCTCAGGGTGATTAAGTAGTCTATAAGTTTACAAATAGGTCTCAAATACTTTTTTGGAAAAGTTTGAAAATTATTACTAGGTTTTTGTTGATTTTTTTGTTCATATTTTTAACAATCCGAGAATTCGGGAGAAATCTAAATTTTTTATTTCATATAAAAATAAAGGTTACATACAGTTAAAGGTAGTTCCTACCCCAGCAAATCTTTTATTCGGCTTCTTTTTTGCTTCAACATACTTTTAGGGTCTTAAGCCTTCGTATGTTAACCGTTTTTGATCAACCCTCGTATATTGAAAATTCCACGTTATTTTTATTTTGTAAATAGAAAAACTTGAAAAAGATGTTATTAAATATTCCACATATATTATTTTCTTGTGTTCAGTACAACTGAACTGTTCACAAAAAGCTCCATACTACCTTAGTTATTTGGGAAGGTTTCCAAATAATATGCCCAGGTAATATTCCTTGAAGTAAGTTTTGAAAAAAAAATCTTACCTGGAAAGTTTTGGAGAATTTTTTTACCACGTCTTGACGCACTTTACCCCAAATTTCTCGGGAACCAATCAACGATTTGGATAAAGTTGTTTTTCTGTCGTAGCTAACACCCAAATAAATAATATAAACTGTTTGGTAAAAATTACAAATTAATTTTAGTATGTCGAAAACAAAAATTGACATAATTTTTGTTATTATGAAAACAAAAAGTGATCTCTTCAAGAATTTCGTAAAGCTTTAAATTTATTTTAACAAATGTAATTAAATCTTATATCTCTGGACTTGCCTCAAAACCGTTTTGCGTAATTCTCTGGTTGTCATCCAAATTGAAAAAAACGAACGTATTTCGACCGGTTGTGTCTCAGCGACTAGTGTGCGCAACCGCTTTGCAAAAGGTCGGGGGTTCGATCCCGCCTCGGAATATCTGATGAAGCTCGGTCACCTTCACTGCTGTTGGCGGCAGCTTTAGAGGAAATTAACCATGAAAAAGCTTTTTAAGCTGACGTTCGGACTCGGCGTTAAACTGTAAGTCCCTTTCTCTTGTACAGAAAACTAAAGGTTTACTGAACCGATTTTGATGATGTAGGGCTTAATGGATGCAGAATTAACGTGGCTATGGCCCTAACCTAAAGTCGGTGAATCCCGACTATAGCTTACTCTTTACCTGTGAAATGCTGCCCATCACCGTTGCGACCGGTGCTGCCCATAATTGTTTGTTTTCCTTATATATCCTTATAAAGCGGATCGATAAAGAATCCCCAATACTAAATATGTCCAGAAGGTTCCAACATTCTATCTATAAAACTGTGGGTGATATGATGTTTCTTCGATATTGCGGGGCGGGAGGAGGCATGGCAAAAATTAAAAATAAACTTAATCTGTCAAACCTCTATCTCTTACCATCTCTGAGATCTGTTTGTTCATATGGACAGACAGAAAGACGGACACTTTTGCACAAACTTAATATACTCTGTGTACCCCTGTTGTAGAGTATAAACAGTATTCATCTCTGAGGAAAAACCTTCATTTTATTTCTAAACAACATATTTTAAAAGCTTGTGTTTAAATATGAGACGGACACAGTTTCAAGAAAAATACGCTTTAAGTATCAACTGCACTGTAAAATTTCCTGAATTTTTTCAGAGAGTACTTAAGTATGTGTGTAAATCTATACATCTATATAAAAGTGAAAATATGTTTGTATGTTTGTAAGTTTGTATGTTTGTATGTTTGTCCCTTATGGGCGTCTAAACCGCTGAACCGATCTTCACGAATTTTTCACAGTATGTTCATGTCGATCAGGAAAGTGTCATAGGCTATGTCTCATGTCTGTGAAATGGTCCAAAAACCACGATATTTGCAAAATTATACCGTTCATCCGATTTCAATGGAAATTTGGGAATGGTTGAACGCTTGCCCGGGAAGCTTTTTAAGTTGCAAAAAATTTGCTGAAAACGGTCCAAAAACCGCGAAAATTGCAAAATTTACGTTTTCGTTGAAACTTTGGGTACTTGATCGACGCTTGCCCAGGAAGGTTTCCAAGTAGAAGAAACCGCGAAATTTGCAAAATGTTCGTTTGTTATAAAACTTTGGAGGATTCTGATTTCAAGAAATGGGCGGAACAGAGTCCAAAAACCTCGATAATTTAAAAACAATACCGTTCATCCGATTGCGATGAAATTTTGGTCAATGGTTAAACGCTTGGCCTCTAAGGTCCAAAAATCGCGAAATTCGCAAAACCAAATTATACCGTTCATCCGATTGCAATCAATCTTTGGGGAATGAATTGAAAGCTTGCTCGGGAGGGTTTCTAAATTGAAAGAAAGAAAATTAAAAAATTTGCGGTTTCGGTAAATCTTTGGATAGTGGTTCGACGCTTGCCCGGGAAGGTTTCCAAGTAGAAGATATGGGCGAAAAATGGTTTGGGGTGAAGACGAAAAACCAAAAATTCCATAGAAATGCCCATATGTATTCAAAATTAGTCCCAGTAGTAAATTTAACCAGTCTCCAAAAATAACTTAAGACATTTGGGCGAAGTTTGAGGTTGAAAATGATAAGGACATTTAAAAATATCTAAAAAGTGATTACGTGAGTCCATCTCTAGTCTGCTGCAAGCTACTGCAGTTATCGATAAGTACCAATGCATGCCTGATTCCAACGGCACTTGGGCTGGCACGCTGCGCACGTTTGTTTCCCAGTTGTGTTCTACACCATATCACCTCAAGCAAGTGACAGCCCATTAAAGAAAAAATGGATAACGTACCGCCGCCGAAGATTGGGGAAACTCAGCAAAATAAGGCCGTAAAAGCTGTAGTAAGCTCGATGGCGGAATTTGAACGATCTAATCAGTTTCTTTTCTTTTCACAGATTCAAGATAAAAAGCTGCAGCCCCTGAACAAGCCAGAACAGGAGGAGGCGTATGCTTCGTCAAAGGACTCATCATCCTTATCCTGTGCTTCGTCAGAGGACGCATTCTCTACTTCGTCAGAAGTATCCTCATCCTGTGCTTCGTCCGGAGACGATGAGAAGTCTTCGTCAGAAGACTCATCATCCTGTGCTTCGTCAGAGGGTAAGTCCTCTGACGAAGGAGACGATAAAGAGTCTTCGTCAGAAGACGCATCATCCTGTGCTTCGTCAGATGGTGAATCCTCTGATGAAGCAGAGGATGAGGAGTCTTCTGACGAAGTAGAGAATGCGTCCTCTGACGAGCCAGATTATAATATGGGCGTATATAATAACAACATCCCGGAACCAAGTCTACCTGGGTGTATACCGAATGATCCTATATTAACGGAACTGTTGATTGATGATTGCCTGGAAGCGATTGAAAGCTCCGACGAGACAGACAACTTTTCGTCCGAAGAGGAGGCACGTCGTTCTCACGTTGCTTCGCCCACGTTTGCTCCTTCCAGTCCCCTGCCGCCACCCTCTTTGGACGGCTTTATTTTTGTTTTTACGTTTATTTAAAAAATATATTTAAAGTATAAATATTAATTATAAATATATTAATTATAACATGAACATAAAATTATAAAATTTAAACATAAATTATATATTGTACCTTTTGTAAACAATTTTTTTTTTTTTTTTGTTAAAAATGATCAGAATGAGCATTTAAAAAATGTTTGATTTTAATCTTAGAGAATCTTATAAAAATCATAAAATTTCATAAAAAAATTAAAATTTTGAGATTTCTGATTTAATTACGCCCTAATTTATAGTCCTATCCTTACGAACTTTACATCAAAATTTTTTTTTAAGTTTTGCAGATTATTAAGAAACCAGATTAACTGCAAGTTACCAGATTAAGTGAATAACTCATAGAGCTCAAAAGTTGTGATTTTTGCATGATGTTAAGGGAAAAGGCCCCACTGTGCGTCGAATTGCTTTTAAATTCTGCACGGAAAATCTAAACAATTAATTTGGCGAGGTACTACAGTAGAGTCAAAGAGGGGACAAAAGCTTCTCCGTCGTAAGAATCTTTATTTACCCAAATCGCAGATTCCTCATCCAAGCCACAGGTGCGAGCCTCTGTCTTTCATTATAACTGTAAAAATAATGAATTAAGTGTCGTTAGCGAAGGGAGAGGTTCAAACATTTGTAACAGTGTGGTCAATTATGAAAACTAGGTTTTCCACCCTTATTACCTTGCAGAGGGTATTATAAGATTGTCCGGATGTTTGTAACGCATAGAAGGAAGCATCTCCTACCACATAAAGTATATATATTCTTGATCAGCATGACGAGCTGAGTTGATTTAGCTTTGTCCGTCTGTCCTTCTGTCCGTCTGTTTCTATGCTATCTCCTCCGTCAGTTTTAAAGCTATCCTCACCAAACTTTGCACGAAGTCTTTTGGTACAAATACGCTGCACATTTGTCGGAACCAGCCGGATCGGATGACTATAGCATATAGCTGCCATTGGAACGATCGGTTAAAAAACTAGTCTTAAAGAGAAAAACTTTTTTGTTTTTAATAGAAACGCCTCCAAACTACGAATTTCTTAGTTTATCCTTTCCAATAATTTCACTAATCGATCGGTCGAAAAATTAGTTCTGGTGAGAAAAACTTTTTTGATTTTAATATAAACGTCCTTATCATTGGCATACACTTATTTTATATACTTCTACACAATTCTACAAAGTTTGGTCGAAATCGGATGACTATAGCATATAGCTCCCATAGGAACGATCGGTCGAAAAACTTGTTCGAGTGAGGAAAACTTTTTTGTTTTTAATGAAAACGTCCTTTTTATTGGCGTACACTTATTGTATATGTTTTGGACACATTTCTACAAAGTTTTATCAAAATCGGATGACTTTAGCATATAGCTGCAGTATGAATGATCGGTCGAAAAAGAAGTTCTAGTGAGAAAAACTTTTTTGTTATAAATGGGATCGCCTCCAAAAATTTCGCAATTGACAGTGTATTATGCTTTTCCATGATTTCACCAAGTTTAATCGAAATCAGACATCTCTATAGTGTAGATCCCATAGAAAAGTAATGTCCAAAAAGTATTCTTAAAAAAACTTTTTTGTTTTCAATGGAAGCTGCAAGGGTATACAAAACTTCGTCCGAGCCGAAGTTAACTTTCCCCTATTTTTTATACCCTGTTCCCATTGAAAATGGGAAAAGGGGGATCATGAAGTTGTGCAAAAGTATGTAACAGGGAGAAGGAAACATTTGCGACCCTATAAAGAATATATATTCTTGATCAGCATCAACAGCCGAGTCGATTTAGCCCTGTCCGTCTGTCCGTCCGTCTGTCCGTCCGTCTGTCCGTATGAACGCGTGTTTCTCAGAGAATATAAGAGCTAGAGCCACAAATTTTTGCATGTAGATAGGTGTATACTCGATTCAATACGAGTTTGTTTCAGATTTGGAAAATTCCTCCCCCTCCCCCCTTTAAGCGCAAAAAACTGTCACAGCCACAATTTTTAAGATAGACCTTCCAAACTTTACATATATCAAGTAAGGCCCAATATCAATCTATTCTGAAAAGACCGTGGCGACGATTTATGCGGTAACCTTCTGGATCTTTTAGGAATCTTGAAATGGTATTTCGGTGTCGACTCATTAAGGAAGCAATTTTACCAGTTTTCATGCCGGCTATGTTCATTCCTTTGATCCTTTCCTGCTCTTCCTCAGACAATTTAGTACCACGAGGCATTTTCAACTATAAATCAAATATTTGTTTGTTATTGATTGGTTTTACTGTCTTTAATAAGTGCTTATTTACTTAATTACTGGTTTTGTCAATTTTTCTGATAAGATGTTAACACTGCAATACTCAAGACATTAATAAAGCACTTTGCTCATATGTACGTTTTCTAAAAAGAGCGCGACTTAGGATCGATTTCTCAAAAGTTCCGGTTGGCCAACCGCCAGTCAAATTTGTTCCTCCAGTTGAGAAGCGGTCAAGTCATTTGGTTTTCTCAGCAGCAGTTTCATCCGATTTCGATCAATTTCTATCGCTGCATTAGGGTGACCAAAAACTGTTTAACCAATCGATTATTTTTATTTTTATGATATTGGTTATTGCTGGTCATCGTTGATTAAAATTAAAGTTGAATAAAATTAAGATTACGATGATGAATGAATGTGATGGTGCAAAAAGACCTAGAGGAAAAAACTTTTCGGTGGCTGAGGAGCATTTGCTGGTGGACCTTATTATTTGTGTTGCTTGCTGTGGCTTCATCCGCATAATCAGCGTCTTCAACTGGCTGAGCTTCTTCATCTTCCGAAGGCAGGGGATCATTTTCAAGAATCGCTATGTTGTGCAAGACACCGCAGGCTACTATAACTTCCAATGCCGTATTCAGAGACATGCTCATCCCCATTGACATCACTGGAAATCGCCTTTTCCAAACGCCAAAACAGCGCTCAATCACATTTCTTGTCCGGATCTGAGACTCGTTATACAGTTTCTCTGCTTCCGTTGTAGGATTGTGTAGTGGTGTCATCATATAGTCAGATGACTTATACCCACCATCTCCCAAAATGTAGTGGTTTTGGAATTCAGCATTGTCCAACCTAAATTTTAAGCGGCTGTTGTTAAGCACGGTGGTGGCGTGTGAAGATCCTGGCCACCTTGCAACCATATTTAAGGAGAAGCTCCCCTTACGGTTGCGGAATATTTCTACATTTTCGCCACCAGGTGATTGAATGCGGATATGGGTGCAGTCGATAGCCCCAATAACCTTTGAAAACTTGGCTATCTGAAAGAAGCCATTGATTGTTTCCTGCATTTTTCCAACATCCAGTGCAATATATTCCCATGCCGTGGGACACTGCTTAACTGCACGGCCTGCCGAAGGAACGCTGACTCCACAGAAGTCGCCTGCAGTGATGAGAAAGCTGCCGCTGGCATAGAAACGCAGAGCCACCAAGAGTTTGGTCTCTGATAGCAATGCATGATTCCTGTTAACAATCCGAGTCTTTATAAATTGAATCGCAATTTTAGTTAATTTTTTACCTGTTGGTTTGACACTTCATCGCTAATCCTAGCAAGAATTATTTTAGTTGTTGATTTTGCTAACCTGAATCGATGAACAAATTTGGCATCATCCAAATCAGTAAAGTAATTAAGCCTCTTCCTGTACTCTCTGGCATTTTTTATTCGTTGCTCTGCCTCTTCAAATTCCATTTACATTGCGTGGAGTTGAAAAATTCGTTTATTCATGAACATTTTATGGCGGCAAATAATAATATAAACAAAGCAAGTGTTGTTGCCAGCTGTTTGAATATCGATAATTCCATCGGCACTGAGCTCGCGGTTAACTTTAACCAGTGCTCGAGCAGCGGTTAAGTCTGTTCCTCCGGTTGCGCCAAACACAGCATGAGACACGCAATTTCGGTTAAACTGCCTGTCAAGTTGACCAACCGCACATTGAGAAATCGGGCCTTAGATCTCTTATCCAAGTTAACGGTACCACAAAGAGGGCCCAAAGAAGACGTGCACTTTTTGTAACGGAGCACAACCATAAGAGATAAGAAATGCAGAATCAAAACAAATAAGCAGTTGTTGCTTTTTAAGCAATATCGAAAATTCTTTTTGCACATATAGCCATTTACCTTAGGTAAATAAACTGGGAGTTGAAGAAAGAGAAGGTCCCAACGTACTGTCAGGCAAAAGGAATACATTCAGTGACAGAATATGGAAGTGCGTTTTTTAGTACAACTAATTTTAATACGATCTTGAATCATGTTACTATATATTTAGAGCTGATTCGTTGAAAAATAAATGTTGGAGTTTTTATACTCTGTACCAGAGGTACGTCCGTCTGTCTGTCCGTATGTACAAACAGGCAGATCAAGTTTATTTTCAATTTTTTCTACGCCCCCTTCCGCCCCCGCAAATTGGGAAAAACGTCGAATTTCCCACAGTCAAGTAGTCTTTTTCGATCCGCCAAAAGAATGGTAAAGATCGGATGAACGATTGTCGAGTTATAAGGAAAACAAAAAACAATGGGCAGCACCGGTCGCAACGGTGATGCGCAGCTCTTCACAGGTACAGAGTATGTTATAGTAAGGCTTGACACACTTTCATTCTTGTTTTATTGGTATTGGCTACTTTTGAAAATGAATTCATAATCTGAGAGCAGTAGGCGAGTCAAGAATATATCAGAGAAAAAAAAAGTTACAAGTAGTACAAATCGTACGTTCGTCCCAACCAGTCGCTTGGTTTAATTTCTTTATTTTTATTTTTTTATATATTTTCTTTTTGAATGGCTTCTTTCTCCACATCGGCAGCGCCATCCCAGACTTCGCTGGACTCAACCAAAACGAGGACATGGGTGTAGTTAAAAGGACATCTGACCATTTTGGAGCCGTCGTGGCTGCGAGCGCAGCCAGGCGCCCAGGCAGCAAAACGGTGCACACTGACATAGGGACAGATAATTTATTTAATTTTATTCTAAATATATTTTTTTTTCCAATTTCTTTATTAACAAAAACTCTTTGTACGGTATTCACGTCACCGGAATCTCCGAGTAACCCAGTTTGCTGTATTATTGACGACAATGTATGCGTATTGATTAGGGGTCCAGCCAAAGATTTTGTTTTTTTTATTTTATTTATTACTTGTGATTTTATTTCCAAGTCTTCATAGGGAATGCCGAATAATAATTGCATTTTTCTTTTACTTCTACAAGCCCTATAGTCCAGTCATTATAGTAGGTTCACCTCGGAATTCGAGATACGCAGCAGTAAGTCTGTAAATACTTGTAAACTGACACCCTAAAAGTTGTCTCAAAACCTACATATGGTAGTGTGTGCGCAACTATTAAATTTCAAGGTCAAAGGTCGCAAAAATCGGTTTTTTGCACTTTTTTTTGTAAATGTCTCATTTCCTATGGGTTTTTTGCTATTTGTATTTCTCATCAATATTGTAGAATACGAAATTCTCTACAAATTTTGTTGAATGAAATTTTTCATACGGTGAACCGTTTTCGAGATAGAGGGCGGAGAGCGCGCGGTCACAGGATCACTTCAGGTCAACCAGTGCCTCCGGTCGAAAACGCGCCATATATAGTTGATGAACTATCGATAAATCAATGATTATAAATATTTGTCAATTTTTATTAACTATTATATTATATTTTATCATTTTCTTCATGCATTAAATCTTTATATATTCAAATAAAATTAAAAAATGGGGGAAAGTTAACTTCGGCTCGGCCGAAGTTTTGTATACCCTTGCAGCTTCCATTGAAAACAAAAAAGTTTTTCTAAGACTACTTTTTGGACATTACTTTTCTAGGGGATCCATACTATAAAGATATCTGATTTCGATTAAACTTGGTGAAATCATGGAAAAGCATAATACACTGTTATTTGCGAAATTTGGAGGCGATCCCATTTAAAACAAAAAGTTTTTCTCACTAGAACTTCTTTTTCGACCGATCATTCATACTGCAGCTATATGCTATAGTCATCCGATTTTGATAAAACTTTGTAGAAATGTGTCCAAATTATATAAAATAAGTAAATGCCAATACAAAGGACGTTTTCATTAAAAACAAAAAAAGTTTTCCTAACTCGAATTAGTTTTTCGACCGATCGTTCCTATGCACATTGGGCCAGATGTCAGCTTGGGCGGCATAAATTCGAGAAATGTAGTTAGACAATTGCAATTTGGCACATTTGATAGACATTAAGTGTACAATAATTGGTCAAAGTTGTACAACAATCCGACCACGCCTACCCTTACCGCCCATATTATAATAAGGCCCTCTTCAGGTGTAGGCGGCTAAATTTTACCTGGTTTTTTAAAACTTATGGAAAGAAATCTGGAAAAAATTCGTAATTCTGTCTTTTATATTTGTTTGTACTATTCATTACAAAATATACAAAATTAAAAGTGTATCAATGCGATTGCTGTTCAAAAAGTTCTCGGCCTTCAAAGTAGGTACTTCCAAATAGAGGTGTTGATGGTTCGCAGCTTTCCGGGAGTCACTATTATCAGAGAGCAAAACAAAAATAGAGTAAATAATAGTTTTATTCAAAAGTATATTGAAAAGAGCACTTACTGTTTTGTTATCCCTGGATTACTTACTATTTAAATTTCATCTAGCTCAACATCTAGTTCAATAGGAATCGAATCAATAGGGAAATGTTAGTGCAGTTTATTTTAAAACTTGGCGACTCCAATAGCTCAATTAGCTCTTTTGGCAAAGTTTTTTTTTGGATTTCAGCTAATCTTTTATTGAGAAATATGCTGGATAGAAGAGGATCCGAGGAATCCCATGCTTTTTGGAAAACATCTGTCATATTGTTGAGTCTAGAGTTTAGTCGAGCATGTGATCGTCTGTCCCGTTTATAATACTTGTTGCGTGCTTCAGAAGCGTTTTCCCCAAGACAACCTATTGGTATTTCAGACGAATCTATTATTTGGAAACCGTGTATCAAAATTTTATGTACAGTTGCTGACATCGGATACCATGCGTATTTGGACAAGTAAGAGGAGACTGTTTTCTGACAAAATTGCTGAAACTTGTAAGCACTAATTGGAAGTTCGCATGAAATTGAAATTAACACGACGTGGAAATTTCCTAGAAGAGACAAATCAAATTCTAGGATTTCTGCAAATAACTTCACATTTGAAAATGCCCTCCGCGCAGTATTGCCATCGTTGGAGTTTCCATTTCTATTCTGCTTTGGCTTATCCACGTGTAGGCCCATTTCCTTCCACAACCTCTTTTGAATAATTTGTTTTCTTAGTATTATTTCCGCTTTTTCTTGGGTATCCCTTATTTGCCATTTTTTTAAACCGATTCTGTAAGAGATTTTGAGTACAAACTCGAAAAAACGTATCCACGCGTGGAGTGGACTTATGCCATATTGTAAGCTTCCAGGTTTTGACTTGAATAAAGGTGAACAAATATGGGAAGTCTTTATAAAAGTTTTCGGGCTGGCCCCACAAATTGGACACAATTGGCATGATTTTGTTCCTGTTAAAATGCATAAAACCTTTCCGTCTATTAAGGTCATATAAAGATCATAAGTTACCATAATATTTCTCTGACTTAAAATTGTACATAAAAAAGAGGATAAATTTTGTATTTGAGCGTCCAATTGTTTTTTTTTCTGATATAATATGTTTCTTGCTTTCCTTAACAAATTCTAGCTTATGGGGCCTACAAAACCTAATAGACTGAAGGGTTCGATTTAACCACAAAACAGTATTAAGATCATCAATTAATTTCAGTGGTATCATGGTAGTGATGAATAAGGATTGATCAATAGATTGTGGTTCGCCATCAATAAATCTCTGTTTATATATACTTTGCCCAGTCGTCCTGTCGAATCCATAACTTGCGATTAGCCTTACATTTTTAATATTTGGATTCTGCTTGAATACTTCTTCTTGGAAAAGGATGATGCGGCCAACAGTGTGATCCAATAGGATTTGTATAGAGACTCCAGCTGATGTTTCGGTTATAGTGATTCCAAGGGGCCTGCATTTATGTTTTGCTTCTCTGACTTTGTTGTAACTCGGATACAAATATCAAGATCGACTTTTATTTAACTCCCGAATGTTGTTGTATTGACTTTTAGTCAAAGAATTTTCGAGTAAAAAGGCTACCGCCTCATCCGGAGTTACAGGTACCGGTATAGAACAAAGTTTTTTCGGCTCATGAGAATTACGCAAAGACGTTCTCAACACAAGTGCCTTATATTTTTCATCCGACTTTTCCGCCGAAAGTGCTGCTACATGCACAAGACGATTTGTGTTGTTTTCTTGCTTGTCTGCCAGATCAGATGCCAATTTTCTCTTCAGTCGTGATCCACCATCGTTGTATGACACACGTGGACGTCCCACTTGATTCAATGTTGATGTGCTATTTACTAAAAACACCATGTTCGACGATAGCCATTTTGAATTTTTTGCCTTGAATGTTCGAACATTTCGAGCGCTTTTTTGCAACCTTTTTTTAAATAATTCTCAGTTTTTAATTTTTGTGTCAATTTCATTTCTCTTCTCTGTGCTCACTGCATGCTCCTTAAGCTGCTCAAAGATCCAGCTTGAAATTGCTCGGGCATTTCGGTTGTTTTCATTCCATACATAAAACAGCGTTGCATGGCTGAGCGCAAACTTAACTGCAAATATGAAGAGAATACGCGCAAAGCCGCAAAAAGCCGCAAATATCATTAATAACACGATGAGAAATACACTTTAAGGTCAAACACTGCATATTAACTTTTTGTCATAAATTGTCATTAAGTTAGTTATACTCCACAATTCACGGGCACTTTGGTTAGGTTTTTCTATATAAGGACATAACAAAACGGTAAACAGAAGCAACATATAACAAGAACAACACACAATTTGATTCAGTATTCACATTCTACATACCTTCACCTTTAATTTCCATATTTTAGATTAAATTTTTACGCACGGGTTATAAATTGGCACAAGCTTAAAGTTGAGTGACCGTTTCTCGTTTTTTTAACAAAACAAGCAGCTGTCCGAACACTTGACTTTGCAGCCCTGCTAAAAATCCGGGGCTGCACTAATATCAGAACGCTTAGTGGTTTTAATATGCCTAATGGATATTCTTTAAGAATATTTGATAAAAAACACAATTCGTTACCATAAAAATTTTGAATTTATGCCGCCCAAACTGAAATCTGGCACAATGTGCCTTGTAGAGAGTATAATTATAAAATTGCCCGGATATTTGTAACCCATTAAAGGAAGCATCACCGACAACATAAAGTGTATATATAATCTTGATCAGCATGACGAGCTGAGTTGATGTAGCCCTGTCAGTCCGTCTGTTTCAAAGCTATCTCCCCCGTCAGTTTTCAAGCTATCTTCATCAAACTTTGCCCGAAATCTTATTGTACAAATGCGATATAAATTTGTCGGAACCGTCCGGATCAGATGACTATAGCATATAGCTGTCATAGGAACGATCGTTCAAAATAATAGTTTTAGTGAGAAAAACTTTTTTGTTTTCCATGGAGATGCCTCCCTACTTCGTATTTCATAGTTTGCTATGCTTTCCGATGATTCCATTAAGTTTGGTCGAAATCGGGTCGAAGTCGGACATCTATTTAGTATAGCTGTTATAGAAGAGTAGAGTCTGAAAAGTAATCTTAGTTGGAAATTCTTTTTAGTTTTCTATGGAAATGTTCTTTAAATTGGCCTTTATTAATTTGGTATGCTTTCACACAATTCTACAAAGTTTTGTCAAAATCGGACTATAGCATGTAGCTATACTACAGTATGAATAATCGATCGAAAAAGAGTATTAGTGAAAAAAACCTTTTTGGATTTAAATGGAATTGTCTTCAAAATATGTACATGTTAATATGTTATGCTATTCCATGATTCCACTAAGTTTGGTCGAAATCGGACATATATAGAGTATAGCTCCCATAGAAAAGTAAGGTCCGAAGAGAAGTCTTAGAAAAACTTTTTTGTTTTCAATGGAGGCTGCAAGGGTATACAAATCATCGGCCGAGACGGAGTTAACTCCCCTTTTTTTTTTTACTAATTTTAAAAACATGTATGTAAATTTATAGACAATTAAACATTTTGTTCATTGAAGTTTGGAGTCTTGATGTTTTAATGTTATTTGAGCATAGTTTAATTTAATCATTTATATGTCTTTCAATTAATTTTCTCTTTTAGTGGTTCTTTGGCTGGTCAAACGTAACAATAAAGTCGTTGGCCGATTTTATATTTATGACTTTTTCATTGTAATTGTTTTGAAGTTTTTTCTTTTGGATTATCCTTTAAAACCCCTTGAAGCGTACTTGAAATGCGGATTTTAGAAAGTCGTTTTGTAGCTTAATAATATAGGTTTCAAGTAACTCATAGTAACTCATCCTAGTTCGGAATTTGTCGTTAAACTAAAACTGCTCTAGACTTTTATCCAATCTCACAAATTTCTGCTTTACCGTTCCTTTCCCATAACATAAAGAAAAGTCCCAGGTTTTGCGATTCGGAAATTTGGTTTGCATTCTATTTTCGATCCTGTACAAGTTAAGCGAGTATGCAATGTTTCGAGCAGTCCCCTTGATATCTGCAGTTGTTGTATAAAAGCAAGGCACCCATCTGACAGTGAGCCTTGATTGCCGTAGTTGATTTAAAAAACAAATATAAAAAAACAGTCTTCTTATCGAATTATTACATCTCAGTTGGTGGTAAATCTTTGGTTTGGGATTTCCTAGTTCTTATTGCGGCGCTTATTCTTGCGCTTGCACAGTGGTGGGAAGGCCTCGTCATAGACTGACAAGATCTGAGCTGGCTGTTGCTCCATCTGAAAGGAGACAAAAATTGGAAAAGTTTATTTATTGATACTCCAAATTTGGAATTGATCCAACTTTCTTGTTTTGGTAATTTTCTAGTCTTGACCCGTTTGTTCAAAAAATTCTGAAAAAAATATCATCGATGGACCGCGAATTTACAAGAACTATGACGTCTTCAGATCGCGGGGGACTCCCGCGGTTCAATGGTAAAAATTGTTTGAAAGTTGCATTTTTTTGTATAAAAAACAGATTGTTTTTTGCCTTAACTGTCATTTATAAATTGAAAAAATTGTTTCTGGTAAGCAAAATATTCGATGTAAACTCTGACCACCAATCACATCGACGAAAAATGAGTTGCCAAAGTTGCGTAAATACGCTAATGAAGCTAAGTCGGATAAGGAGATAATGCAATTTGTGGAAGATCACGACTGCATTTTAAAGTCAAAAACGTGTCCAAAATGCGGTTCAAAGTGCACGGCAGCGAATGGACGTTTCCGGTGTAGGAAGATAATGACCGTCCAGAAAGGAGCTCATAAGAAGAAGCAAAAAATAAAGTGCGAGTTTTTTGAATTGGCTAAATTTTTTTTTAAAAATCGCGCGATTTTAAAAAAAAATGCTGCCTGCGGCGCTACTTTGAACAGTACGCCGCATAGCAACGTTTCTAGGTATAAGATCCATTATTGTGATCAATAGACATGGAACCATTTAGATTATATAGGTCTTTTAAAATTTATAGAAGTAAACCTTAATGGCCATACTACTAATAGTATGTCCTAAACAATTTTTTAAGTTCACTCACTTTAATTCGATCCTGAAAGTGTTGATAGTCAAAGTGACCAGATGACCTTAGTGTGGCAAACTTAATTGAAGGATATAAATTTTAAAAAATTGTTTAGGACATACTATAAGTAGTATGGCCATTAAGGTTTACTTCTATAAATGTTAAAAGACCTTTATAATCTAAATGGTTCCATGTCTATTGATCACAATAATTGATCTTATACCTAGAAACGTTGAAACGTTGCCAGTGGGCTTTAAAAGAGGGGGCATGAAATAACGCCAGGTGATATATCGCCCCCGGGCGTTATTTCACTCCTAATAGTGAAATAAAGCCCGCGGGTGTTATTTCACTTTCACTTTCATTCAATGTATAGCGCCATTTTCATACTAGGAAACGAAGAAAAAGTCGGTAAATAGCACATCTATACAAATAAATATAAATTATTTTTGAGAAATAATGACAGTTAAGGCAAAAAACAATCTGTTTTTTTATACAAAAAAAATGCAACTTTCAAACAATTTTTACCATTGAACCGCGGGAGTCCCCCGCGATCTGAAGACGTCATAGTTCTTGTAAATTCGCGGTCCATCGAGGATATTTTTTTCAGAATTTTTTGAATAAACGGGTCAAGACTAGAAAATTACCCTTGTTTTTATATAACCACTTACCACTGGAGCTGGTGGAGGTACTGCTGATGGAGCTGGCGGTTCAAACAGAGTAGATTCTCCGCCCGGCGGAATATAGTTTGGCGTGCCATTTACGGGCAGATTGGTTGAGCTATAGTATGAGAAGGGCTCGTCCTCTTGGGCAGCACGTAAGCATTTGGTTTGCACGATGCTAGGACACCAGTTGGAGTTGGGAGCCTGGATGTGGTTATAGTTAGGAGAAGGCTCCGTGTTAGCCTTCTGTGACTCTGCCCACAACTCAAAAAGTCGCGAAACTCGAGCGAAAACATCTTCTTCTTTTTCCAAGCTCGAAATATCCTGAGAACTGTTTATACCATTATTGCCATAGTTTCCGGATAACTGGTTGGTACGCGGTGGCTCGACTCCACCACTTGCATTTGCCATCTGTGGCTGTGGGCTTCTATCGATTGAGCCAGCGCAACGATCCGTCATTTCAAGTTCTAATAATTCAGGAATTAGATTAACCATATGTGAGAGAGATTGCGAGAATTGTGAATAATTACTTTAAATGTAAAATGGGGTAAGTCTGGCAGTAAAAAACTTTTGAAGTGTTGGTAGAAATGTGATTGTGGGACAAAAACGTTCGGCCTACTAACGCAAGGAAAGAGAACAAAAAGAAAATCATTTGTCATTATGGCCGCTTACTGTGTAATATGGATGTGTGTTACATAGCGAGTAACGGTTATAAGTGATCTCTGTCAAAAAAGCGTCGATGAAATAGCATCGAATTCGAACACTGAAGCATTTTCTGTTTTTGAATTTAAAACTTAATAAACAATAAAATCAAACATCTTTAATTGCAATATTGTTTTAAAATTCATAAACTTTTTCTTTAAACAACTTATGGGCGAGTTCATGCAATGTAGGTACCGAATAGTTCAAGTTGAAAAATCATCTACTCCCATTTTCGTTTAGATAAATTTTACACATAAATTCACAGGTAATCAGGAGAAGTTTTCTTTTTGAGTGTATTTTTTTTATTTTTAGAGCAACTTGTTAGTATAGCCTGGTAAAAAAACTTGTAGAATAGGACAACAAAAATTTTAAATGATCGTTCAAGTAGGTTTTGAGTTATGATGTTCACGAACATCAAAAATTTTGCTTTCAAGAATATCGCTGGTGGGTTGACAAAGTCAGTACCTGTGTGGGCTAATATCTCAAAAATTTCTTTCTGTAAGATATTGGTCAAATTTAATTTTGAGTTATTTTTTCAAAATTAAAAAAACGACAAAGTTGAAAAATTTTCCAACTTAGATTTGAATTATCAATAACTTATAAAAATTTTCTTGTGGTTTTTATATTTTGGGCAATAGGTTCAATATTTTAAGAACATTTCTTAAACAAAATCAGTTTCGCAGCTAGGCTGCTGTAGAAATGTAGAAGTACTTTCGTATATGGAAAATGTACATTATGAGAATAACACAAAAGAGGTTTTTTATACTCTGTACCAAAGGTACTTAGAGTATAATAAGATTGTGCAAAAGTATGTAACAGCCAAAAGGAAGCATCTCCGACCCCATAAAGTATATAAATTCTTGATCAGCATCAACAGCCGAGTCGATATAGCCATGTCCGTCCGTCTGTCTGTCCGTATGAACGCTCAGAGATGGTAAGAGATAGAGGTTTGAAATGTATATGACTTATGCTTCTTATACTTGCAGGCAGATTAAGTTTATATTCAATTTTTTCTACGCCCCCTCCCGCCCCCGAAAATTGGAAAAAACGTCATATCTCCAACAGTTTTATAGATTGAGGGTTCGGTCCTTTTGGATATATTTAGTAATCAATAATTATTAATTGATTCGCCAAAGGAATGGTAAGGATCGGATGAACGGTTGTCGAGTTATAAGGAAAACAAACAATTATGGGCAGCACCGGTCGCAACGGTAATGGGCAGCACTTCGCAGGTACAGAGTATGTTATAGTCGGGCCTGACCGACTTTCTTTCTTGTTAATTGTACATAGTTTGGAATGATGAACTTCGAAAATCTATTTTTAAAAATTTGATGGCGAACGCACCTGAAAAATATATTTTTACCCTTGCAGAGGGTATTATAAAATTGTGCGGATGTTTGTAACGCATTAAAGGAAGCATCTCCGACCACATAAAGTATATATATTCTTGATCAGCATGACGAGCTGAGTTGATTTTGCCTTGTCCGTCTGTCCGTCTGTCTGTTTCTATGCTATCTCCTCCGTCAGTTTTAAAGCTATCCTCACCAAATTTTGCACGAAGTCTTTTGGTACAAATACGCTGCACATTTGTCGGAACCGGCCGGATCGGATGACTATAGCATATAGCTGCCATATGAACGATCGGTCGAAAAACTAGTTCTAGTGAAAAAAACTTTTTTGTTTTTAATGAAAACGTCCTTATCATTGGCATACACTTATTTTTTATAATTTTTCACAATTCTACAAAGTTGGGTCGAAATCGGATGACTATAACATGCCTTTCGCTATGTACAACTATAAAATTACCACTGCCTAATTTAACAAACTGCACAGGAAGAGGGAGAGGAAGAAGCGGTCGAAGGATTGGAACAGGAGGAAGGGGTGGAAGGATTGGAACAGGAAGCGGCGAATGGATTGGATGAGGAGGAAGCGGCGGAAGGATCGTAAGGAGGTATAGCCTCTGTGGTGAGTATCTTAAAACTATATTTGGTACTCAATGGCATTAACATTTATTTTCCAGCGACCATCTCACATTGTTGAGCACATGTGGACTAGGCCTTCTGGGGAAACCACATTAAAAAAAACACGCCTTAAAGTATACCTCAAATTGGTGGTGTGGAAAATAGTTTACAGCAGTTTCATTCAATGTATAGCGCCATTTTCATACTAGGAAACGAAGAAAAAGTCGGTAAATAGCACACCTATACAAATAAATATAAATTATTTTTGAGAAATAATGACAGTTAAGGCAAAAAACAATCTGTTTTTTATACAAAAAAATGCTACTTTCAAATAATTTTTACCATTGAACCGCGGGAGTCCCCCGCGATCTGAAGACGTCATAGTTCTTGTTAATTCGCTGTCCGTCGAGGATATTTTTTTCAAAATTGGGGTGGCTCTACTAGCTCTACTAAACAATTACCACGCCCGGATTTGTGGAAGAACAAAAATTGGCTTTTGCACCACGATAACGCCCCTGCTCACACATCGTTGCTTGTGCGCGACTTTTTGGCCAAAAACAACACACTAATGATGCTGCAGCCACCGTATTCCCCAGATCTGGCCCCCTGTGACTTTTTCTTGTTCCCTAAACTGAAGAGGCCCATGAAAGGACGACGTTACGCTACGCTTGACGAGATAAAGACGGCATCGAAGGAGGAGCTGAACAAGATAAAAAAAAATGATTTTTTGAAGTGCTTCGAAGATGGGAAAAACCCGTTGGCACAAGTGTATCTCATGGGGATTACTTTGAAGGGGACAAAATAGATATTCATGAATAAATAAATAATTTATGAAAAAACACAAAATTCGCGATACTTTTTGAACACACTTTGAGCAATTAAGAATGTTTTGGCAACTTAATTTTTCTCGATTTTGTATGGGAGTATTGTGAGGTTGGTTCACTGATAAGCGAATTGCTCGAAAACGTATGGATTAATTTTGATCAGTTTTTGAGGATATGTTTTTGAATATGTGCCCTTTAAGCTAATATACCGTGCATGTTGGTCCAGACTCTGTGAGCGGAGAGAGCGGAGTGAGCGAAAATGTGAGTTGGTGATTTTTCAACTTGAATTATTTGGTACCTGCATTGCATGCATTCGTCCATAAGTTATTAAAAAAAAAGTTAAGAATTTCTAAACAATATTGCATTTAAAGATGTTGGTTTTGTTGTTTATTAAGGTAAAAATTCAAAAACAAAAATGCTTCAGTGTTGCACAATCCATCGCTCCAATTTTCATCGACGCTACTTTGACGGAGATTTATAAGTGGTATTCCTGAAAGTGATTTAGTTTTGATCAGCTGTTCACAGCTGCTCCATAGATAATGTCTAGTGTGCCAAAAAAAGGTGAGGAAGTAAGGGTCACACTTAAGACTTAAGATACAGAAAATTGGATTGAAAAAAGCCAGTTTTCAAACATTTTTCTTGAGAAGACCTTTTAGTTTATTCCAGCAAAACTTTGTACACATATTAAGGTGACATTTGCCAGTTTTTAAACTTTTTTATTCGTAAAAATTTTAATTGAGAAAGGTGCTATAGCTGATCTCCTGAATATCTCTGCACTTGATCATCCAAAATTAAAAAACCAAAAGTTAAAGAATTGTTAAATCTGGAAATTAATCAAAGGAATAAGCAAAATAAAATATTTCGACAAAGTGGCAGCTTCACAAAAAACCAATCGACTTTTCGCCAAAATTTTGGATTTTCATGTAGAATCACGCGCTGAGTCCGAGTCTGGAGTTTAAAAATGTTTAACCATTCCTTTGGCGGATTGATAAAGTAGTCAAGTAGTACTACTAAATATACCCAGAAGGACCGAACCTTCTATCTATAAAACTGTGGGAAATAAGACGTTTTTCCCAATTTGCGGTGGCGGGAGGCGGCGTAGAAAAATTTAAAATAAACTTGATCTGCCTGCAAGTATAAGAAGCATATGTCCCATACATGTCAAACCCCTAACTCTTACCATCTCTGAGATCTCTGCGTTTATATGGACAGACAGACAGACGGACAGACGGACATGGCTATATCGACTCGGCTGTTGATGCTGATCAAGAATATATATATGCTTTATGGGGTCGGAGATGCTTCCTTCTGACAGTTACATACTTTTGCACAAACTTAATATAGTCTGTGAACCTCTGGTACAGAGTAATGAAAAGTTTTTCTTAGAAAAACTTACACATCCAGTCGCCTTCACTAGCTGTTGACGCCAACTTTGAAGTAACTAGTCATGAGAAAGCTTCTCAAACTGCCATTCGGAATCGGCGTTAAATTGTAGGTCCCTTTCTCTTGTGCGAATATTAGAGACACACGAGCCAAGAGATTGAGAGGATGTCGGCTTTGGCCCTTTAGGCTGTGTCAAGCCAAATATATACATATAATGTTAATGGGACCAAATTGTAGTTTTTTTTGTTTGATATACCAGTTCCGTTTAACATAAATTTTCAAGTAAGGAGAAGCCTTCCAAAACGATTAATAGAGAAGATAATGACACCGTATTAGAAGTAAAAGAAAAATGTAATTATTATTCGGCATTCCCTATGAAGACTTGGAAATAAAATCACAAGTAATAAATAAAATAAAAAATAAATAAAATCTTTGGCTGGACCCCTAATCAATACGGATATATTGTCGTCAATAATACAGCAAACTGGGTTACTCGGAGATTCCGGTGACGTGAATACCGTACAAAGAGTTTTTGTTAATAAAGAAATTGGAAAAAATATACCGTTTTGCTGCCTGGGCGCCTGGCTGCGCTCGCAACCACACCGGCTCCTAAATGGTAAACTGTCCATTCAACTACACCCATGTCCTCGTTCTGGTTGAGTCCAGCGAAATTGGGATAAAGAACCCGACGTAGAGAAAGAAGCCATCCAAAAAAAATATTTAAAAAATAAAAATAAAGAAATAAAGGCTCCAAAATGGTAAGATGTCCTTTTAACTACACCCATGTCCTCGTTTTGGTTGAGTCCAGCGAAGTCTGGGATGGCGCTGCCGATGTGGAGAAAGAAGCCATTCAAAAAGAAAATATATAAAAAAAATAAAAATAAAGAAATTAAACCAAGCGACTGGTTGGGACGAACGTACGATTTGTACTACTTTTAAAATTTTTTTTTCTCTGAAATATATCTTCACTCGCCTACTGCTCTCAGATTATGATTTAATTTATTAAATGAAAGTGTATCAAGCCCGACTATTACAAACTCTTTACCTGTGAAGTGCTGCCCATCACCGTTGCGACCGGTGCTGCCCATAGTTGTTGTTGTTAAACCTTCTATCTCTAAAAACAAGTAAGAAAGTCGGTCAATCATGGAAAAGCATAACAAACTGTTAAAAAAAAAGTTTTTCTCACTAGAACTTCTTTTTCGACCGATCATTCATACTTCAGCTAGATGCTATAGTCATCCGATTTTGAAAAAACTTTGTAGAATTGTGAAAAAGTATATAAAATAAATATATGCCAACGTAAAGAACGTTTTCATTACAAACAAAAAAGTTTTTCTCACAAGAACTAGTTTATCGACCGATCGTTTCTATGGCAGCAATGTGCTATAGTCATCCGATTTTGACCAAACTTTGTAGAATCATGTGGGAGCTTATAAAACAAATACATGAGGACATTTCCATGAAAATCAAAAAAGTTTTTCTAAGACTACTTTTCAGTCTATACTTTTTAATGACAGCTATACTATATAAAAGTCCGATTTCGACCAAATTTGGTGGAATCATGGAGAAGCATAGTTAACTAAGAAATACGAAGTTTGGAGGCGTTTCAATTGAACACGAAAAAGTTTTTCTCACTAAAACTAGTTTTTCGGCCGATCGTTCCTATGACAGCTATATGCTATAGTCATCCAATGTTGACCAAAATTTGTAGAATTGTGTGGGAGCATTTAAAACAAATTCGTGCTAGTTTTGAGGACATTTCCATTGAAAACAAAAAAGTTTTTTTCACTAAGACTACTTTTCTATGACGGCTATACTATATAGATCTCCGATTTCGACCAAACTTAACGCAATCATGGAAAAGCATAATAAACTGTTTATTGCGAAATTTGATAAAGATCGGATAATAAATGGCAGAGCTATAAAGGTTATAAAAACATTGCATACTTTTTGGCGCTACATGCACTTTTTGCTCACATAATGTTGAAATGGTCACATTAATGTTAATGCTCTGTTAATTAACATAGGGAAAGGCTATTAAACACTAATTGGCCATAGCTATGCATAGCATACCATAGCGTTAAATATGAAATTCGTATATCTAAAGAGTGAACACTTCAAATTTAATATTGAAAATAGTTAAATATTGAAAGTAGTTAAAATTTTTTTTATATACCCTTGCAAAGGGTATTATAAAATTGTGCGGATGTTTGTAACGCATCTCCGACCACATAAAGTATATATATTCTTGATCAGCACGACGAGCTGAGTTGATTTAGCCCTGTCCGACTGTCCGTCTGTCCGTCTGTCCTTCTGTCCGTCGGTCCGTCTGTCTGTTTCTATGCTATCTCCTCCGTCAGTTTGAAAGCTATCTTCACCAAACTTTGCACGAAATCTTTTGGTACATATACGCTGCACATTTGTCGGAACCGGCCGGATCGGATGACTATAGCATATAGCTGCCATAGGAACGATCAGTTGAAAAACTAGTTCTAGTGAGAAAAACTTTTTTGTATTTAATGTAAACGCCTCCAAAGTACGTATATCTTAGTTTACTATCCCTTCCCATGATTTCACTAAGTTTGGTCGAAATCGAATGACTATAGCATATAGCTGCCATAGGAACGATCGGTCGAAAAACTAGTTCTAGTGAGAAAACCTTTTTTGTTTCTAATGTAAACGTCCTTATCATTGGCATACACTTATTTTATATACTTTTACATAATTCTACAAAGTTTGGTCGAAATCGGAAGACTATATCATATAGCTCCCATAGGAACGATCGGTCGAAAAACTAGTTCGAGTGAGGAAAACATTTTTGTTTTTAATGTAAACGTCCTTTTTATTGGCATACACTTATTTCATATACTTTGGACACATTTCTATAAAGATTTATCAAAATCGGATGACTATAGCATATAGCTGCAATATGAATGATCGCTCGAAAAAGAAGTTCTAGTGAGAAAAACTTTTTGTTTTAAATGGGATCGTCTCCAAATTTCGTAATTAACAGTGTATTATGCTTTTCCATGATTTCACCAAGTTTGTTCGAAATCAGACATCTATATAGTATAGATCCCATAGAAAAGTAAGGTCCAAAAAGTAGTCTCAGTTAGAAAAACTTGTTTGTTTTCAATAGAAGCTGCAAGGGTATACAAAACTTCGGCCAAGCCTAAGTTAACTTTCTCCTATTTTTAATATCCCTTCAGTACGCTGCACTAGCACATGGGTGTAGAATTCGGTACTTACTAGTAGCCACCGGTACTTACCGCCCAATCCACCAGCAATGCAATTCACTACTTACTTTTTGCAGGGCATGTCCTAGGGGGGAACCAATCGCCACCTCTTCGCTTTACATGTAAGTACTGGGGTAAGTACCGAAAAGTGTTGGTACCGCGACGCGTCGTTTACTTTGGGAGTGACGTGGCGATCGCCACCAGTAAGTAGTCCATGTAAGTAGTGCAAGTAGCTATCGCCACCAGCCGTACTGAAGTACAAGTTGGGCCGGAAATTTCTTAGCTCAGATATTCAAAAATATTTTCCCAAAAGGTTTTTCGAAAACTCGAAATAGTTTAGGAGTTAAAGCCCTTTTAGTGACTAAAGGTGACCCAAATTTCCTAGCAACTGCAAACTTTAAACGCGCTTTTCTCGAAACCACGTTTTTCAAAATAGCGGCCGCGATTCAGCCAAAACTACTGGAACGATTTTGTTCAATGAGGTGTCAAACGACGCAGAATTGTCGTCATTCTGGCCTGAACCACCAACTTTTAGATACAACAATTTTTAGTATATATTTTTACACTACACTAACAAAAATTATTAAAAAAAATTTTATTTTCAAATAGCCACCATTTTCTTAAAAATGAACTTTTTCCCCAATCTGAGGTTCAGGCCAGAATTACATCGATACTAAACTAGAATCTTTTTTTTTTATTTTTTTCATTCATTAAATTTCTAATAAAAAAAATAGGGGAAAGTTAACTTCGGCTCGGCCGAAGTTTTGTATACCCTTGCAGCTTCCATTGAAAACAAAAAAGTTTTTCTAAGACTACTTTTTGGACATTACTTCTCTATGGGATCTATACTATAAAGATGTCTGATTTCGATTGAACTTGGTGAAATCACGAAAAAGCATACTACACTGTTAATTGCGAAATTTGGAGGCGATCCCATTTAAAACAAAAAGTTTTTCTCCCTAGAACTTCTTTTTCGACCGATCATTCATACGGCAGCTATATGCTATAGTCATCCGATTTTGATAAAACTTTGTAGAAATGTGTCCAAAGTATATAAAATAAGTGAATGCCAATAAAAACGACGTTTTCATTAAAAACAAAAAGTTTTCGCCGATAGTTCCAAAGGGTATAGTTATGTCCGATCGAAGAATTGTGTAAAATATATAAAATTAGGTTGCCAGAAGGACGTTTTCATTAAAAACAAAAAAGTTTTTCTCACTAGAACTAGTTTCTCGACCGATCGTTCCTATGGGAGCTCTATGCTATAGTCATCCGATTTCGAACAAACTTTGTAGAATTATGTAGAAGTATATAAATTAAGTGTATGCCAATGACAAGGACGTTTTCATTAAAAACAAAAAAGTTTTTCTCACTAGAACTAGTTTTTCGACCGATCGTTCCTATGGCAGCTATATGCTATAGTCATCCGATTTCGACCAAACTTAGTGAAATCATGGGAAGGGATAGTAAACTAAGACATACGTACTTTGGAGGCATTTCTATTAAAAACAAAAAGTTTTTCTCTTTGAGACTTGTTTTTCAACCGATCGTTCCTATGGCAGCTATATGCTATAGTCATCCGATCCGGCCGGTTCCGACAAATGTGCAGCGTATTTGTACCAAAAGACTTCGTGCAAAGTTTGGTGAGGATAGCTTTAAAACTGACGGAGGAGATAGCATAGAAACAGACGGACAGACGGACAAGGCTAAATCAACTCAGCTCGTCATGCTGATCAAGAATATATATACTTTATGTGGTCGGAGATGCTTCCTTCTATGCGTTACAAACATCCGGACAATTTTAGAATACCCTCTGCAAGGGTATAAAAAACCGATTAATATCCGTTTTCTTTCTGTGAATTTTTAAAAAAGCATCTAAAAAACAGCACCCGCATTTGGAATACCCCCTTAATTTAATCATTAATATGTCATTCAACTAATTTTGTCATTTATTGGTTCTTTGGCTGGTGTAAATCAGCAATAAAGTCGTTTGCCGATTTTATATTTGTGACTTTTTCATTATCATAATCATTTATAATTGCAATATGTTTCTTTGCAAGTTGTTCTTGTTCTTAGGTCAAATATATTTGGCTTCTTGGATCCAAAAAATACAGATGGAAGAATTGGGATCAAACTTAGATTTTGAGAATGTTTTTTTAAACACTTTAAGGGGGGAACACACTTTGCGATGAGCAAAAGTAGATGGTTTTTAAAAAAATTCCAGAAAAAAAAGTATAAGAGATTTTTTATTTTTGTTTTTTTTATTTAATAGTTAATGAATGAAAGGAAAATACAAAATATTTTTTTTGTCAATATGAGGGCCGTTCAGAAAGTTATCGGCCTCCGAAAAATGATGAATAAAAAAAAAGGTGCCCGCATGGTGACCATGGTTGCAGCACTTGGGATGATTTGAAAAAAAAAAAAAAATGCGGTTATGTTTAGAACTAATGTGGCTATCGTTCGGCCCTCCGAAAAAAAATTGAACATTTTTTTGACAAAATGGCGGACATTTGAAAACAAACAATTTTTTTTTGGCCTTTTTTTTGTAGTGTAGTGTAAAAAAAGTACACTTAAAATATAGGTATCCAAAAGTTGGAGGGCCGAACGATAGCGACGACAATTCTGCGTCGTATAAGCCCTTCCGGAGCAAAATCGGTCCACTGGTTTCCTCTGAATCGTGGCCACCAGTTTGAAAAACGTGGTTTCGAGATAAACGCGTTTAAAGTTTGCAGTTGCTAGGCAAATCGGGTCACTTTGGGTCATTAAAAGGACTGTATCTTCTAAACTATTTCGAATTTTTGAAAATCCTTTTAGGGGATATTTTTGAATATCCAAGCTACAAAAATATGCAAAAAAAAGTCGAAAATTTTTTTTCCGCAAAGTGTTTTCCCCCCTTAATCGCGTATAACAGTATTTTGCAGAAAATTTCAGAACTTGTGTGCGACAAGTGTACCAAGTTGAGTAGAAATCGCTGGAAAAATTTTAAAACGAGTCTGACCGCCTAAAGTATAACTCTTTTAATACAGAATTCTTTCAAAGTTGATAATTGCTCGCACATTTTGTAAGTCGAGTTCCAACACTTTACGCAGTCAAGCACTGCTTTCATAAGATTTTCCGATCGAAGAAGAGTTCGCAACGTCCTACCAAATACAAATTTTTTTTTGAACCGAACCTTTTTTTAAATTTTCGGTCCGGGTTTAGGTTCGGCCGGGAAAAAATTCGTAGCTCCAGGTCGGGTTCGGCTCCGGCTTCCCAAAAATCCCGGAGTCTCCGACTCAGGAGCGGTTCGACTCCAAAAAAGTTTGCAGCCCTGTTAAAAACTGTACTTCAATTTTCAATAAATTCATGAAAAGGTACTTTACTTTACGATTTGAGCAAGAAGCCGGCCTGTTGAATACAGCTTCAAGCAATCCTTAGAGCCCATTTTCAATAACTTAGTAATGAATACTACCAGTGCTCGTAAATAACAATTGAACATTTTTGCCTTTGCGGTCTGCTCAATAACAAAACCGAATTAATCCAAGCACGCCTGCTCTTGCTCTGAGCAGAACACTTCGTTGCTCCTTGTTTTGGTTTTCAGTTGACTGCTCTCAGTTGAGCTTTTCTTGTTTTGCTCATTCAATAACAATTTATAGACAGCGATCCGACTGAGCGCTCGCACAGTAAGAGTCAGTAGATGAGCAAAAAGCCGAACGACTCACCTCAAAGGATTTTTGTGTGGCTTGTGTGAGTCGCAAGCCCAAACAGACACCTCACTCACACATACACACACACAACGCAATTGACTTTTATCTTCTTCGATCAAAATGTAAACAAATCCATTGGTTGTTCGTTGAGCACTGAGCGATTCGTTCATGAACCGTTGTGAACGGTTCATCTCTGACCTTTTTGCTCAAGGGGTCCGTAAATAACTGTTATTTTTGGACAACAAAAAACGGGCAATTGTTATTTGCTAGCTCTGTATAGTACACAATCTTCAAATCCTGAAAGGAGAAAGTCAGCTTTTAGAAGTATATACTTTTGGATTATCCTTTAAAGCCCCTTGAAGCGTACTTAGAATCCGGATTTAAGAAAGTTGTCTTGCAGCTCAGTAATATAGGTTCCTAGTAACTCATCCTAGGTCGAAATTTGTCGATAAACTAAGACTGCTATAGACTTTTATCCAATCTTACACATTTCTGCTCTGGCGTTCCTTTCCCATAACATAAATAAAAGTCTAAGGTTTTGAGATTTGGAAATTTGGTTTGCAGTCTATTTTCGATCCTGTACAAGTTAAACGAGTGTGCACTGTTTCGAGCAGTCCCCTTGATATCTGCAGTTGTTGTAAAAAAGCAAGGCACCCATCTGACAGAGAGCCTTGATTGCCGTAGTTGATTTAAAAAACAAATATAAAAAAACAGTCTTCTTATGGAATTATCACATATCAGTTGGTGGTAAATCTTTGGTTTGGGATTTCCTAGTCCTTATTGCGACGCTTATTGTTGCGCTTGCACAGTGGTGGGAAGGCCTCGTCATACGCTGACAAGATCTGAGCTGGCTGTTGCTTCACCTGAAAAGAGACGAAAATTAGAAAAGTTTATTTAGTGATCCGCCAAATTTGGTAATGATCCAACTCTCTTGTTTTTTATTTAACCTCTTACCACTGGAGCTGGTGGAGGTGCAGCAGGCTCAGGTGGTGCAGCTGCTGCTGATGGAGCTGAGCTAGAGTTGGTGCTGCTGTTGGGCATTTCCCAAAATAGCGGCGTACCAATCAGCGTATATTCTCCGCCCGGCGGAATATAGTTTGGCGTGCCCTGTACGGGCAAATTGGTTGAGCTATAGTATGAGAAGGGCTCGTCCTCTTGGGCAGCACGTAAGAAATTGGTTTGCGCGATCTTGGGACACCAGTTGGAGTTGGGAGCCTGGAAGTTGTTTTTGTTAGGAGAAGGCGCCGTGTTAATCTTCTGTGACTCTGCCCACAACTCAAAAAGTTGCGAAACTCGAGCGAAAACGTCTTCTTCTTTTTCCAAGCTCGATATATCCTGCGAACTGTTCAAACCATTATTGCCATAGTTTCCGGATAACTGGTTGGTACGCGGTGGCTCGACTCCACCATTTGCATTTGCCATCTGTGGCTGTGGGCTTCTATCGATTGAGCCAGCGCAACGATCCGCCATTTCAAGTTCTAATAAAACAGGAATTAGATTAACCATGTGTGCGAGTGCGAGAGATCGCGAGAATTGTGAATAACTACCTTAAATTTAAAATGGGGTTAGTCTGATAGTTAAAAACTTTTGAAGTGCTGGTACAAATTTGATTGTGGGACTGTGGAGACCAAAAATGTTCGGCCTACTAACGAAATGAAAGAGATAAATAAGATAATCATTTGTCATTATTGCTGGTTGCTGTGTGATATGGATGGGGGTTACGTAGCGGGTAACGGATATAAGTGATATTCCTGTTTTAGTTTCGATCAGCTGTTAACAGCTGCTCCATAGAAAATGTCCAGTGTGCCAAAAGAAAAGCGAGGAAGTAAGGCTCACACTACAAGATTTAAGGGGTTGCACATGGTACAACAAGAGAGGTAAGGTCATCCGAGTATCTGCCCTCAGCAAAGTACTCACAACGTTCAGTGCCTTGAGTGACTTTTTACTGTAAACATCGTCGCGGACGATTTTGATGTTGATTTTTTTTTATTATTTGGGGGTGGTTTTTTAAGTGAACTGATCGTTGTTGTTTTTGTCGTTTTCTGGAATGCAATACTTAAGGCCAGGGATTAATACCGGTACCGGTACCAGAACCGGAATCGTTAACCGAAATAAACCGTTTCAAATTACGTACCGGAACCAGAACCGATTCAAATTTACCGTTTACCGTTCTTATTGGAACCGATAGAACCAGATCGAAACCGAAACGTTAGTACCGGTACTGTTTCTGTTTTTTTTTTTAACTTTTGGTCAGATGTTTGTAACGCAAAGAAGGAATCTTAAGACGTCCTTTACACGATGTTAGATATTCTTGAATCTTTTCTGAGATGGCGTTAAATTCAAGCACCCCTCTGTTAAATGAGTTGCTCGCAGCTTCTAAATATAAGGTGCATAACGAATGTTGGTACATTGATTGATTTGTTTTACATACATACATGCACATACATATTTACATTGACAATAAAATAAAATATGTATGGGGGGGGGCCGAGCGTCCGCAGTTGTGTGGGCTGGTTGTGTGGGTGGTTTGAGTGGGGGTTTGGATTGTATTGTATGTACGAGTTGTTGTAAATGTAAGTTCAGTTTACTTGAGTAAAAAGACTATTATAATATATTAAATTATAGTTGTTGCTCTAAAAGGCTTTTCTTCTTTTGTGTCATATTTGTTGTGGTTTTAAATGTTTTGGGGTTGTTTTGGTGTTTTGTGGTTTTTTGTTTATATCCTTCTAAACGTTCCCGGTTGCTGTAGAAATGGGTAAATGAACATTCTAAAACTCCTTCCAATTTGGCTTCGGCTGGATATCCTGTGACCCATTTTTGTCTCCTTAGTACTTTGTGGCTTTTAAAGCCGCTTTTGCGCTAAAGAAGGAGTTTGTGTCCATATTGCGCTACGTCTTTGGTGTTGTGGCTTGAGTGGGCTTTATGGGGGGGTTTGAAGTGTACGCCCAGGTATGGGGTTAAGAATTTGATAAGTGGAGGCTACTACGTTCTCTATTTGAGTACAGTTGCCAAAATTCAAATTACGTTATATTTACACTTTCTCCGCTGTACTGCCAAACTTACCACTTCTTATTGGTTATTGCTTTGCCCGAACCGTTTGTGTAACCATTAGGACTTACAGTCCAAACGGTTCCCATTTTTTTGAAGTCTGGCCGGCACGGTTTCTTTCGTGGGAGAGGCTGGAAAGCTCATGAGAGAGCCGGGAGCTCGGCTTTCGTTGGAGAAACACTTTTAAAAACAGTACACCACCAAATCTCAAATATTAGAGCCGAAAGCTGAATCTGAACAGCAGATGCTACAGGGGGTATAGAAGCCAATAGTCCTTTGTGTAACCTAAACGTGAAGGAGGGATTCGTGGCATTTCATAGGAGTATGTCCGATTTTGGGTGAAATCGAAGACTATACGGCAACAAACACAGCTCTCTCCAACAGCTCACCATCATCCTGAATGGCGAAAACTGGAACCCCTTTACCATTATATTAAGATGCTTCAGCCAGATGGCGCTACCACGGGGTTTCTAGTTATAGTTAGAAAACTTTTCTGTATTATACATCGATTTTATTTTCTAATTTGAAAAACTTTACCATTGTACTTAAATTAACTTTCTAAAGAATTGGAAAAAACCAAACCACTCTTCCATACTACAAGGTGAACGATCTGGTATCTGGGGACGACCCGGGGGCCAGGTGTATTAACGAGTAGTACTGATAAGTGTGTGATCGACAGACGGTTTAAGACCAAGTCGATGAAAATCGGTTCACTTTATTTTTAGTTTTGTAATATTAAATTTGTTATTATATTAGGGCAATCAAAACTGAAAATAAAGATACTACTACTACTACTAAAATATGTATGTGCATGTATTGAACATGTACATTGTACATGTGCATGTACAATATCAGTTTTACATGCGCCGAGAACATCAACACGGGCCAACGCCACATATGTAAATAAATACATACATATGTTCAAATTGTCGATCCTTTCTTTGTTAGACGAGTACTCTTATCGCAGTATTAGTATAGTATCCCTTACTAATATACCAACACATGTACATACATACGTACATACATAAGAAATTCAGTTGTATTTCATCGTTTATTTGTTAAGATTTTTGAAAAGTGTGAGACTTAGTTCGCGAAATTGTAAGTATTTTTATGACTGTTTATCGACCTTTATACTCTTAACTTGTTCGAAACTTAATAGTTGGTTGCCCACTGAGTCCAAAGTCCAAAACGGAAGCCACACACTTACAAAGGGGAATGGCTGTCTTAGGCTGTCTTTCCGGTGTTTTTGCGCGCAGGCTGCCTTTGGAATTCTCAAACAGTTTTGCCGTCGCGGGCATGGAGAGACTGCTGCTTGGACAGACATTTCAGGCTCAAGATCGCTGATGAGTGAGGTTGGTCCCTCATGAAACGTCGTCTGATCAACCTGATGCCTCCTTTGTTGTGTTGTGTGCCTCTGTTTAAAGTTATGTCAATAACATAGCAAGACCTCGAGCCAGTAAAAACTGCAAGTTGTAAGTATATTAGTACCAACTAAGGTGGCCACAACTAAATTTCAAGCCGAAAATCTAGTTATGGGTGATTTTTATTCCATTTGGTTACACTGCAAGTTGTAATACGTCCTCTCTAGCGAAATCACTCGTTCAGGAAATAGAAAAGCGAGAGAATCCTTTTTGAAAACAATGCTTTTCTAGGTGGCATATTTGTGGACCCAAGGTATAACGTAATGCCAAATCCTGATCAAAAAAAAATCTTGTATTACTCATTCAACAAATATTTATGCTCTAATTTCGTCGGTTGCTGATCAATCACCTCTTAATGATTATCTGAAAGCGGCGACGAAGTTGATGCATAAGTGATGTTGCAAGAAAAGAAATTTTGTGATAAAATTACATTAGTTTTGTCAACAAAAAAACTGCTGCTGGATTCCATTAACATTTTTCTTGCAAATAAACGTATTCGAAAGCATGAAAACATTCTAAAATGGTGGTCAGAGTCCTCCACAAAGTTCCCAGAATTGTATGAGATTTCAAAAGTTGCTGCAAAATAATGCGAAATGTGAAAATTGATTTTAATTTTACTTTAAATGTCAAACGACTGAAACTTTTGTGTTGAATATTATTTCTTTATATTACAAATTGCTTGACTTACTGAACGGATCCAACTGGCCCGCTCTAATCTCTTATCTCAGGGAGGCGTATAAATATAGACAGGAGTTCATTAGAGATTTTTAAATAGTGTCTTGAGACATAACAACTGCATCCTAGGGGAGAACGGCGTGGTATCTCGTGACGAGCGGGGCAGCTGCGGGTAGTATCTGCTAGGGTGGATTGTTATGAATCAAAGCAACTATCCTTGTTATAATTGTATTGTATTGTGATACGTAAAGATTGCTAGTCGTCATTCTGTAATAGAAGTATATAAATGTAAAAATTGTCCAAATAGAAAAAATCAATTGTTAATTTAAGTATTTAAAAGAAAACAGCTAACGGCTTAGGCCAAGCTATTATTATTATTATTAATAAAATACTACTACTACTACTACTACATTTCTTCAAAGTTTTTCCAAAATCGGATGACTATAGCTTATAGCTATAGTATGAATGATCGGTAGAAAAAGAAGTTCTTGTGAGAAAAATTTTTTGTTTTCTATGGAAGCTGCAAGGGTATACAAAACTTCGGCCGAGCCGAAGTTAAGTTTCCCCTATTTTTCTCAATAAATTTCCCCACCAATTAAAAAAAAACTGATTTTAAAAATCTTTACGAGTTTTCTTTCCACGATTAAAAAAAGAACACAGGTAAAATTCGGCAGTCGAAAGCAGAAGACCCCCTTAACTGTCATTAATAACATGAAAACTATATTTCGGAAAAGAATATTAAAAATATTTCGAGGTTCATAAAACAGACCAAAGGTTTTTTAATTTTAAATTAAGTTGCGCTTGAAGCCAAAATGGACCTTCACACTCCGAAGTTTTTAATGTTATTTATTTGGGAGGGTTGTGGATGATACTTTTAAACTCTTTTCCACACCAGCAGTAATCGCGATGTGGCCGAGTGTGGCTCCGCTGTGCAAGAGGTCGTGGGTTCGTTCCGGCCTCGGGACATACTAATGAAAAGTTTTTCTTAGAAAAACTTACACATCCAGTCACCTTCACTAGCTGTTGACGCCAGCTTTGAAGTAACTAGCCATGACAAAGCTTCTCAAACTGCCGTTCGGAATCGGCGTTAAATTGTAGGTCCCTTTCTCTTGTGCGAAAATTAGAGACACACAAGCCAAGAGATTGAGAGGAGGTCGGCTTTGGCCCTTTAGGCTGTGTCAAGCCAAATATATACATAAAATGTTAATGGAACCAGATTGTAATTTGTTTTGTTTAATAGACCAGTTCTATTTATTTTAACAAATTTTATTCAGTGATTTTAACATGAATTTTCAAGTAAAATTTGATGCGGATGAGGAGAAGCCTTCCAAAACGATTAATAGAGAAGATAATGACACCGTATTAGGAAGTAAAAAGAAAATGTAATTATTATTCGGCATTCCCTATGAAGACTTGAAAGAAATAAAATCACAAGTAATAAATAAAATAAAAATAAATAAAATCTTTGGCTGGACCCCTAATCAATACGGATACATTGTCGTCAATAATACAGCAAACTGGGTTACTCGGAGATTCCGGTGACGTGAATACCGTACAAAGAGTTTTTGTTAATAAAGCAATTGAAAAAATATATTTAGAATAAAATTAAATAAATTATCTGTCCCTATGACAGTGTGCACCGTTTGCTGCCTGGACGCCTGGACTGGCACATGAATCGCTGCTCTCGCAACCACACCGGCTCCTAAATGGTAAACTGTCCATTCAACTACACCCATGTCCTCGATCTTGTTGAGTCCAGCGAAGATTGGGATAAAAGAACCCGACGTAGAGAAAGAAGCCATCCAAAAAAAAATATTTAAAAATATAAAAATAAAGAAAATAAAGGCTCCAAAATGGTAAGATGTCCTTTTTAACTACACACATGTCCTCGTTTTGGTTGAGTCAAGCGAAGACTGAGAAAGAAGCGATCCAAAAAAATAAATATAAAAATAAAGAAATTAAACCAAGCGACTGGTTGGGACGAACGTACGATTTGTACTACTTTTAAAATTTTTTTCTCTCTGATATATTCTTCACTCGCCTACTGCTCTCAGATTATGAATTAATTTTCAAAAGTAGCCAATACCAATAAAACAAGAATGAAAGTGTGTCAAGGCCAACTATAACATACTCTTACAAAAAAAATCGATTTTTGGACTTAAATTGCTTTTTCAAAAAAATAATAATCGGTGAGGAAAAGCATCGATTAATTTCGTCACAAATCATTTTAAAAGCTTGTGTCGAAATTTGAGACCAATCGGCTCAGCCGTTTACAACAAGAAATCGTGTTCGCCGACATTGCAAACACACTTTTAAGAAAATCGCGTTTAAAGTTTGAACTGCACTGTAAATTTACATGGAGCGTATTTACAAATGTGCGTTTACAAAAAATTTATGAAAATCTGGAGTTTAAAAAAAATTTAAGTAGAGCTGATTTCGAGATATTCCCAAATTATCGTTTTTAGCATTTTTGAAAAAGATCTTTTCACTTAATTACAAATATCTCAATTATGAATCAACTTATGAATAAGATTTATATACCAAATTAAAGGTAATAAAATTACACGGTGTGACAGTCGAAAAACTTCTGGGATGCGACATAGTGTGGGTTGTAGATATAGTTAAATGTAACATTGTGGCATTCCAAAAACTTTTCTTGCACATCAGAATTTTGAATAACGGTTAAAACAACCGTATTTTCAAAGTAGATATAGTTAAAAAAATCCTTTTATAGTTTGTAATACGTCGTTGGAAACACAAATTTAACACCTTTTCAACTGTGTATTACATTGCAATCTCGGAATTGGAGCTACTTGTAAAAAAATCAAATTTTTTCAGTTTTTAGCGACTTCATCGTACTTTTAACAAAAATTAGTGAGTCAAATTTATACACAGAGGGAAAAAACCAAGAACATTGAACTCAAAGTGAGAACATTCGGTGTCAAAAACTAATCATGACCGGATTTTCTCACTTCAAGAACATTTTCTTACTTCGAGAACTTTTTTTTGAGAACGCAAATTCTTGATTTGAGTTCAAATGTTCCGTATTTGAGAATATTTGTTTCCTACATATGAGAACAAACAAAACTCTTTTTAAGTAAATTTGTTCTCATTTTATTCACCAATGTTCTCGAAATGAGTAACAATATTTCTTACTGTGAGAACAATCTTACTCCAATGAAGACCAAAATTAATTTGTTTTGAGACCATTTTTTTCTTAAAATGAGACCAATTACGCTTAAATGTTTGAATGTTTCATATGTATGTATGCATGTACATACACATGTATATGTATGTATGTATATTCATATGCTTGCAAGAAAAGCGATTTGTGTATGTACATACATACACTCGTGTGCAGACAGCTACCGTCGCGGCGGTAAACGACGCGTCGTTTAATTTTCAAAGCTTACCTTGTAAATATACAAGCACGTGTTCCATATTGAACTCCTTTAATAGCGCCTGTAAGCCGTCGTCCGGCGGAGTCTCCAATATCTCCAGTTCAAATGGATCCATAATTTTTTTTTAAGCACTTTTTTTCCTCCACTCACTTTGAAGTTACAGCTCGAAGTGACACGCGCCAGAGCCAGAGCGCTGCAGCTTCGCAGCGCTTCGCTCGCATAATAAACCAGAGAGAGATCTAAAAGAGAGCAAATTCTCTCTTTTAGTGTTTCAACCCCCGAAAAATTGTGAAATTCCAAAGACGCGCCAAACGCTCTCACTGCATTGGCCGCCGAAAACCGGTTTCGCTGCTAAGAAAAAAGCAAATATTCTACGATTGAGTACAACTTTACTCATGTTAAGAACATTCGGAACATTTGTTCTCACAAATTTGAAAGAACATTCTGTGCTTCTTTTGAGATGAAAAAATCATATTTTCTGAACACGGTTTTTCCCTCTGTGTATGTAACAGCCAGAAGGAAGCATCTCCGACCCCATAAAGTATATATATTCTTGATCAGCATCAACAGCCGAGTCGATATAGCCATGTCCGTCTGTCTGTCCGTATGAACGCACAGATCTCAGAGATGGTAAGAGATAGAGGTTTGACATATATGGGACATATGCTTCTTATACTTGCAGGCAGATCAAGTTTATTTTCAATTTTTGCCACGCCCCCTACCGCCGCCGCAAATTGGTAAAAACGTCATATCTCCCACAGTTTTATAGATAGAAGGTTCGTTCCTTCTGAACATATTTAGTAATCAGGATTATTTATCCGTCAAATCCGTCAAAGGAATGGTAAAGATCGGATGAACGGTTGTCGAGTTATAAGGAAAACAAACAATTATGGGCAGCACAGGTCGCCGCGGTGATGGGCAGCACTTCACAGGTACAGAGTATGTTATAGTTGGCCTTGACACACTTTCATTCTTGTTTTATTGGTATTGGCTACTTTTGAAAATTAATTCATAATCTGAGAGCAGTAGGCGAGTGAAGAATATATCAGAGAAGGAAAAAATTTTAAAAGTAGTACAAATCGTACGTTCGTCCCAACCAGTCGCTTGGTTTAATTTCTTTATTTTTATATTTATTTTTTTTGGATCGCTTCTTTCTCAGTCTTCGCTTGACTCAACCAAAACGAGGACATGGGTGTAGTTAAAAGGACATCTTACCATTTTGGAGCCTTTATTTTCTTTATTTTTAATATTTTTAAATATTTTTTGTTGGATGGCTTCTTTCTCTACGTCGGGTTCTTTATCCCAATTTTCGCTGGACTCAACCAGAACGAGGACATGGGTGTAGCTGAATGGACAGTTTACCATTTAGGAGCCGGTGTGGTTGCGAGAGCAGCGATTCATGTGCCAGGCCAGGCGTCCAGGCAGCAAACGGTGCACACTGTCATAGGGACAGATAATTTATTTAATTTTATTCTAAATATATTTTTTTCAATTTCTTTATTAACAAAAAACTCTTTGTACGGTATTCACGTCACCGGAATCTCCGAGTAACCCAGTTTGCTGTATTATTGACGACAATGTATCCGTATTGATTAGGGGTTCAGCTAAAGATTTTATTTATTTTTTTATTTTATTTATTACTTGTGATTTTATTTCCAAGTCTTCATAGGGAATGCCGAATAATAATTACATTTTTCTTTTACTTCTAATACGGTGTCATTGTCTTCTCTATTAATCGTTTTGGAAGGCTTCTCCTCATCCGCATCAAATTTTACTTGAAAATTCATGTTAAAATCACTGAATAAAATTTGTTAAAATAAATAGAACTGGTCTATTAAACAAAACAAATTACAATCTGGTTCCATTAACATTTTATGTATATATTTGGCTTGACACAGCCTAAAGGGCCAAAGCCGACCTCCTCTCAATCTCTTGGCTTGTGTGTCTCTAATTTTCGCACAAGAGAAAGGGACCTACAATTTAACGCCGATTCCGAACGGCAGTTTGAGAAGCTTTGTCATGGCTAGTTACTTCAAAGCTGGCGTCAACAGCTAGTGAAGGTGACTGGATGTGTAAGTTTTTCTAAGAAAAACTTTTCATTAGTATGTCCCGAGGCGGGAACGAACCCACGACCTCTTGCACAGCGGAGCCACACTCGGCCACATCGCGATTACTGCTGGTGTGGAAAAGAGTTTAAAAGTATCATCCACAACCCTCCCAAATAAATAACATTAAAAACTTCGGAGTGTGAAGGTCCATTTTGGCTTCAAGCGCAACTTAATTTAAAATTAAAAAACCTTTGGTCTGTTTTATGAACCTCGAAATATTCTTTATATTCTTTTCCGAAATATAGTTTTCATGTTATTAATGACAGTTAAGGGGGTCTTCTGCTTTCGACTGCCGAATTTTACCTGTGTTCTTTTTTTTAATCGTGGAAAGAAAACTCGTAAAGATTTTTAAAATCAGTTTTTTTTTAATTGGTGGGGAAATTTATTGAGAAAAATAGGGGAAACTTAACTTCGGCTCGGCCGAAGTTTTGTATACCCTTGCAGCTTCCATTGAAAACAAAAAATCTTTTCTAAGACTACCTTTTTGGACATTACTTTTCTAGGGAATCTATACTATAAAGATGTCTGATTTCGATTAAACTTGGTGAAATCATGGAAAAGCATAATACACTGTTAATTGCGAAATTTGGAGGCGATCCCATTTAAAACAAAAAGTTTTTCTCACTAGAACTTCTTTTTCGACCGATCATTCATACTGCAGCTATATGCTATAGTCATCCGATTTAAAGAAAAGGGGTGCGGAGAAAAACACAATTTGTAGAAATGTGTAAAGTATATACAATAAGAATATGCCCATAAAAGGGCGTTTTCATTAAAAAAAAAAGAAAATAAAAAAACAAAAAGTTTTCCTCACTCGAACTAGTTTTTCGACCGATCGTTCCTATGGGAGCTATATGCTATAGTCATCCGATTTCGACCCAACTTTGTAGAATTGTGTAAAAGTATATAAAATAAGTGTATGCCAATGATAAGGACGTTTTCAAGAAAAACAAAAAAGTTTTTCCCACTAAGACTAGTTTTTCGACCGATCGTTCCTATGGCAGCTATATGCTATCGCAAACTTAGTGAAATCATGGGAAGGGATAGTAAACTAAGAAATACGTACTTTAGAGGCATTTCCTTAAAAAACAAAAAAATGTTTTCTCTTTAAGACAAGTTTTTCAACCGATCGTTCCTATGGGAGCTATATGCTATAGTCATCCGATCCGGCCGGTTCCGACAAATGTACAGCGTTTTTGTACCAAAAGACTTCGTGCGAAGTTTGGTGAGGATAGCTTTCAAACTGACGGAGGAGAAAGCATAGAAACAGACGGACAGACGGACAGGGCTACTCAGCTCGTCGTGCTGATCAAGAATATAGAATATATATACTTTATGTGGTCGGAGATGCTTCCTTCTATGCGTTACAAACATCCGGACAATTTTATAATACCCTTTGCAAGGGTATAAAAACAACGTGTTTGGCTGCTGGTGAACGGTTTTTGATGGAATTTGCATCCAAAAAAATTATCGGTATTTTTTATTGAACTTTTGATCGCCAATAAAAAAAATAATCAAATATGAATAATATCGAGTACAATCCATTACATTAGATGTGACTGTCGTCAAAAACGCCGATATGCCGAAATTTCGACCTCTTCGGTGGCGACTTGGTTGTTTCTGGTTGTCCCAGATTGGCTACTTGTTAGCGAAGAGGAGAACGCCTTGCAGATGCTCTCCATTGAGAAGTTTCATGAGGCCAGGTTTGAGGAATCAACTGTGGGCCTTCTTGCAGCTCCATGATAGACTCGAAGGAAAGATCTCTCCCAACCGATTTGGATGAGCACAGCACGAACACTCGAGACCATTGTACACTTTGCGGGAGGGCCTAAGATTGTGCTGCATCGTCAATGCATTGCACTGGGAGCTTATATAGTGCACATGCTGCAGGAGGATTGGCTGTGTGCCATTGAATAAGTTCCAGCAGCAGCGTATACCAAATGTCAGTGCAGCTCTGGATCACGTTGGAGGTGCTGCAGGCCATACCGGAGGAGGCACATACCGAGAGGTCATACACACCTCGGTGAAGCTAGTCATCTTTAGGGCAGAGCTGGGCAAGCAGGTGCCGGTGGTGTGGCAAATATGCGAGACGTATTTAAAGCTGCAAATGAGACGCAGTGAATGGGACGCAGTGTGCCTGGGTGTGGGCACCTGGATTAAGAACATTGGCTACTCTATTGAGGGCTTTTTGGTATGTCGAAACGGTCACCTACTGATGAGAAGGACTCCCGTTTTGCCAACATCAAATATGCAAAAAGCAAAGACGATTCCTTGTTTATTGCTGTCAACTGTTTGCTATCGATAACAATCACAAAATCAAATCAATCTAACAAAGAAATACTTTGATGGATTTACATCTAAAACAATCACGAAAATTAGCAATCATGATTGCACATCACGGCCGTTCACCAGCACAATCTAACAAAATTAGTCGATTTTTGGTCATCGATCTATGCTGGTGAACGCAACCATTGTGACGCTCTGTGACAGTGACAGAAATCGTTCACACCAAAAGAGAACTCATTTTCTTGTCACAGCGCTGTGACAAACAATTTTGTGACGCCAATGTAAACACTATTGACCTGTGACAACTTTGTCACAAATTGTCAACAATAGTATCACAGTGTGACGCGGTGTAAGACCAGCATAACCCTTACTTCCTCACTTTTTTTTGGCACACGGACATATTCTATGGAGCAGCTGTAAACAGCTGATCGAAACTAAAACAGGAATATCACCTATATCCGTTACCCGCTACGTAACCCACATCCATATCACACAGCAAAAGACAATAATGACAAATGATTTTCTTATTTATCTCTTTCCTTTCGCTAGTAGGCCGAATATTTTTGGTCTCTACTGTCCCACAATCAAATTTGTACCAGCACTTCAAAAGTTTTTAACTATCAGACTAACCCCATTTTAAATTTAGGGTAATTATTTACAATTCTCGCAATCTCTCGCACACATGGTTAATCTAATTCCTGAATTATTAGAACTTGAAATGGCGGATCGTTGCGCTGGCTCAATCGATAGAAGCCAAAAGCCAGAGATGGCAAATGCAGATGGTGGAGTGGAGCCACCGCGTACCAACCAGTTATCCGGAAACTATGGCAATAATGGTATAAACAGTTCTCAGGATATTTCGAGCTTGGAAAAAGAAGAAGATGTTTTCGCTCGAGTTTCGCGACTTTTTGAGTTGTGGGCAGAGTCACAGCAGGTTAACACGGAGCCTTCTCCTAACTATAACCACATCCAGGCTCCCAACTCCAACTGGTGTCCCAGGATCGTGCAAACCAAATGCTTACGTGCTGCCCAAGAGGACGAGCCCTTCTCATACTATAGCTCAACCAATCTGCCCGTAAATGGCACGCCAAACTATTTTCCGCCGGGTGGAGAACCGCCAGCTCCATCAGCAGCACCTCCACCAGCTCCAGTGGTAAGTGGTTATAAAAAGAAATAAGACAGTTGGATCATTACCAAATTTCACGGTTCAATAAATAAACTTTTCCAATTTTTGTCTCTTTTCAGGTGGAGCAACAGCCAGCTCAGATCTCGTCAGCCTATGACGAGGCCTTCCCACCACTGTGCAAGCGCAAGAATAAGCGCCGCAATAAGGACTAGGAAATCCCAAACCAAAGATTTACCACCAACTGATATGTGATAATTCCATAAGAAGACTGTTTTTTTTTTATTACTTTTCTAAATCAACTACGGCAATCAAGGCTCTCTGTCAGATGG
>JAEIFV010000051.1:600000-828367 GCA_018904265.1 Lordiphosa collinella | reverse complement strand
CAAGAAATGACGCAATGTATTTGATAAAAATTGAATAAAATTTCTTCATATGGCAACTCCTTCACACAGAGTTGCCTTTGAGCTGCACGTACAAACAGAGGTTACTGTACTGTGCGTATAAACGGGGTAACAGTTTAGAGTAAACATTTGCATAATTACTTTTTGGCACAAATTGGCAGAAATTAGTTTTTTACTTCATAATACTTAAACACTTCCCTGTAGTTCAGCCGGTGTCAAGGCACTACCAGGCCTAACGACCTGATGCATCACCGAGCGTCAGTCGCGTCGTTAACGACAGGTAATGCATCAGAGCGCTAGTCTGGTACTTGAACTATAGTGCGCACCCATCACCACACTAACGACAAAAATTCGTTAGGCAAATACATGACTGGTGGTTGGTCTGGTGGCGAGTGCTCACTACGAAGAGCTAGGGTGCAGCTGAACAACAGGGTTCGGTTACATTTTTTTTTAAATTAGTCATAACAAAGTCCAAAACAATAACATTGATCTCATAATTCGAAATCATTACTTTTCAATTACATTTGGCATACCTTGGCCTTTATTTTCCATTTTGTCAACAAAGATTTGGATACGAGGTGTTGCTACAACTGAAGCGTAAAGTTGAGCTTTGACAAGCAAACAGCTGAGCAAACATCTGACTTTGCTAGCGCGGCAAAAATGTAGCGTTGCCATACAACTGTTTTTATTTACAAAACTTTACGTCTTTATGCCCAAAAAACGGATTCCGGCCCAATAAGCAGTAAGTAAAATTAGCTTGTCAAGATGACACAGCCCCAAAGGGCCAAAGCCGAGCCTCTCTCAATCTCTTGGCTTGTGCGCTTCTAATTTTAGCACAAGAGAAAGGGACCTACAGTTTAACGCTTTTCATGGCTAATTACTTCAATGCTGGCCGCCAACAGCAAAGAGGTGTGGCCGGGTGTAAGGCTTTATTCAAAGAAAAAAACTTTTCATTAGATGTTCCGAGTCGGGATCGAACCCACGACCTCATGCACAACAGTCGCGCACACTAGCCGCTGAGCCACCCGGCCACTAAGCAGTGGCCGGATTTAATTCAATACCCGATAGCCCGATAAATTTTGGTGCATTGAATTTGGTCAATTTGCTTGGTTTTTACAGTGGTTCAAAGTTGAACAATTTTTTTAAGCTGCTGAATGTTGGATTTTCTTAGTTTCAAAAGAATATTTAGTCAAAATATAAACGTATTGTCTCAAAATTGTCCAAATTTCTTAATGGCAAAGCAGTTTTTTTACGGAATCCTAACAAAAAAATGGAATGCAAAGCGTGAACACGTGTTCAATTTTGCAGCGCAGCGGCCTTAAGTTAGCTTTTCGTGAAAACAAAATTGCATTTCAAAGTGGTCAAACGTTCGCTAGAGAGGTCCGAATTCAATTATTTAAGAAGAATTTAAAAGTTACAGGTATTTACTTTAATAAATTCTTCTTGTGAAATGAATTTGATTGATTTATGAATTTTTGTGTATTTTTGATTGATTATACCTTTTTTGTGTATTTTGTGAACGTCATTTTCATGTTTAAAGAGACTTTTAGGTATGTTACCCCCCGATCCCCCCTTTATGAGTGCTATCAGTGTATTTGTCAATGTTTTAAGGTAATAAAAATGTTAAGGATAGCTGCTGATATTTGCTGATTTGGGTATATTCATGTATAACCTCAAGCTGTCTTACTGTTTTCAAGGTCAAATTTTGCGATGCAATCTGCTGCTCTTCCTAAGTTTTTGTGATGTTTCTTTTATGTTCGTCATTTGTGCTTATAGACAATTTTGCATATAATTTTTTTTCTCATTTTTATGTATTCTTTTTCTAAAGGCGCTTCTTGTAACTGCTTTTAATCGACACTGGAATAACGAAACACCAATACTTGCTTATACGTGAATTTGTAAATAGTGAAGCTTCTTGCAAAATATTGCCAAGCTGCTGGAAAGTTCTCAAATTTAAAACATAAAGATATTCAAATGACATAACAGAAGCTAAAACATATGCAGAAGTCGACCTGCAGAGTCTACTAGAAACCACAGCTTTAAGTATTTTTCAGCTCCAAAAAACTTTAATTGAAAATTAAATTGGAAATTTTTTGGTAACCTGAGTTTGGCATCTGATATTACAGGCATTGATGAAGCAGTGATAACCCGATGCGCAACGATATTGCAAGCCTTAGCATCAGAATATTCCATTAATGCTAAATTATTCGAAAGCTATGCGTTGGATACTGCTAAGCAGTTGATAAAAATATATCCATGGTACCATCTTCCAGCAACAGTGCATATGATTTTAATTCACGATGCGAGCACGCGCTGCTGTCGATTGAAGAGCTATCAGAGGAAGTTGCAGAGTCCAACAACAAAGAAATAAAGAAGTGCCGGCTGCGACATACTCGGAAGATGTCTCCCATATTGACAAATACAGATTTAATCAATACCCTTCTTTTGCGCTCAGACGCTTTTATACCAGGTCAAAGATAACTCCCACAGAGAGACAAATCTAACTTTTTTACCATCTACTTTTAATTTATTAGAAAATATTTGTTAAACTTTTTTTTGCATTCAAATTAAAATTCACTTAAATTTTATTTTTAATAATTAAAATACATTTATTCTTATAAATGATTGAAAAAACTAGAGAACCTCATTGGTTTATATTTCTGAAAAGCTTGTGGGGGGGGAGAGGGAGTAACACTTTCATAAATGTATACAGAAGATAATTTAATTATATAAATCTTTGATGCTAATAATGAAATTGTAGCACAGCAACTCTACTGGAAGTATTTTTGCGCACCATAGCCATATAAGCCTTACTACTGTGCTATGTGAGCTATAGGATATAGTCGTCCGGTGCAGCCAATTTGTTTACTATATATTTCAAATATTTTTTTAGACTTTTGGGGAAAATTTCATAACGATATCTCAACGCGAAATATTTATGGCCGCGGTTCCGTACAAGTCCAACCACTGTGCAATGGGAGCAATAGACCATTATAGAATATTCAAGAATTTAGGTTTGACCACTTCTGACCTCTTCTGGTACCTTATGCAATGATTCGACGAACCGAATCTTCATCATTCAGGTCCAGATACGGGAGGTTAACAATTTAGAAGTTTTGGTTCGCAGCATTACCTACTAAAGTATTTATAATTTCCTTCTCTAGTGAAGATTTTTAAGACTGATATATTAAAATTCCTCTTAGAATTCTATTTGGTTACATTTTAAAAGAGTATCTGTTTGTCGACAACCCTAGGTCTACTAAACTACAAGGTATTTTCACAATTTTACAACTTTGCTTTGCGCATGTCATCAGCACATTTTTATGGTCAAATAATTCTGTATTGATTTCCTTTTTTGTTATCTTGTAGGGTATACCCTAGGCAAGATCGCAGTAACTATGCAACTTTGAATTTTTTCACAATTTAGCAAATTGTGTTGCCCATGTCATCAGTACATACTTGTGGGTTTTTCATATTCTTATCGCGTGCGCGAGGTTTTTAGCTCACGAGTAGTCTTTGGGTAATTTGTGAATTGAATAGCCAATAAAACAAACAAAAATCCACTAAACACGAGTTTAGTTTGAGAGGTTCTTGTTGTTGGCATATTTAGATACTGGTCTGCTGGCTTTATCAATTTGACCACAACGATAAGGCTTAAGTGCAAAGCGCTGATTAATTAGTAGTAGTATTTGGTGCCTGAGAAATTTCTATTACGTTTGATCTCGCTTACCATGGCGATCAGCTGTGTCCCAGATATCATCCGAGTGGAAAATACTCAAATGAAATTTCTCTTTACGCAAAATGGCGGAGAAGAAAACCACGCATAGAGAATGAATACTTCATGTAATATCCCATTCTCGGAGCTAGAATGGTTTCACATGTTAAATGCTGAAAATGCGAAAGTATTTTTAATCCGATTTTTATAAACGAGGGAAAAAAAATGTTCGTAAGAGATTACCCCATCATGTCATAGGAAAAAAACTTAATGAAAGGCAACAAAAACTTGAAAAATCATAAAATTTTTTACAAAAATTCAACTTTGAAGTGCCATAACTTCGAGATTTATGATTGGACTATAAATCTTTTATTTTTGATCCAGCTTATCAACATCGGTGGACTAAAACCAGAGAAAATGTCATTTTAGTAAACCTACCTTTTTTAAAACACTATAAATGAAAATTTGACGATCTCTGAACAATCGGAATGAGTTCGGACGCTTGTTTCAATGACACAGCATACACTCTATCGTTCTGTTTGTTGAACGATTCCTCAATGATAAAAATTTTGTCGTCAGTAAACAGAATTCGTCAGTGGTCATTGTTCGCGCACTGGCGACCCAATCCTGTTTGTTTCGTTGAGAGCAAGTGGCAAAGTGTGGAGCAAGTGGAGACACACCTCTTGTATGCACCGAGTCCCAAGCTACGTTTTAAAACACGTGACATTTTGTCCTTGCTGATATTCTGTCTACTTTTGGTATACCAGCAAAGTACGTTCGACTTTGCATGATGACGTTGAGAAGCACACGAAGCTCCGTCAAAATAGGAAAGAACCTCTCCAAGCCTTTCAATACCAGAAGAGGTTTTAGTCAGGGTGACACCTTATCGTGTAACTTCATTAATCTGCTGATGGAGTATATACCTCGCCATACTTGCATATGCCGATAATATTGACATCAACGGCAAATCCGAACGGGAGGTAAGCAAGGCGTTTTCAGAGATTGTGAAGCAGTCAAAACTCATGGGCTTAGAGGTAAATGAGGAAAAGACGAAGTTCCTAGTCTCAGCGCGCAGTAAGCCTACGCGTCTTGGACAATCTGTTGCAATGGGAGAGTACAACCTTAACGTTGTAAAGGACTTTGTCTACCTCGGAATGATGATTACCAGCGACAACAACATCAGTCTGGAGATTCGAAGAAGAATAACTCTTGCAATCCGTTGTTACTACGGGCTTAGTAAGGAGTTCAAGAGCAAAACCCTCTCTCGAAAAACGAAAATTGCGATATACAACAGTGAATGAGGAGGCGATCGGCGTGTTCGAGGGAAAAGTTCTTCGGAGGATTTATGGACCTGTAAAAGTTGGCGATGAGTTCCGCACCCGTATGAACCACCAACTGTATGAGCTCTATGGGGACACTGATCTAGTCAAGCGCATAAAACAACAGCGGCTGCGCTGGTTTGGACATGTTACTCATATGGATAAAGAAGCTCCAGTACAAAAAGTGTACAGGCGGAAGGCGAACGAATTAGGGAAAGAAAGAAGTGTAGGACGACCAAAACTCAGTTGGGAAAAACAGGTGCTGAAAGGCATTGTGGCGCTTAAATTGGCCAACTGGTGCCAGCTCGCACAAGACAGAGGCGAGTGGCGGGCATCAATTGCAGCGGCCGAGACAGTCAAACGGTTGTGATAGAAATATCGGGAATTTCGCCGAACTTGATCTTGGACGATTTTTATGCACTCAGAAAAAATTCGCCATGAATTTTAGAAAATCGCCTTATTTTAAAATTGGCCCTGGTATTTAGAAAAATTTTCTAATAAACAGGAAAAGTTTTCTGAAACTAAGAAAAATATGGCATAAAAAAATTTTTTTAGAAAAAACTTTTCTAAAAACAAGAAAAGCCCAGATTTTTCTGATAATTAGGGCGATTTTTCTAAAGTCTTTTTCTTAAAAATAGGGCAAAATTAACCTTTTATTTTAGAGAATAGCAGCTCTTAAAGAGAATACTGTAATTTCTTAAAAACAGGAAAATTTCCTGGAACTAATTTTCTTAAAAATATGGCGATGCTAGCCATTGTTTTAAAAAAAAAAAAAAAATTGTTAGGTGGTCCACTACAATAATATAAGTAGCCCATTCAGACGTGCCACTTCAACCCTGTGTCTAAGCGGCCGCCGTCGTTGCGCGCGACAAAGTTCTTGGGTTCTAATCCCAGTCAGTCACTGAAAATTTTAATTTATTTAATAAAAATTAACCAAAGCAGCTGGGGTGTTGTTCGAACGAAGTGGACCTGGAGCTGGACAGGTGGTGGACCTGGACCGGTGGTGGACGTGGACCAAGGGGGTGGACCTGGACCGGTGGTGGACCAGGACCCGGTGGTGGACCAGGACCCGGTGGTGGACCTGGACCATGTGGTGGACCTGAACCAGTGGTCTTAAACAATTTTTTCTGCTTTTAAGAAAATTCCTTTTCTCTTATTAAGAAAAATTTGTCTCTATATTAGAAAAAAATGGTTTATTTTAAGAAAATAGTTTTCAATGATTCAGAAAAAGATTCTAATTCTAAAAAAAAGTAGCTTTCCATAATATTTAGAAATTATTTTTCTAAATTTTAGTTAGTTCTAATTAAATTTCTATTATTCAGAAAGAGATTCTAATTCTACAAAAAGTAGCTTTCCATAATATTTAGAAATTATTTTTCTAAATTTCAGGGTGAGTCGCTTTAGGACGGATTTCAAAGGCGAAATTCTAATTTTAAGAGCTAATTTGGGACTTTTTTTATGAGTGTAGACCTCGTGTCGCCACATTTCTAAGCAGGAAATACAAAACCTGCAAATGGTTCACCCTGTAATTTCTAAAAGCTTATCGGTGTTTAATTTTCCCTGGTCAATGTGCCCTTAAACATCATCATTAGATAAACTTTAGTACATATGTATTAGTAATTGATTATTTGCCTTTTTGTGGTCAAAGAAACTGCGCAAAAGCAAATACTAACACGAGACCAACACGCGTCGGCAATTAAAACAAATGGAGATAGCAATACTGCTTTAGAATACTTCCAAAACTTGGGGGAACCAAGCATTATGGTTTGGTTTATCAATTTTAACTTTTCTACCTAATGACTGAGACTTATCTTCACACCAGAAACTAGAAATTTCATAGCCATATAAAAAGTTAGATTGCTATCTGGACGCCACTCAATTGTGTTAGAGTAATCATTGAATTTTGGGTGTACTTGTTAAGTTTTTGTTTAAAAATTTTAAATCTCTGCTAAGCAAGATTCCCAACACTTTCGATTTATATTTTTTATTCAATAAATAGACTTAAAGCTAAGACCTATGTACAGTAGAATACTGGACCGGCTAGGATATCTGCACCTAGTCCGGTAGTACACATTGTTCGAAATTCGTAAAACTATATAATCATATCTAAGTATTTCAGTACTAGTGGAAATGGCTTCTTCACATGGCTCCGGTTTGCAGCTTATAGAGAGTATAGTAGAGACCACGATTCTGGACAAGTTCCTTGTGGGTGCCGCTTTCACAGACCACACCATTCTCGAACACATAGATTACATCCGAGTCTATAATGGTGGACAGTCTGTGGGCTATGCTAATGGTGGTGCGTCCTTCGGCTGCAGCATCGAGGGCTTCTTGGACAATCTGTAGGCAATTAGATATTAATTTTGAGTAACTAAATGACTGGGAAAATTCAAACTCACCTTTTCACTTTCAGCGTCCAGGGCGGAGGTAGCCTCGTCGAGCAGCAAAATCTTGGGATTACGTATCAGAGCTCGAGCAATGGCTATTCTTTGCTTCTGTCCACCCGATAGCTGGGCACCCTTTTCACCCATGCGAGTCTCATAGCCCTGAACAAAAAGTTATTAATAAACATTTAAACTTCATATTTGAACCACCTACCAAGGGCAGAGCCGAGATGAACTGATGTATATTGGACTTTTTGCAAGCAGCGATGACCTCCTGCTCGGTAACCTCTCTCGAATTGTCTCCATACAGTATATTCTCCCGTATCGTGCGGTCAAAGAGAATGGGCTCCTGGGATACTATGCCCAGCTGATTGCGTAGATTTGTCAGGGATAACTGACGCACATCGTAATCATCAATTTTCACCGAACCCTCGTCCACATCATAGAAACGCTGGACCAGTTGAATACAGGTGGATTTGCCACACCCTGAGGGTCCGACCAAGGCCACTTTTTGTCCGGTCTTGACGGGTAATACTATGCCCTTGAGTACTTGAACCTCCCTGCGTGTGGGATAACTGAACTGAACTTTGTCGTACAACACATTGCCTTGCGAATGCCAGGGCTCATGGGAGACTTCGGGACTGTCCACAATCAAAGGTTGACGCTTCAGGAAGGTCAAAATGCTCTTGGCCGCTGTAATACCTTTCTGCATGTTGGGAGCAAAGGCCAAGGCGTTGGCTATCGAAGCCGTGCCCATGATCAAAGCTTGGGAAACTCTGTAAGGGAAAGGCTAAAGGTTACCACTTTGAAATGTTAAAACTAAGTAGATAAACTCACTTGAAAACATCCCCAAATTCGGTGCCTCGATTGACCACACACCAGCCTCCATAGTACATGCAGGCGGCATAGGCAAAGAACATCATGGAACGTGCCAGACCATAGACCAATCCACGATAGTGAGTATTCTTCTTGGCCTTCTCCACAGCAGGATAAAGCATATCCATGTAGTTGGAATGGAACATATCTTCTCTACCCAAGGACACTACGGTACGTATATTCGACACCACCTCCACAGCCAGTTTGGTGCAGTTCTCCATGGTCTTGGCCGTGCCCATGTTCTCCTGAGCCATAATAATTCTTTGCAAGTAAAATGCAATCAGTATAAAGGGCGTAAAGGCCAGAGCCACCAGACCCAGACTCCATTCGTAGTACATGGCCAGAGAGATGCCCAACAGTAGCGTGGCAATGGATTGTATAATGGTGCCAATACGCTGACCCGTGGCCTAAGGGAAAATGAGGGGAAAGTTTAGTTAGGATCTTAGAAAGTTGTTATCGAAACTTACGCCTTGCACTGCGGCAGCATCTCCAGAGAGTCGAGCGCAAAGACTGCCCGTTCCATTCGCACGATCGTCAAACCAGGCCACCTCCTGCCTCAGCATGGACTCAAACATTAATCCTCTCAAGCGTTCTGTGAGTCTCTCGCCAGCAATGCCAAAGAAGAAGATTTGCATAAAGGTGGCTATGCCCACCACAACTCCAGCTATTACGAAGTACAAACTGTACTGGTTGGTATTCTCCCTGACATACTCATCGTTATTCTGGACGGCCAGTATTTGCAGAATACTGCCAAAGAGCACGGCGAAAATGGGCATGGCACAACCCATTATAACGGACGAGATGCATCCCACTACAATTTGTGGCCACTCAGGAGCATTTAGCTTCATCACGCCCAACACAGGTGACACTTCGTTGGGATCCTTCACCTTCTTCTGCTTCTTCTTTTTCTTCTTTTTGTCAGTGGTGACCTCCTCTTCGTCCTCTTCATCCAAGACCTGTATCTCCTCTTCATCCTCATCCTTAATATCGAATTTCTTAAACATATCCCCAGTGGGGCTCAGAATGGTGCCATCATCATCACCCATTTGTGTGGTTACCAAATTGAAGTAGTGATTCCTGAGCATCATGAGCTCCTGGTGAGTGCCACTCTCCACCACCTGACCCTTGTTGATGACCACAATCCTGTCAGCTCGACGCACAGTGGACAAGCGATGAGCTACTATGACCGTGGTGCGTCCTGTGCTGGCCTTCTCGAGAGCTGCCTGTACCTTGGCCTCACTGGCCGTATCTAAGGCTGAGGTGGCCTCATCTAGCAGTAAAATCTCTGGATCACGGACCAAAGCTCGAGCAATGGCTATGCGCTGCTTCTGTCCGCCCGATAACTGAGCACCACGCTCACCCACCAGCGTTTCATAGCCCTTGGGCAGCTTCTTGATGAAAATGGCTGCATTGGCTGCTGCTGCTGCGGCATGGATATCCTCTTCGGTGGCATCCTCCCTTCCATAGCGTATATTCTCATAGATGGACTGGCCAAACAGCACGGGCTCCTGACCCACCACTCCAATGCGTGCGCGTAACCAGTTGATATTGATGTCCTTGACATTAATGCCATTGAAGAACAGATCTCCTCCCTGGGGATCGTAAAAGCGTTGCAGCAACTGTATGCAGGTGGACTTGCCACAACCCGAGGGACCCACCAGAGCCACCGTCTGACCACGGTAAATCTTCAGATTCAGGCGATTCAATATGGGCACTTCCTTTCGCGTGGGATACTGGAACTCAATGTCCTTAAACTCAATGGTGGTCAAGGGTTCTTTAAGGTTCTGACCCTTGGGCTCTATGGGGTTTATAATGGGAATCTGTTCAATGATGTGGAAGACCTTGGCACAGGCTCCCTTGGCTATGCCAAAGGCCTCAATGTAAGGCGAGGCCATGCCAATATTCATGGAGCCCATCATCACCGAGAAGAAGACCGTAATCATGGTTCCAGGGTCATAGTTAGCATAGTATGGATCCTTATAGCCCTTGAGCACCAGTCCAACGCCATACCAAAAAGCCAATGCGTAAGAGGCATAAATGAAAAACCACAGCAGACCGAATCCCATGCCTGAGAACATATTGCGCTTGATGTTCAAGTTTCTGGCAGCCACCACACGCTCCTTATAAGCTTCCACCTCTTTGGATTCGCCCTCAAAGGCTTTCACGGTGCGTACACCCGATAAAGCTTCCTCGGCCACCACTGCGGCACCTGCATACATGTTGACCTCCTGCTTGGCCAGTCTAGAGGTGGCCACCGCCACCAGGCCCATGGCAATAAAGGTGACCGGCAGACTGGTTAGGCAAACCAGAGACAGTTGCCAACCCTTGACAAAGGCTAGCACCAGTGAGCCTATAAAGGACACAATGTAATGCACAAACATCACCACCTTCTCAGCCAGACCATCCTCCATCTTTGAAAGATCCCTGGAAAGCAAATAAGCCACGGATTAAGCAGGTGTCTACTACAATTATAAAGTGACTTACTCATTCATGCGACTGGCCACCTCCCCGCTCTGATTGAAGTCATACCAGCTCATGTCCTGATGCAAAATAGAGCGGAAGAACTTGGAGCGTATGCTTAAGATCTGTGAGTGGGCAGCATAATTGAAGCAGGTGATGGATACGTAAGAGCAAACCAACATCACAATGCCTATGTAGGTATTCTGCAGGGAGAATGTGGTTACAGCATCCAATAAAGCCTCCGAAAGATCTTCGTTTCGTGTGTATTTGGCACCCTCCATGGCACCACCAAATTTAATCATGTTCTATAAGGATTAGAAAGTGGCAGGTGATAAGATCAAGTGTTTATGGTAAAAAAAGGCGATTAGTACTTACATTCGCTAGATTACCAAAAATCCAACTGTTAGCCGGTGTGGTGAGACCCGTGGCCACGGCACAGAGTAAACCAATTGCATACAAAGTACGATCCTTGGTGGTGGCATAACGAAACATATGAAAGAAACCCACGGGCTTGATATCCTCTTTGGGTTTACCATCATCTGGTTCGGCCTCTTCATGTTTGGATTTCTTCTCGGGTTTATTGGGTTCACTATTTATAGATAAGGTAGGAAAAACCATGATATTTAGAAGTTTTGATATAAACAGCTTATCTATGACACCAATCAAGGCTAGGCCAGGCAAGTGCACCCACCATATTTGCTATAAACGCCTTATCTATGACACCAATCAAAAGGCTGGGTCAGCCGACTACACGCGACAGTGCATTGCTGTGGGCTGCAGTTCAGTTTAGGGACGAAAGCCACAAGCATATGCACAGGCAATACCGAAAGTTTTCAGAATCGAACTTACTTATATTAGAAGTGCTTTTGTAGATGGATAGATAGATTAACCATTATAGTAAAGTAAAAGTAAAATGGCTTGTCTAGTTGACACAGCGCCAAGGCTTGTCACGTTGACACAGCCCCAAAGCGCCAAAGCCGAGCTTCTTTCAATCTCTTGGCTTGTGCGCTTCTAATTTTCGCACAAGAGAAAGGGACCTACAGTTTAACGCCGAATTCGAACGGCAGCTTGATAAGCTTTTCATGGCTAATTACTACAAAGCTGGCGCCAACAGCAGAGAGGCGTGACCGGGTGTACAGTTTAATCAAAGAAAAAACTTTTCATTAGATGTTCCGAGGCGGCATCGAACCCACGACCTCTTGCACAGCGGTCGTGCATACTAACCGCTGAGCCACCCGGCCACAACCATTATTATAGGATTTTTATCGCTGAACACGAATCTGGCCTCTAAAAGTGCAAATCACGTCAAGATTTTGAGAGAAATAGACACAAAGTCTCAAAAACCCCAGCTTCTGCCCTTTTTCAATCAAGTGTAGAGAATAAGGCCGAGGTGCTAGAAGTCTCTAATTAGGCTTAAATTAAAGCTTGAACTATCATCCATATGAATCAAATCGGAAAATCCCTGACTCAATCTTAAATTTTCATGTTTTTCATGCTTTTTATACCCTTGCAGATGGTATTATAAAATTGTGCGGATGTTTGTAACGCATTGAAGGTAGCATCTCCGACCACATAAAGTATATATATTCTTGATCAGCATGACGAGCAGAGTTCATTTAGCCTTGTCCGTCTGTCCGTCCGTCCGTCTGTCTGTTTCTATGCTATCTCCTCCGTCAAACTTTGCCCGAAGTCTTTTGGTACAAGTACGCTGCACATTTGTCGGAATCGGCCGGATCGGATGACTATAGCATATAGCTGTCATAGAAACGATCGGTAGAAAACTAGTTTTAGTTAGAAAATCTTTTTTGTTTTCAATGGAAACGCTTCCAAACTTCGTATTTTTTAGTTAACTATCCTTTCCCATGCTTTCACAAAGTTTTGTCAAAATCGATCATCTATATGGTGTAGCTGTCATAGAAAAATATAGTCTGAAAAGTACACTCAGAAAAAAAAACGCTAATTTTGTTCTTGAATTAAGTACAAACCGTGTCGATAGTACGGTAAGTACAAAAATACTTGATCCTAGTACAAAATTCTTATATTAAGAACGATTTTTTCAATCCCAAAATACTTGATTTAAGACTAATTCGGTATATATTAAGTACATTTCGAACTATTTTGAAATATTTTTGATCGTACTTTTAGGTTGTTATGGCCTTAAGTCAAGCCCGATTAACTCCCAAAAAGTACAAAATATTCTTACTCAAATTCCAGTAATTTCTAAGGTCAGCCCAAATACATTTTAGAAAGAAAAAATGAGAGTTTCAAACAAGAACAAAATGTTCTTGGTCTGAGCCCATTCTCAAGTCCTCCTAAAACGAGTTCTCTTTATTGAACCAAAGAAGGCAGGATATATCCAAGGGCCATAAATTAACCTCTTTGTCAAAAATTAACCCTCACTCCATAACAAAAGAGTTTAAATCAGTTGGGAATTTTAAGAACAGACTCGCTTAAAAATAATTTACATATTACGTTGCACACTTTTCGGAGCTAGAATTATAAGTCAATTTTGTACTCAATCTAGCACATTTTGTACTTGAACTTCCTGTAAGTACAAAATGTTCTTGATTCAATAACATTTGTTCTCATTTCAAAAATAATAGCACTTGTTTTTCGTTATTAGTATGTTTCGTTTCCAATTTAAGTAAACCCAATAACGAATCATACTTGAAATTTTAAGTACAAAACGGGTTAAATTCAATCCCGTTTCACTTAAAACGCTGGCAGCCGTTTTTTTCTGAGTGTACAAAAGAGAATTTTAACTCAATAAATGCAGAACACTTTTCAGTATCAGCCTGGTTCCGTACTTTGTCACACTAAAAAGACATTTAAGTCCTTGAAACACTGCATATTCGGCAGTTCATTTATATTTATATTCTTGCTTTCATTGCTTTTTGCAGTTCCCAACTGCTTAAAGCGGTGATTGCATGGAAAAACATCAAGCAATCAGGAGTATTTAGCAAACGCCTACTGAAGATTGGATTTGGACATCCATGAAACAGTACTGCATAGGCATCCAGCTCTTCTTGGTGTATCAAAGCATAAGTTGTTTACAGTTGTGAACAAGCGCAACATTTTTGACCTCGAGCCAGCTAAACTCATTACTAATTATATTTAAAATTTTTAAATTCTTTCTACTTCACCAATTTGAGTCATGAAAATGCTTTCGCCATCAAGCTATCACCTGGTTGGTAAGTGTTTTTATTTGATTTGTATGTATTCCCATATCAAGTTAGTAACTCATGCATCTAATCAGCTCTTTGAACGTCGACCCACGTTGTCAAAGGAGATCTAGTACGCCGACGCACAAACACAGACACACACACATAAAATCCACTATAAGCCACATAAAATTCCTTTCTTTTGTTTTGGTTCGGATTGATAAGAGTGGGCCTGAACCGTCGCAATCAGTTGATAATTAACTGGTTTGGTTATGGCCAAAAAAAAAATAAAATAAAATAGCGTAAACTGCTAAATCATCGTTGCATTGAAATTTTCTTCAAGAGTTGTAAAACACACCTAGCCAAGACATGAGGATCAGTCTGAGTATACGAATGTTGATAAGATTTTTGTTAAAAATTAAGGATGAATCTTTCAATTTTTCCTTTATATATTCTATTTTATTATTCACATATTTTTTGTATAAGGTTTTTACTAAAACATTTGATAAGCGATCAAAAAATCGATCAATCAATCATTCTGTTAAGACACAAGTATAATCCTTCAAAAGATTTAATTTCACCATATTTTCATCATTTTCACTACATTTTCTAAAAACAATCACTTAATTTCCATTTTAATTGGTTTAAAACTCACAAGCTCTTTCGATCTTTGTCTTTGCCAGCAAAGGATTCGCTGCCCATTATAATATTGGTTTTATAATGGGACGGTGGCCCCTCATCGTCCTTGACGATTTTACCGTTAGGTGCCGCGGTCATTCTAATTAACTAGAAAACTTGTTCACTTTTTCTTATATATTACAATTTATCACGTGAACCAAATATTAGCACAATTCCGTAAAGACTAATCGAATTGCGAAATATGTTTGGCCTTTTATATTTGAATACCCACCCAGGTTGATAGGAGTGTTATCAAGACCCCAAAAATGCTGATAGAGTGTGTTTTTATCAATTTATTGTACTCACTTAAACAAAACTAAGAGTAACGGTGAGTGTCTAGGTGTACAAAGAGAATGGAAGTTTGTAAAGTCCTTTGCGGGACTCAAACTAGATCGTGATTGCTGCGTGTTTGTTGAAGAGGCTAATGAACAATCAATTAGTTGTACATGATTCACTGCTCAAGATATATGTACTAAGATCGGCTATTTACCGTAAATGGAAGTGTGCTGGTACCCTACGAAAAGGTATACTGAAATTTGCAAAATATTTCTCAACACGTTCATTTATTAGTAGGTATAACTTTAAATTTTTGTTTTCTGAATTATGTTTATAAAACTGTTTTTTGACTGTTTTTACGTATTTAACTCTAAGTAAACCTGCCGTTTTTTGCCGGCTCAAGGTTAAATTATGCTAAAAATATTATTTTTAAACTGTTTTTACGACCTTAATACTAAGTAAACCTGCAGTTTTTAGCCGGCTCGAGGTCATGTTATGCTTTCGCATAACTTTAAACAGTCAAAAAATAGTACTCAAAACGCTAGGCACCGCGTTTTTTTCCGCCTATCATATTATTGTGGTTGTGTGTTACTATATACTCGATACTCAAAACTTGATACTCAGGACATACTCGATGCGATGCCAAATACTCGATTCTTAGAATTCGACACTCAGTACTCGATACTCAGTACTCGATACTAAGTACTCGATACTAAGTACTCTATACTCAGTACACGATTCTAAGAACTTAATACTAAGTTCTCGATACTCAGTACTCGATAACGCAGTATTCGATTCTTAGTGCTTGATACTAAGTATTCGATAGCAAATACTCGATACACAGTATTTGATACTCAGTACTCGATACTAAGACATCAAAACTTAGTATTCAATTCTAAGTACTCGATACTTTGAATTTGGTACTCAGCAGACGATGCTAAGTACTCGATACCACGTACTCGATACTTTGTATTTGATATTATGTGTACTCGACTCTAAGTACTCGATACTCTATATTCGATACTCAGTACTCAAAACTAAGAACTTCCACTCCCCCTACACGACCAACTTAAAGCCCTAAACAACAACACCACAAAATATGTATGCCCCAAAGCCGAGCTCCTCTCAATCGGACGCGATTTATAGACCACATGGGACAATTCAAAATATGATTTACTGTTAAGTTTAATTTAATTTCGTAATCTGAATAATATTAACAACGTAATGTTAAACTCTTATTTTTGTGAATCTTTTAAAAGCTTTGGAATCGATGATTTACTGTTAAGTTCAAATTCATTTCATAATCTGAAAAATATTACCAACGTAATGTTAAACTCTTATTTTTGTGAAGATCTTAAAAAGGCAGAGCTATTGGGGACTTTATAAGTATTTCTGAACGTTAATCACGATTTTTTTATCAAACTTTTCTGAGGATTTTAAGACTCAGTTGCCCAAAACACAAGAATACTTTTCAAACTCCACTTTTCTATGACAGCCATACTATATAGATGTCCGATTTCGACCAAATTTGGTGGAATCATGGAAAAGCATAGTAAACTAAGAAATACGAAGTTTGGAGGCGTTTCAATTGAAAACAAAAATGTTTTCTCACTAAAGCTAGTATTTCGACCGATCGTTTCTATGACAGCTATATGCTATAGTCAGCCGATCCAGCCGGTTCAGCGTATATGTACCAAAAGACTTCATGCAAAGTTTGGTGGAGATAGCTTTCAAACTAACGGAGGAGATAGCATAGAAACAGACAGACGGACAGACGGACAGAGTAACAGGGCTAAATCAACTCTTTACTTTATGTGGTCGGAAATGCTTCCTTCAATGCGTTAGAAACATCCGCACAATTTTATAATACCCTCTACAAGGGTACACAAAAAATTTAATGTCCAGGTCCACCGTCCTGGTCCAGGTCATCTGTCCAGATCCACCGTCCAGGTTTATCGTCTTGGTTTACCGTCCACCGTCAAGGCCCACCGTCATGGTCCAGGTCCGCAGAGACATCGCTTGTAAGGGGTGATTTTTTGGCTATTATCTTTTTGGCAACACTGGTTTAAACAGCTCACGCACGTTTCGTGTTTTGTTTCACTGTCAAACATCTTCAGTTTGGTCTATAATTTAACCATGAATCGTCTCACAAACGAACAACGCTTGCAAATTATTTAATTTTATTATCAAAATGCGTGCTCTGTTAAGAAAGTTCATCGCGCGCTTCTTCCATTTTATGGTCAGTTTAATCGACCCACTGAAGCGGCTATTCGGGCTATTGTAACTAAATTTCGCACCAAATTTACATTGTTGGACATTAAACCACCAACACGCTTACGTAGAGTGCGAACTGAAGAAAATATCGCAGCTGTATCGGCCAGTGTTAATGATGACCATCAATTATCGATTCTCAACATTATCGAACTCAACAACGTGGAAAATTTTTCGGAAGGATTTAGGTGTGAAGCCTTTCAAAATACAGCTGGTGCAAGAATTGAAGCCGAACGACCTACCGCAACGTAGAATTTTTTGGTGAATGGGCACTTGGAAAGTTGGCCGAAGATCCACTTTTTTTTACCGAAAAATTGTGTTCAGCGACGAAGCTCATTTTTGGCTCAATAAGGTACGATAACAAAATTGTCGATTTTGGAGTGAATATCAGCCAGAAGCATTGCAAGAGCTACCAATGCATCCAGAAAAAGTCACAGTTTGGTGCGGTTTAGGCGGTGGCATCATTGGACCGTACTTCTTCAAAGATGATGCGAATCGTAACGTAACTGTGAATGGTGAGCGCTACCGTGAGTGATGTCCAACTTTTTTGCCTAAAATGCAAGAGCTGACTTGCATGGCATGTGGTTTCAACAAGACGGTGCCACATGCCACACAGCACGCGCAACAATGGACTTATTGGGAGGCGAGTTCGGTGAACATTTTATTTCACGTTCGGGACCAGTCAATTGGCAGCCTAGATCGTGCGATTTAACGCCTTTAGACTATTTTTTGTGGGGCTATGTTAAAGCTTATGTCTATACAGACAAGCCCGCTTCAATTCACGCATTGGAAGACAACATTGAAGCATTTATTCGTGAGATACCGGCCGAAATGTTGGAAAGAGTATGCCAAAATTGGACCCATGATGGACCAATTGAGGCGCAGTCACGGTCAACATTTGCATGAAATAATCTTCAAACATTAAATTATATGGACCGTACTATCGATTCAAATAAAGATTTCATGCATTTTTCTGAATTTTATGTGTTTTTTTAAAAAACTTTCCTATAGCTCTTAAAAAAATCACCCTTTACAAACACAACCAGTTTTTGGGGTGATTTTGATCTCTAAATCACAAAACTTTTGCAGAAGTGGAACCGAGAACAAAGCCGCGTTAAGCGGAAAAGCTTAAAAGTTCTTTAAAAAAATGTAAATATCTCCAGATTTGGTTTGTTGATTCTTAATTCAAATCTTATTAAAAGGTAATTGAATATCCACTTCTGAGTGCAATGGTTGAGCTCGGCGCTATTAAGGCTTATATGGGCAAGTTTGCGTCACATTTATCATGTGTCTGAATGGGGTTTTCCTAAGTTGTAAGTTATGAACCAGCATCTTATTGTATGCAACTTAAAAATATGGGAAAAATTCTTTTGGATAGCAAATTTGTGCTTAAGTGTTTAAATAAATAAAGTTCCATATGGGGCCGCTATTGTCTGATGTAGTTTTCACGGTTGATAGGAGAAACCCTAGCCGTAACCTTTATTAGTTTCAGTTTAAATCTTAGAAATATACCAAATATCTATAATCTCTGAAATTTGCATAAAGATGGGATAACAAATGGCGGAGTTATCGTAAGTGAACCGACCCGTTATCTCTTGAGTTTTTCAGGTTCGGTTCGCTGTTCTGTTTACAAGAGACTAGCTCGGCATGGTTTGCTTTCTTTTCGTAAACCCCATTTCTCTTGGTTAAACCCATTTAGTTTTGATGTCAAAATTATTTTCTTTAACTTTTCCATATCTGGTATTCTATTTGAAAAAGGGTATCTGCTGGCCAATATTTCCCTATAACAGAGCTCTATCACCTTTAAGGTATCTTCCAAAAAATTTAACAACCCGCTTTGTGCATGTCATCATCACATTTCTACCAAACGCAGAAGGTGGGCCTGGGTAACCCAATCTTATCGATTGAGTGCCAAGCATACGAGTCACATAAAGCGTGACCAAATATCGAAGATTAGGCCAATTGAATTAGATTGTAGCAGTAAGGGGGAGGGCTATAAAGTGACGGGACAGCTTTTAGGGTAATTCGTGAATGGAAAAGCCAGTAAATAGAAAAAAAAATCACATTCCCTTATTGACAATTGATTTGATTTGCATATTTATTGATAATGCTCCATGTAATCCTTCGCGCTGATGAGTTGGACATAATTTTTTATTGGGTGTTCTTATCAATGTTGTGTCTACTTTGACATGCTGATTAATGAGTAATAATTTTATTTTTGCTTAGGAAAATCGCATGACCATGCGCAACGCATCTCGATTGATTTTGGCCTGCTTGAGCACATGTCCCTCCACAAAGATATCCGATTCGTATTGCAAATAGTTGACACATTTGTCCACATACATCAAAGACTCCTCCAGCAGTTCCTTGGGCGAGAGATTGGTCTCCAAGGCAATGCGTCGCGTATGCTCGGATATGGCCGAATGAAGCTCGAAGCAAAGGGTACCGAGTGTGCGTACTTCACCTGGACAAATAAGAAAACACATAAAATCCTCATTAATGTTTTTAGCACTCGAGATAATACTCGATGTATACGCAATTGGAGATAAGGGTCTTACATGGCGTTATGGTCTCGTACAGTTGCACCAGTTCGCGGGCAAATTTTAGCTTCAATTGTAGCTTATCATCGGGCAATATCATCAATTCACGCTGGTCTTTGGCGATAAGCTGGACTAGCAGTATTTTCACCTCACTCATATGAAAGTGCTGAGGTGGTAGCCATTTCTCATAGTGCTTCAGATATCTGCAAATGAATGGAATGAGTAAGAGCGCCACAGAAAGAACGTCATGAACTCACTTTAAACCATTTTCAGCCGTCTTCTCCATGCTCTGTATATCTTGACCGGCACGTTCAAGTATCCCCTCCACATACTTCTTTTGCACCTGCTTCTGGCAGTCGCCACAACGCCAACTACCATTCCAATCTTCTGCCTTGGTGGGCAGCATCAGACCAGTGCACTTCCGATCCTCACATTTGATGGCACTGTAATTCGTATCCAGTTCGGTGGGATCCACACAGCGTAGGCAGGCACATTTGAAGAGTTTCGTCTGCATGAGATGTCGCTGACGATCGGCTGTGCCCCAAACGGCATCCGAGTAGCAAATGCTTAGGTGAGAGTTCTTCTTAATTGGTCCCGGAGCCCACAAAATGCAATGGCCATGTTTGTTAAAGCTCTTGGCCAGATTGGGCAGGCACGAGTTCTCCACGAAGGAGGCCAAATAGAAGACAGCCACATGAGGAGGATCAGAGGTGGGCACTTCATGGCCATTAATCTGTAGAGCACCCACCGTGCGCATGATTTCTTCCTCGCTGAACTTTTGGGTCTTGAAAAATCTAAGAGAAGCAAAGAAAGAATTAACCGTGCAACTCTTTACTAAGGTATTCCATCTACTTGGGTATAAACTGGCCTATGCTGGCCAAATCCGCCTTCCACTGGCTGGAGCCTCTACGTGTGGACTCCAATGATTCCAACTCACTAAACTTTTCCTTATTCTTTGGACTCGATTCCCCTATGAGCAAACATCTCACTGTGCTGACGCAGGTGTAGAGAGGATGTGGTCCCTGGAACTCTTGCACATTGACGTTTTGTCCCCGATCCTGGGTGAGCTTACATTCCGCTTGGTGCTCATCGAGGGACTTGCACTCGGGGCCACACAAAGGCCAACCACATTTGGGGCAATCTATGTGATCCTCCGCTTCGATACTATTCAAACAACCCATGCAAACAGGTGCCGAGATTTGGGCTGGTCCACGCACCAGCGGTGCCTCCTTCACCAGAATCTCATAGGGTTTGATGTCGCGGGTGGCCACCAAGTGTCTGCCCAGCTGCTCATTGTGGGCTATCTGCAAAGTTGAGGTTAGGGTGAGAGCCAAATCAACACAAGTGAATCGCTGCTGCCTACCTTGAAGGGCCGGCAGTTGGGCTTATGTGTCTTCCAGTCCTTCTTTTGGTGTTCCACACTACAGTACGAGACCTGATTGCAGTTGGAGCAATTGTTTTTCGTTGGCTCCGCACACACCTGACAGGGATTCATCGCGAAGACTGAAATGTATGAAAATTTCTTCCACTCACTTCACTGAGTCTGAGGGAAATGCGATGTGGGTCAGCCAACCAGATGATGAGCATGTATACGAATCGAGAGGAACTATAAATAGATCCCATTCACAATTAGCTTGCGGTGTGGACCAATGCAGTGTGGCCGTGGGCAATGGAAGTTGCTAACAAAAGAACGGGATGGTTGCATTTTGTAGTCGATTAAATGATGGTGAAAAGGTAGAGCCTCCTTCAAATATTATACACATTTTTCACTTTATTCAAATGTTGAACTTTGCTTTTAGCTTGAAGTAATGTTTCTGTGATGCACTCTTGCCCTCAAAATTGAGCTTAGAGAGGCTTCTCTTTCTTTCGAAAGTCGGTATTTACATCTGTGTTGTGTTGTATGCATTTACATATGCATCATTGCTGGTAAATTATTACTGTTAAATATTACAAATTCGGCTTTCTCCAAAACCACTCTCCGAGAGTTAGGCAGTTTCCATAGCTTTGAGAGGGACAATTAGCTTTGGGGAGTACCTAAGTATTTGTACCTTGGCCCTAGGTACAAACCTAGATGCATCTCTTGTGTGTTAATTATCTCATACTTATCTAAAATTAAATACCTATTATTTAAATTATAAACTTAAACGTCAAATTTCGTAATTAATACTGACTATGAATCATGATCAATGATCATCTTCTTAAATTTCTCACTTATGTAATATTAATTGTTAATAAGAACAGAAGTGCGCTTAACTATACATCAGAGCTTTCAAAATATGGTCATTCAATTGTTTCTTTGCTGTCTGCTCACCAAAATGACAGGTAAAAATTAAACAGACTCGCCCACTCTCTGTACGGAACACTTGTTTTTCCATCTTTCGTGTTTTCTGTTTCATGGTTCTCGATGAACCATGGTTCTCAAGCTGTTGTCGTAAGACAGCCGCGTGGGGATCAATTCGTTTAGCTCTCAGCAGTTAAACAAAGCCAAATGTCGGCTCAAAAAATCTTTTTAAACCCTTGCATTGGATACTATAATTTTTCCCAGAAATTTTCAACGCTTAGAAATATTTATTTCCGACTAAAAACCGCGAAAATTGCAAAATTTACGTTTTCGCTATTACTTGGGGTAATTGGTCGACGCTTGCCCTGGAAGGTTTCCAAGTAGAAGAAGCCGCGAAATTTGCAAAATGTTCGTTTATTATAAAACTTTGGAGAATGTTTGGACGCTTGCGCGTGAAGGATTCTGATTTGAAGAAATGGGCCGGAAATAGTCCAAAAACCGCGATAATTCAAAAACTATACCGTTCATCCGATTCCGATTAAATTTTGGTCAATGGTTAGACGCTTGGCCGCAAAATTCTCAAAATTATACCGTTCATCCGATTGCAATCAAACTTTGGGGAATGAATAGGCTTGCTCGAGAGGGTTTCTAAGTTGAAGAAATTTGCAGAAAATTTTCCAAAAACCGCGAAAGGTTTCCAAGCAGAAGAAATGGGCGGAAAATGGTCCAAGAACCGCGAAAATTGCAAAATGTTCGATTTTAATGAAGCTTTGATGAATGGTTGTATACTTGCCAGCGAAGGTATCTAAATTGAAGAAATGGGCCAAAAATGGTCATAAAGCCACGAAATTTAAAAAACTATACCGTTCATCCGATTGCCAAAAAACCTTGGGCAACGCTTTCCCGCCAAGGTTTCTAAGGTCCAAAAATCGCGAAATTTGCAAAATAACCTTATGAGTATTTATGAAAGCGCTTAGTGCTTATATCACAATGCCGGCGTTGGTAAATGGAAGCTGAAGAATACACGGTCCAAAATATTGCGAAATTTGCAAATTTTCGATTTGAGCCTGGATTATTGTGAAAATTTGATAGACGGCAATTGTAGACGGGTAAATAGAAAGTATTAACTAAACAGTCAAAAAGTCACGAAATTTGCAAAATATTCATGATTTTAGATTATCATGAAGAGGTGTTTAAAGAGAAAAAGATCGAACGGTCCAAAATGTTTATACCGACATGCAGCCTGCACTAGTTGTAAACGAGGGAGCAGAATTACGTTAGGTAGAATCCAGCTCCTTTTTAATATTGGTTGGACTAAGACCTTTTATATGAAAGTATTGTATCACATAACGATGACCAATTTTGTCCATGTTTGCAAATCAATAACAAGCGTTCTCTATTAAAATCGACAAAAAAAAACTGTGCAATGTAAGGGCACCAAATTTCAAACTTAAGCTTTTAATAGTCGGTATTTCCCCTTTTTAATATTTTTGTGAACATTTTTCTACACTACTGTGCTACGTCGGACATTTCTGGGACGGCCCTCGTATTAGACGGACCCTGAACTTTATTCAATGATCTTTAAAACGGTGTAGTACTTCCTAGGCTTTGTAGTCTTATGAAGTAAATACTTATATTTTTCGATGCTTAATTAATTAAAGTTTACAAATTACCGGCGTAAAAAATTAGGGGTAAGAAGAATAATGGGTTCGCTAGATATCTACTTAAAAGTCAGACGCAATCATACTAAAATATACAATGAAACGAAGTAATTCCGAGTGGTTTGTTCAGAAGTATTGTTCGTCTCGTTCTAGGTAAAACTGGAAAGTGATTTTCCTGTTCTTTAAAGAAACGGCATCTTCAAACAAAACTCAAGAAACCTATCTACCTCGGACCTACCAAATCTCTCTCTAGAACAGAGGCAGGCAAAAAATACATTTATATTTTTGCATTAGAGCAGGGTTCCCCAAGAAGAGAGGAGAGCAAATGTGTGAATGTATTGTGTGACATCAATATGAAATAATCTAGTATTTTCTTTTACAACACTGGTATCGCTCGTGGCGAATGGACACATATTAAATCAGGGTTCCCCAAGAAGAGAGGCTCTCTGACGCTCTCTGACTCTCTCTAACACACACTGATACATTACTTCGGCAAGCATTCGGTGTGAATTTCCGAGTGTGTTCGGCCCCCCGGGGCATGGCTGGGGAACACTGTATTAAATATGTACATTTTTTTCCTATGGAAAAAATGTGACATTTTTTTGGATATGTGAAAAAATGTGAAAATATGTACATATTTGCTATAGTGGAAATAGGCTATAAGAGCGAGATTAGTGGGTTATTGTTAAATTTGCGTTAAAGTGGGTTATTGTTTTAAAAATGTTTAGGTTTTTCTGGACTATTTATAGACTTCAATATTGCATCTATTTCTATATCTTCCGGATAACATGTTATACGTAAAAGATCTTCTAAATGGCTGTCACTTAGTCTATTTCTCATCGATTGCTTAATTATTTTCATGGTGGAAAATGTAGATTTACAAATATAAGTCGTTGTGAACATCGAACAAAGTTTTAACATTGACTTTTTCTACCAAAAATCAGTACCTAGGGGCAACATTATACCATCTTTCATTGCGTTGATTTCTTTTTTAATATCCTCGGGAAAAGTTGAGTTTTCAGTTTCGAGGGGATTATTAAAAATTGAAATTAGCCAGTCGATTTGGTTTAAATCCTCAAATCTTTCATCAATTTCGGTTGAAAGTGTATTAACTGCATCTGCATAGTCTTCCCATCGGCTATTAATGGGGTGTAGTTAATGGGGTGTAGTTTAAAATAAAATTTAAATGCTTTTATTTTAGCAGTTTCAGTATTAAAAAAATAAATTAATAATAAAAATATATACAAATAGGCAGAGTAGCCATATTAATTTTTTGCAGTGTAGCCCGTAGGCAAAGCGCCGTCAATGTGCTCAACTCGACGCACAGACTGCGACTGACAAATTTTGTACTCTCTGCCAGTCAGTGAGACGACTTCGGCATGCCTTCGGCTGCCTATACATGTGAGTTGCCGAAAGTGTTCGGCCCCCCGGGGCATGGCTGGGAAACACTGCATTAGAGTGTGAGAGCAGCAAAACAATTGCTCTCAACTTCAGAAGCAATGACTGCGTCGCGGCGCAGCAAAACAAGAGCCGAGCAAGCACACAGCGCAGTAAGCTTCTACTGTGTCTGTGGGAGCAGCGCTGCTTTGAGATTTTTCGTATCCTTGAATCCTTGAATCAGTATCCAATCGACTTTTCGGCAAGGTAAAAAGTTAAGTTTTAGGCTGCACCTAGACCTAACTCGAAAACTTTGGTTCACTAACATTCTTAAATATTACTGGTAATAGTAGTTGGTTTATTTTCATATTACTAAAAGATTACTTTTACTACCTTTCCAAACGATTTTAAGTTTGCAAATCCTTCGTAAATATCTTAAGAAGGTCGAAATAAATGCAAATAAAATATCAAATCAATTCAAATGCCAAGTTACTAAACCAGTTTTAAGATTCCAGAGAATATTTGAAGCTCTTTTAGCTCACATATCTTGCGATTCTTAAAAATAATGTCTAAAAAAGAGAAAACTAAACAATGTATGAGTTTTTCGACAACAAAAAAACCCAAAATTTCGAGCTGATTCCCAAAATATCACATAAAGCCTTTGTCTCAAAGCCACTATCGTAAAAGTTTTGTGATTTAGTGACCAAATATAGTCAGAAACCCGGTTTTAAGTCGCATCATTTTGTGGAAGTGGAATCGAGAAAAAGGCTGCTAGTTTCGAGGAAGCCTAAAAAATTTTAAATCTTACTTTTTTAACTCAAAAGATGGGACCATGTTTCCAGACCTAAGAGAGCATTATTAGTATTTAAAGCAGCGATGGGCAACGCTTAGACCGCCTGTCCCTCGCAGCCCGTCCCGTTATTGAGCCTTAAAAGTAAAGTGCAATAAAATACTCGACAGCCATCAACAAAATACGGCCACAAAAATCTGCTGCTCTTCTGTTTGATTTTGCTGCCCACCGCTGATTTAGAGCAGCGATGATCAAGAAGAGCGAGGCCAAAAAGTGAGAGTAAGAGAAAAGAAAGGAAACTTTTTTATAGCACGGCGCAAATATTTTTATACGCTGAAATTATTTAATTTGTTTTTATCGTGGATTTGTTTAAAGTCTTCATCAATGTTAAATTCTTTTTGGTAGTATTTTATTCTGAATAAGTCTTCAAGGTGCTGGTCAGTCAATCTAGTTCTGTTAGCATTTTTAATTAGCCTCATTGATGAAAATGTGGTTTTTCACATATTAGTGGTAGAAAACATAGAACAAAGTTTCAAAATGTGTTTTCTGGTGATAGGGTGTTTTTCAGCAGGCAGCTCTTTCCAAAAATCTGCACCAACCCCAATTGGCAGCCTTAAGTCATATTTCATTTTGGCGACTTCTGCCTGTACGTCATCCGGTAAGTCTGCGCTGGGAATATCGAGAATAAGCGGCGAAAATAATGCGGCGCAAAATAGCTCTGAACTGCCCTCATCGACGGTTGGGCAGCGAATGCAAGCAAATAGAGCGCTGCTTATGCTCATATGCCCGACTTCGGCATGCGCTCGGCTCCTGTGCGTATAATAGCCGATTGCTTTCGACCATGGGGGCTATGGGTGAACATCGCTGATTTAAAGTAACTAAATCGTCGACGGATAATTCATTAATTCCTAGTGACTTGAGGAAACCAGTCACCCCTTTTTTTCTATGCCTTTGAACATCACTAACATCGTGGCCCTTTTGTCATACCTTTCATTGAATTAAGAACAGGCATAAGATTGCTTTTCCGTTTCCATTATTACCACACACACACACACACACAGGCAATGTTGTGTGCGCCAGTGTGTGTGCGCGCCTCTTTTCCACAATTTCAAACGTTTGATTTATTTTCTTCAACCAATTTCATAGCTCCTACATTATGTACAAGCGTGTTATGTGTTTCTCTTTAATGCCCCTTTTCCTGTGGCACTCAACTACAGCTATGGAGTACAATTTACATTCGGCTGCCAAATAGGATTAATTTTTGTTTATAAATACAATTTGCTTTCTTTTTACACAATTTTCTCTATATATATAATTATATAGATACACGATAGCCTCCACCCCAACAACACTCTGAGGTATAAACCACTCTCAACTAATGCCTAAACTTTGATTTGGGCCTAAATCGCACTCGATTCGCTTTCGATCAAATATCAGTCTCGTCATTGGCCCCGTTAGCCTCGCGCAATGTGACAAATTTCTGCAGTGTGACGTTCTCCTTGTTGTTGTTGATGTTGTTGCTGGTCTGGCTGGTGCGGAGACGTGCCTTGTTGCGCGCTGTCTTCTTCTCTCGAATGCCATTGACTTGGAAATTATCGCTTTGGAATGGTATGGTAATGGTGTAGTCATTCTGAAATGCAATACGCTGCTGCTCAGGGGCAGGCTGCTCCACTGGAGCGTGCACCTGGTAGTTGCCTGGTGAGGGGAGGAAATGGTGAGTTATCTTTAGCAATTGTTTGATTTCAGGACTTACCCTTGGCTCCAAACATTTCTGCATGCTGCTTGAACGTATTCCGATTGCGTCGTCCACGCTTGCGCATATTTAAACGCAGGGCGGACACGTTAAGATGGGATCTGCTGCGTTTGGTCTTGACGGGACTAGTGGTGGGTGTGGGTGGCTGTTCCACAGGACTGGGACTGGGACTGGGACTAGTGCGATGCCCCAAATTGCTTTCGGTATCGGAGTGATGGTTTAGTTCCAGCTCGGCATCTTCTTCGGCTTCCAGCTGATGTGGAATCGGCGGCAGTTGCTCCTCATCCTCTTCGCACTCCTGATCATCCTGATCAATAATCTCTATCTCATTTGCCTCATCGTCGGACAGAGCCTGGCGTAGCATTATCTCTGGTCCGCCGCCATAAATGCCGTACAAGAAACGCCAGAGGCGTGCATTCAGCTGCGCATAGTCCGAACCCAGACGTACACAGCTGATGGTGCTAGAGCTGTTGTCACTGGGTGCAGCTATGCCCTGGTTGGTGATGGGTCCGGGCTCTTTGTGTGTCTTGCCACGTGAAAATTGCTGCCAGGAACGCAACCAGGGCATGTCTATGGCATAAATGGCCGTGGAGTCCAACTCACTCTGCAGGCCATTGTATTTGGTGAACTCGTTCAGCTCATAGAGCTGGCGGCGGGACAGTGCCTCTGCGGCCCTCTTGCAGATCTCGCACTCGAACATGATGTTAACCGCAGGACCACCTCCGAATGTCTGATACAGAAAGTCCCACAGGGGCTGGGAAATGGGTACGGCTATTTGGCTAATCAGTGGCGCTTTGGAATGTAGTATACCGCCATGTGGACACAACATCTCCTGATTGTTAATGGGACCGGGCTCCGAGAAGGTAGCCAGACGTGACAGCCACTCCCGGGTCACATAGAACTGTATATCGGAGTCGCACAGTGGATGCGTGGTGGACAAGCTAATGGCCTGCTCTCGCACCAGCTTCATTTGTGGATTATGTTTCTGATAGAAGAGCACATAGGCCTGGCAGTTCTGTACCGTTTCCGGCGAGACTTCGGTCACAAACTGATCATCGAACTCGTACCACCGTCCGTTCAGGGAATTGCGCGCATAGCAAGTGTAATGGCCACCACCCACAGTGCCATGGTGACAGATCACCGACGACAGATTGTAGGTGTGTACCAGCGATCTGCAGTCCTTGTGCACATACGGATGCATGTCGAAACCCTCTAGCGGAAAGTAGACATGCGATGCTATCTTTGAGCTGTAGGACAGATCGTGCCGGAAACGTTTCAAATGGATGCAGAGCACCTCAGGCAGGTGAAGGACACGCGAGTACTTGATGCCCGTGCGCAACTTGTTGCAGCGCTCACAGCTGTACATGTTGTCCCCCTTGAGCTCATCGGCACTGAAGAAGCTGGCCATGCAATCGTACAGAGTGACGGAGGGGCCGTAGATCCACGAACGCAGCATGTTCCACATCCAGACCAGCCAACCCTCATTGCTCCGCGCAACGGCCTGCTCGGCGGCATTCAAGCTCTGAACACTTAAGCTATGCGTCTGGTGGAGCACATTGAGGAAGTCCCTGGTGGGAATGGGCAAGGACAAGTCCTGGAATGTTTCCTCTCGGGTGGAGATGCGATCACAGGTGAGACACTGCACCGAGGACAGCAGTTTTCCATCGAACACATCACTGATGATGGAGCGAGCCGCCTCCACTGGCGGGGACTTCGACTGCTGCTGTTGCTGCTGTTGCTGGGTTAGCCTCAGTCAGTGGATTACCACGGCTGCCGGGAGCCATATAATATTCCGTCTTGAGCAAAATCTCTGCGGAGCGCTCCGACATGCTACTCTCGCAGGTGTCATATTCGCTTTCAGAGCTGTTGGGTGTGCGGTGAACGGGGCTGCCATCCTCCTCCTCATCATTATCGTCATCCGTTTCGTGGGACTGAGGCTTCTCCTGCACTTGCTGCTGTTGCAGCACTTGCTCCGTCAACTCCTCGTGCAGCTGATCCATAAAGCAGCGCAGAAACTCTTGTGTGTCATGCTGGTGGTAACCCCGGAACATGGGATGCACTGTGCGTATGCCATACAGAATACCCCTCGGCGCAATAGAATCTGCAATTACGATTGCCATCAATTCTCGAGTTTAAGGATAGTGTATACCTTCTTTAGGTGCCATTTTTTAAAGGTTTACAAAAATTAAATTACAAAAAATCGAAAGGTGATATTTACAATTGGTTTTGCTGCAGTTGTTGTTGTATTTCAGTTCAAAGTCGGTCAAAAATTAAAAACATAGGCCCATGTTTCACATGGTTTGTTGAGAACGGATTATGCGAAATTAAAAATGAAAACGGAGGTTTGTTAAGAACTTATGTGGTTATGGTGTGAACTAGGAAATTTGGGATCGTTCAATAAATAACGGAATTAATAATTAATTTGTACCCCTTGATTTTTCTCAAATATCCTAGTTCACTCCATAATGGTGGGTGCTCGGAGTAATTTTAAAAAAAATTTGAAAAATTGGATAGACGGCCAACAGTTACTCTTCCTATCGTGTAAAACATTTTAGAAAAAGTGGTTTCGAGATATTCGAGTTTAAAGTTTTGACAACTCTTTTTAATCAAATAGAAACTATTTTCAGTGGTTGTCAAACATGAATTTGATGCATTTAGGTATTAGCTTTCAGAATAGGTTTAGTAGTTCCTGACAAATTTGGGGCAAAGATAGTAAGGACGTGTTAAGAAATGATATCGTAAGAAAACGTAAGAAAATGAACAAGTTTGATTTTGCAAAATTTTCATATTTTTGCATTCAAAACTAATGACAATGTTTTCTAACTTTTTCGTTTTTTCTTTTTCGTTGCAAAAAAGAATGAAAAACAAAGAGCATTGCAGATATTATCTAGGAGGGAAAGTACACCAATTTTGGTTGACGAGTACAGTATACTAGTAGTAGTAGTAGTAGTAGTAGTAGAATAGTAGTGGAGTATTTTTATTAAACAGTTTGACAATGGCATTTTGCCGTCAGTCATATTTACAGAATTAATGAAATCAATGTTTATTTATTTTCCTATTTTTAATTTATAGAAGTTATTTCCGCCGATGATTCAAAACAGTTCTAGCTTTTGTTCCTGTATTTTAATGCTCGTATGTAGCCGCGAGTGTGAACCAGTTTTGCCCGTTTAAATTTCTATAGTGTGTGGGTGGTGGCTTGCCAGTAAATACTATAAATGCAGAAATACTATAAATGAAATAAAGCTCCGGGGCGTTATTTCACTTCAAAAAGTGAAATACTTTTTCAGGATATATTCAGGAGTGAAATAACGCCAGCGGGTTAACACCCGGAGGAGTGAAATAACTCCCACGTATATCACTTTTTTTCGAAAAACTCATAGAATTTGAATGTCATAAATAGACCCCGGATTTTATGCAAAACATATTTTGGACCGGGTGACCAAAATTAAATCTGATTGCACAGAAATTCGTTTCATAAAAAAATATTTAGATGGGATCCAAGTTATTTTTGCATATTCGACATTTTTTGCAGAATTTTACCGACATATTTTCCGACATATTATCATTTAATTTTCACTTTTTGATGCACACAGTCATTGTACGTATTTTGAAATGTTTGGAGAATCCAACAAGTGAAGCGCCTAAAGTTTTGGGTGCACGAACAAAAAAAATGAAGCTAGTGTGGTATAAAACGAATGCATTTCTGGCATTGTATTCAATATAAAATTACAACCCCACTCATAATTGGGAAATCACATTCTACACATACTAAAGCTAAGTACTCAGACAATCTGAATGTAGACCTAGCTAAAAAGACAATTTTTTCCGCTGAGGTCTTAGCCAATGGAACAGTGCTTAACGCCAAAATACCATCCTACACAATAACAAAATAGCACCAAATGTCAAACGTCTAAACTCAATCAGCTGTATAGCCAGCAAGGTTGCGGCGCCACGAGTTTTTAGCTCGGTATGACCTAAAGCATTTCGATTGTCTGAGAGCTGGCTAAGAGACCAGGCTGAAAGTTTTAGTAACCGTTTAGCTACCTTTTTTAAATGGAGTTGACACCCAGCTAAATCGATTTAGCTTGTCTCAGTACTATGCTTTTCCAAAGAAACATTTACATAATTTCTACACAAATATTCCTAACGAAAAAAATATAAGTAAAAACTACTTAGAGCGATGCTACAATCAATCGCTCGAAAACCAACGAAGTTTATTCAAAAAGTATCCCACACAGAATTTCTTCTCTCAATCTCTTGTCTTGTGTGCTTCTAATTTTCGTACAAGAGAAAAGGGACCAACAGTTTAACGCTGAATCCGAATGGCAAAGTTTAATATTGCAGCAGATCGATAAAGAATCCAGAATACTAATATGTGGGAGATATGACGTTTTTTCGATATTTCGAGGGCGGGAGGGGGCGTGGCCAAAATTGATCAGCCTGCAAGTATAAGAATTATATGATCCATTCATGTCAAACCTCTATCTCTTACCATCTCTGAGATCTGTTTGTTCATACGGACAGACAGACGGTCGGATAGAGGGACACTTTTGCACAAACTTAATATACTCTGTGTACCTCTGGTACAGCGTATAAAAATATTGAATAAGTAGGCCACATATGTACCTTTAAGAATATGTTAAGAACATTCTCGTATGGTGCAAATAATGCTGTGTGCACATTTATGAAAACGAGATTTCTCACCCTTAATTTTCTAAGAAAATTGTAACATACGTAACGTAGGATCAAATGAAACCACCCATTGTGGACGAATGACTTACTCAATTGTACCCACCAAAACGGATTAGATGTTGAATATTATTATGTTTTATCTTTAACCATTTCTGATTATAATCATACTGAAAATAATGAAAAGTAGTTGATTTCAAAAACTTATTGCGTTACGTACGAAGGCACCTAAATCAACCATTATTTCTTTGTGAAAGCCGACTGGTCAACATTTTTTTAAATGATTTGAAAGTACTCTACAACCACTATGTTTAGATGAATTACATATTGCTTAAATCGCCAGAAATAAACAAAAATATGCGTACGAATGGAACGTACGTAACGCAAGAAAATGCCCATATCCAAATCCAAATCACCCAAAATAACTACATAATAGAAATCAGTTTAATTTTGAAACAACAAACACAAACGAGTAATATAGCTGGCTACGAGGTCAAGAAATTTTTTGCGTTTGATAATTTAACACAACTTTCGTAAGCATCTTATGCATTGATGTCCAATCCAATCATCAGAAGGCGTTTAGCTTAATAACAGTTTGCTGGCTCGGGTCTGCGTGTGTTCAACTGTAAGCAATTGTCTGACACCAAAAAGAGCGTGAACATCGTTACAGCTGTTTCATGATGTCCAATCAATTGACGTTTGCTTCTTGCGACTGGCTTGTCTGACCTGTTGCTTATCGCAAGCAGCGAAAATCAAAAAGCAAAGGAAACGTTAACCGACAACTTCTGGCACTTTTTGCTTTTTGTCAGAAATCAGTTTGTGTGCTTGTTTCCACAGCGACTTCTGATTTTTCTTCAGAAGCAGCAGCAAGTCAAAAGCTGAGAAAATGAATCTTATTGCAGTTCTTTAAGCACTGAAATAAATGAACAAAATATATGTTTTTTTTTAAATTCGAATTTAAAATACTTAATTTACTTTAAGAAAAGTTCTCAAACACTAAAATCGATCAAGAAATAAATTTTTCAAAAATTTTTTGGTAAAAATAGACAAAACTTGAATTTTTATTCAGATGCCGCTGTGGCTGTTTTTATACTCAAGCTAGTCTCTCAGTTTTAAAGCTCTTAAGCTGAAAATTTGCAGAAGTTTTTCTTTTTACTAAACACTACTAATATGTCGGAACCGAACGGATCGAATGACTATATCTAATAGCTCCCATAGGAACGATCGGTCGGAAAAGTAATTTTAGTGTGAAAAACATTTTTTGTTTTCAGTGGAAACGTCTCCAAACTTCGAAATTATTGTTTTCTATGCCTTTTCATAATTATACTAAGTTTGATGAAAATCGGGCAACTGAATGATCGAGCTCCCACACAAAGATAGTTCTGAAAAATAGTCTTAGTAAGAAAAACAATTTGGTTTTTAATGGTACCGTCTTGAAATTAAGTAATTTTTTGTTTTATATGATTTCACCTAATTGTACAAAGTTTTGTTAAAATCGGATGATTATAGCATACACATAGCTGTCATAGGAACTATCGGTCGGAAATCGGTCTTAGTGAGAAAAACTTTTTTGATTTCAATGTTTTCGTTCCGAAACACAGCCATTATAAATTTCACATGCTTTCAAAGAGATTTGCAAAATTTTGGATTTGCCTGGGCAAAATCCATTTATATATATTCTAAAATATACATATTTATCTGAATTTGTTGTATTATTCAGATGGGTAAAAGACACATTAGCTGAATTCTGTGGTATTGTCAAATCTGGAAAGTGTTCTTTTTTAATTTTGAAAACTTTAATCAGCTTTTTGGGAACAAAATTCATAAATTTTGTGACGAATAAATACTTTAAATCTTAATTATTTTTAATCAACAGTTCATGGTAAAACGCAATATATGACCTGACATTTCATTATTTATGTTTTAGTATATCTGCAGATTACTCGTCAACCAATATACCTATTGACTTGAAATTTTGTGTACATACCCTCCTCCCAGATAATATCTACAATCCTTGATTCAAAAATCTTCTGGGACACTTTTCCCAGGCTTGTACGGCAATGCCTTTTTTTCGAAAAACGCCTTCTCAAAAAACAAACCATATTTGTTTTGACTTGAAATTTGTATCCAAAAAAATTTTAGAAAAATAATATTCCTGAAGGTATACAGTTCCCTTAACCATTCATGCTGATCTCACCCTTGGGATCCTCCACGTGCAGCCATATCTCCTGCATCAGGCGCTGGTAGCTCTTGGCCAAACCGGCTGGTTTGCAGCGTCCTGCACTCTCATCCGCTATGTGCTCCACCAGATCCGCACAATTGATAAAGTAGTGGGTCATGGGCAGCAGATTGCTCAAAGCCTGCAGGGCCGAGTTCATGTAGCAGGTGTTGGCTAAATTTTGAAGGCCCACCAGTCCAGTGCCCGACCCCGTGGCATCATCCTCCAGGCCGTCATCACGCTTGGCCAGCGAGTTGAGGGAGCAGCTGAAGAGTTCATCATGATTCCGCAAGTTATCGCGGTCATCGGAGTCGGATTCGAATTCACCTGGCAGTGACTGGCGGGGTGAAGAAAATCGAAAGTCATGTCAAGATTGTGTTATTCCAAAAAGGCGGAGAACCGCATCTTACCCATCGTCCCAGATCCGCGTCGACTGCTCTTGGGTTACTCTCTATGTGTGGACATGGTGGGTTGAAGCTCAAACTCATTATTTAAGGTGCAACCTCTTCCAATTGGCTTTTTTTTTAAGTTTTTTGTTTAAATTTCAATTGAGAATTTCGATGGGGAGCCTCCAGTGTGACCGCACGCCGCCAACGCTAAAACGCCAATCATGCGGGCAAAGGGCAATGTATGAAAAAAATTTGACCCTAAGGGAATTAGCGATGGGCAAGCCAACTGGTTCCGGGATGTTAAATGAACCGAATGTGATAAATGTTAAGCGAACGTTAATGTCAAACTATTCAATTTAGAATAATCAGTATCAATCAACTTTAATCAACTACAATCAATATAAAAATATATTTTAATTTCACACACAATTTTTTAAGTCAAATATAGGTGATCAGTGCATCAGTTCTGTTCCTTTATAAGCTTAACTTAAAAAATATCTGCTGCTGTCTCGAATAGATTTGTTCGTGGAATTGGAATAGATAGTGTCAATGGAAGCTGCAAGGGTATACAAAACTTTGGCCGAGCCGAAGTTAACTTTCCACTATTTTTAAGTGTGTTTTTAGCCATCAAGCAAGCCCGTCAACTCAAGCGTGTCAGTTTCATTACTTCCGAACGTGTAAGGTGGGAATTTGGATTGATAACTGGCAGACAGAGGTGTCAACAAGGGCAGATGCCCCTTTCGCCGACTGATCATTCTTTTCGCTTTTTCAATAACAACGACTGCAAAGCTCTTATTATCTGGGCGCTCAAAGGACCCTTTTTGCAGACATTTTGCTTTGAACAAAAATATTTGAAACAAGTAAGGGAGTGGGCCTTTTTCGCTGTAAAAGAAAATATTATACGAAATTATTTAATTAACAATTTTTTTCCCCAACAGCCCCCCAGTTTCGGCTGAAACTGAAGCTATAAATAGATGCATGTGAACTTAAAATGGGAAAACTTATAATTCACAAGATTCTATTCCGCTGCTCAGTGTGGCTTATATAGGCAATTGGTAAGGCTGTTGGTGTGGAAGCAGTTAAAATCTCACTGACGAGTCCTGCAGATAAACGGACGAAACAGTCTGCCTGAATATCCTAAATCTGTTCAAATCTTTGTTGTTGATTTCTGATGATTATTGAATTAGCCGATCTTGAGACGGCTAACAACCACTTTTAGAATCATTGTCATCAATACATATTTTGTAAGAATTTGGCGCCCCTACATTCCATATCAGCCAACCCAATTTTTTTTTTTATTTTTAATGGGCTGTTATCTGAAAGTACTAAAGATAGAGAAAATAAACCCCCAAAATTTTGTTCTCCTACCGTTAATAGACCTCCAGATAATCAGGAAAACACATAAAACGTTAAAAAAAATCATTACTTTTGAACGATGTAACGGATTGAATCGAATCAATAAAATTCATAGGATATAAGTTTATGTGCATTTTGCATTTCTCTCCATGTTTTTTTTGCTTATGTTAATTAACTTTGTAGGTATGATTATTATTACTTTTTACTTTACTTTTTAATTGTTAACTTCATGAAGTTAGCTTCACCGTGTAAATCCAGTCTAACATACGATCGTCCTTGCATGATACTGTTTTTACCCCTTAACATACAGTTGCTTAGTTTTAGTGAACCGAACCAGTTCGCGGTGAAAGTCGACGATTTGATATTGTTCCGTAAGCCGCGTATGGTAACACTAAACGGAAAATGTGTATACAAAAACTTTAACATTTTCCCAAGTGATAACAAAAGTGTTTAATAAGACACCTTGAATTGACAAGTGAGAGGGACAAGTTTGATTCGGCCAATCGCGAAATGTCTAGTATATTATAGTTTATCAAGCAAAGGCTGCTGCTGGAGAGAGGCTCTGCTCTGCTTTACAAACGGTAACGCCACCGCCACCCGCTTCACTCCCGCACCTTGTGTAATAATTGAGAGAGCACGAGCTTGTGCTGCTCTGAGACAGTTTTACTAATCCAGGTCCCTAATCCATCCATCCATCGTATAGTTCTGGTTTATACCGAGGAAAGTTGTGCACAGTTGGACTCAGCTCTCATCATGACCCTGGAGACGCAGCCCTCAGGTGGTGCTTGCGATGGCAAAATCGCTGGTCTCTATGATTTGGAGGAGACCCTCGGCTCCGGACACTTTGCCGTGGTGAAGATGGCCCGACACGTGTTCACCGGTGCCAAAGTGGCCGTGAAGGTGGTGGACAAGACCAAGCTGGACGAGGTGTCCAAGTCGCATTTGTTTCAGGAAGTGCGGTAAGCTCAACCCCTCCCTTCCCTTGCCACGCCTGACCACCCCCCATGCAATCGATTGTGCACTGACCAATGACCTTGACCCGCACAGCTGCATGAAGCTGGTTCAGCATCCCAACGTGGTGCGACTGTACGAGGTGATTGATACACAGACCAAGCTCTATCTGGTCCTGGAGCTGGGTGATGGCGGTGATCTGTACGATTATATAATGCGGCACGATACCGGACTTACTGAGGAGCTGGCGCGTAAGTATTTCCGGCAGATCTTGCGTGCCATCACGTACTGTCATCAGCTGCATGTGGTGCACAGGTAAGTACAAACGGAGGAATTGTGGGACCAAGTGTAAAGTTATGTGATGCACGCAGGGATTTGAAGCCGGAGAATGTGGTGTTCTTTGAGAAACTGGGTCTGGTCAAACTGACGGACTTTGGATTCAGCAACAAGTTCTCTCCGGGTCAAAAACTGGAGACCTTCTGCGGCAGTTTGGCCTATTCGGCACCAGAGATTCTGCTGGGTGATTCCTATGATGCTCCAGCAGTGGGTAAGTGGGAAATTCGGGAGTTTCTCTTTAAATCTGTGTTCACTTTCCCAATCCCAATAGATATCTGGTCGCTGGGCGTTATACTGTACATGCTGGTGTGTGGCCAAGCTCCCTTCGAGAAGGCCAACGATTCGGAAACTCTTACCATGATTATGGATTGCAAATACACCGTGCCCTCGCATGTCAGCCAAGAATGCCGCCTGCTGATAGCCTCCATGCTGGTAAGGGATCCCAAGAAGCGAGCCACTGTGGAAGAAATTGCTGCTTCTGCCTGGCTTAAGCCCATTGATGAGCCCGATTCCTCCGCCACATCTAACGCCACTGAGAACTATTTGCCTTTGGTCAGTCGACAGCAGCTGAGCGAGGAGGATCATGCCTTTATTATACAGAAAATGATCAACGGAAACATTGCGTCCAAGGAAGATATATTGCAGTGAGTGTGATTCTTTGTGTGAGTGCACAGTGCGCTTCAGCATCATTTAGGTTTGATTAAAATGACGTCAAATACTGCGTAGGCAGTTCAATTAGTACACGATTCTAGGTTATAAAACCGTTTTCAGTAAAATCGTAGCTGCCTGTGTGAACTTAGCTTTAAAGGTTCGTATCCAGCACTCCGGAATTTTCATTTCGTTACATAAATAGAAACACTTTCAAGTAGCTCATGAGCAGCAAAGCAAAGCAAAGTGTTCCTATTTATATAAAGTACTAGCTGAATACCCGGCGTCGCCCGGGTCTTTAAAATGTAAATAAGGCTTGACAAAGCCACAAAGCCGAGCTTCTCTCAATCTCTATTGGGGCTTTTAATTTTTCACACAAAAAAAAGGGACTAAAAGTTATTTAAAGCCGAATTCGAACCGCAATTTGAGCTGATTTTCCATGGCTAATTACTACAAAGCTGGCGCCAACAGCAGGGGGGGAGGGGGTTGAAAATTTATTTAAAGATAAAAAACTTTTCATTAGATGTTCCGAGGCGTGATCGAACCCACGACCTCTTGCACAGCGGTCGGGCACACTAACCGCTGAGCCACCCGGCCACCGTAAGGGACAAATATACAAACATACTTTCACTTTTATATATAGATTGTGACGAAATCAAAATTTCGGAGTGCTGGAATTGCGTTCGGTTTACTTTTCAAAACGTAGCGGAAGCCGACCTAACTACTAAAACCCAAAAGACTATCTTTTTTTTTCAACATAAGATCCTTTAAGGTCGATACACTTTTCCCAGCGATGTTCAATAGCTTCGATACCTTTTTTATAATAAGAACTGTGAAGCTCTTTAAAATAGGCATTAACCTCGGACTCCACCTCTTCATTGTTGCCAAATTTTTTTCCTCCGGAGCCATTTTTTTAAGTTTGGAAATAAGAAATAATCAGACGGGAGCTAAATCTGGCGAATAAGGGTCTTGAGGTAGCAATTCAAATTTTAATTCATTAATTTTAGCCATTGCAACGGCAGAGGTGTGAACCGGCGCATTGTCATGATGGAACAACAAACGCGGCACCCATCTTCGCATAACTTTTTCATGTCCAATTTTTCGGTCAATATGCGATGTACAGCACTTTTTGAAATGCCTACACATTTAGCTAACTCACGAACTTTCAATCGCCGGTCACCCAATACACATTTTTTAATTTTGGCCACCATTTCTGAAGTAGTCACCTCTTCGCAACTCAAACGACCTCGCTTAAACTCAGCCACCCAATATTTTATTGTTGTAAACGAGGGAGCAGAATAACGTAAGGTAGAATACAGCTCCTTTTTAATATTGGTTGGACTAAGACCTTTTATATGAAAGTATTGTATCACATAACGATGACCAATTTTGTCCATGTTTGCAAATCAATAACAAGCGTTCTCTATTAAAGTCGACAAAAAAAAAACTGTGCAAGGTAAAGGCACCAAACTTCAAACTTAAGCTTTTAATAGTCGGTACTTCCCCTTTTTAATATTTTTTGTGAACATTTTTCAACACTACTGTGCTAGGTCGGCCATGTTTTCTACTTAGGAATCGCATTTCTACGAAGAAATTTAGGTATTGCTGAAAAAAATTGATTGCTAAATACCAGAGCTCGTAAATAACAATTGATCGTTTTTCCCTTTGCGGTCTGCTCAATAGAAAAACCGAAAAACCCATGCACGCTTGCTCTCGCTCTGAGCAGAACACTACGTTTTTTTTCAGTTGACTGTTCTTAGTTGAGCTGTTCTTGTTTTGCTCATTCAATAACAATTTATAAAGAGCGGTCCGACTGAGCGCTCTCACATTAAGAGAAAGGGTCTTTTTTTACTGTATTTGTTTATTACCTGTTACTCGTTGAGTAAAAATGGTATACTAAAGTCGTGCAATTGTATGTAACAGGCAGAAGGAAGCATCTCCGACCCAATAAAGTATATATATTCTTGATCAGCATCAGCAGCCGAGTCGATATAGCCATGTCCGTCTGTCCATCTGTCTGTATGAACACCTCGATCTCGGAAACTAGAAGAGCTAAAGCCACCAAATTTTGCAGGTAGACTCCTATTGTCCCTACGCAGATCAAGTTTATTTCAAATTTTGTGCACGCCCCTCCCGTCCCCCACAATAAAAAATGTTGAATAACTCCAACAATTTTGAAGATATTAAGCTCATATTTTGAAAGTTTCATATAGATCGGATAATAAATGTCAGAGTTATAGAGGTTATAAAAACGTTGCATACTTTTTGGTGCTACATGCGCTTTTTGCTCACATAATGTTCATAATGTTAAAATGGTCACATTTATGTTAATGCTCTGTTAATTAACATAGGGAAAGGCTATTAAACATAAATTTTCCTGAGTAACGGGTATATCGATGTCGGGCAGAACCGACTTTATCTAACGCTCTCGTTTTTTGTGTGTGTGTGTGTGTGTGTGTGGCCAAACAGACACCTTACTCTCTCATACGAATCTCTCGATTCGGTCAGCGAATAAACATAGCAAAAGGGAATCAAAACCATTGGTTGTTCGTTGAGCATAGAGCGAAATCTCCGACTCTTTGCTCAAAGGGTCCGTAAATAACTGTTATTTTCGGACAACGAAAAATGATGAATTTTTATTTGCTAGCTCTGCTAAATACCGAAGTTATTACCACTTGAGTACAGGTAATAGCATCCAAAATGTATTTTTTTTAAGATTTGCTAGAAAAAAAATGATTAATTTTCTTCAAATTAAGTTCTGTTCTTCATTATTATACCCTTGCAGAGGGTTTTATAAAATTGTGCAATTGTTTGTAACGCATTGAAGGAAGCATCTCCGACCACATAAAGTATATATTACATATTCTTGACCACCACAACGAGCTGAGTTGATTTAGCCATGTCCGTCTGTCCGTCTGCTTCTATGCTATCTCCTCCGTCTGTTTTAAAGCTATCTTGACCAAACTTTGCACGAAGTCTTTTAGTACAAATACGCTGCACGTTTGTCGGAACCGACCGGATCGGATGACTATAGCATATAGCTGTCATAGGTAAGATCGGTCGAAAAATTAGTCTCAGTGAGAAAACTTTTTGTTTTTAATGGAAACGCCTCCAAAGTACGTATTTCTTAGTTTACTATCCTTTCCCATGATTTCATTAAGTTTGGTCGAAATCGGATGACTATAGCATATAGCTGCCATAGGAACGATCGGTCGAAAAACTAGGTCTAGTTAGAAAAACTTTTTTGTTTGTAATGAAAACGTCCTTATCTTGGAATTTTTTATATTTACAAATTAAGTGGAGGAGGAACTTTGTTTTTAATGAAAACGTCCTTTTTATTGGCATATTCTTATTTTATATACTTTTACACATTTCTACAAAGTTTTTTCAATATCGGATGACTATAACATATAGCTGCAGTATGAATGATCGGTCGAAAAATAAGTTCTAGTGAGAAAAACTTTTTTGTTTTCAATGGGATCGCCTCCAAATTTCGTAACTAAAAGTGTATTATGCTTTTCCATAATTTCACCAAGTTTGGTCGAAGTCAGACATCTATATAGTATAGATCCCATAGAAAAGTAAGGTCCAAAAAGTAGTTTTCAATGGTAGCTGCAAGGGTATACAAAACTTCGGCCAAGCCTAAGTTGACTTTCCCCTATTTTTTTTCAAGTATTTTTGCTCTTAGAATTTAAACTATTAACTTAATAGTTTAAAAGTATTAAGCCGATTTCAAAACAATGTTTTACTGGATTATTGGAAATGCAATAACCTCTCGAATCATTCCTTGCTCGCCTCCATCTTAACTTTTCTGAATTGACCTACCCGACAATCGACCTCGAGAACGGATATCGAGTACGTGTCCGATTTTGGTCCGAAAAAGTATTGCCTGTCGCTCAGTTTGTGGCAACAAAACGTAAGTTCTCGAGGCACGTGTTCCATTCTTGACAAAATTTATTTTAAATTCGAATTTCGAGCTCAGCATTGCAATTTTGTTAAGTTTGTTTAATGTTTGTTAACGAGTGTAACTAATTCGATGATATTTCGAAAAGCCGAGCAGCCACGATTTCACTGAAAACTGTTTTTTGACCTTTAATCAAGTATTAATCGAAATGCATTCACAGTTTTTGAAGTCATTTTAGTCAAACCTAAATGATATTGAGGAGCACTGTGTGTGAGAATACCTTGCTGAATCCTTGTTTCTTCCAGGGCTCTGGATAAGAATAAGTACAATCACATAACGGCCACCTATTTTTTGCTGGCCGAGATTAGATTACGAAGGCGGCGCGAGGAGCTGGCACAGAAACAAAAGTAAGCTTCAGAAGCGTTTCAAAAATCCTTCAACTAATAATGATCCCTTACAGATCGGAGAAACCCAGTCCCACGGAGGCTCCCAAGGCGGTGGTGCCCATTAGTATTAATGTGACCCCGGCCACCCAGTTTAGCCAAGATGTTAACAAGCCGGACAAGAGGAGCCGAAAATGTAGCATCGTGAGGGAGGAGGATGAAGAGGAGTCGTCCAATGAAGGTTCAGGACTAGGAAACGAACTTACCGTGGCCAACTCCAGACGCGAGTCCATTTCCGATGGACGCATAAATCGTTCTGTGCAAGAGCGTGCCAGTTCACCCGCTAATGTAGCCGTAGTGCCAACACATCCACGCACAAAGATTGTGGTTTCCGTGGATGCGAATCTAGCGCACAAGCTCAAGCAAATGGATAAAAGTGCCAAAGTGGAAGACGACGAGGATACTCTAAGTGGGCTGAAGGAGCTGGAGATTGGCAAGCTAAAGCCACTGCCTAGCAGCAGCAAGAATCCAGTCCTGACGCATCGCCGTACAAAGCTAAACAAAATACGCACACCCTCGTGCAGCAGCTCGGAGGCCTCCGATGATGACACACAGAAGCGAAACAAGAAGAAGATTAACAAATTTGTGGGGGACACGCCCACAAGGTTCCGCATGCATCGTCGAGATTCGCATGATGACTCGAGTGACTCGCAGGATCAACTGTATCCGCCGGCAGGGGCAAACAGCGGACACAGTGCGACCACATTTATATCAAATACTGGTTCCAGTGGCAAGAAGGAGGGTCAGGGACAGTGCAGGGAGGTAGGTGTACCTTTGCCTCTTTCAGTGGTGAAACATTCTGAATGTTTTCCTTTTTTTTTTATAGCAAAAGTCCGAGGAAACCCGTAAATCTCACACACAAAAGCAGAGGAAACAGCACAAGGATCATTTGGACAAACATTCCCATGAGGAAAAACAGCAACAACAACAGACAAGAAGAAGACGTATCCGTGAGAGTCAATCCTTAGATCGTATTACCGAAGCCGAAACAGAGGCTTGCTCATCCATTCTACATATCGATCAGCGATATTCCCTGTTCAATCTGAACACCAACACATTCTCTTTAGTCGAAACCAAGGAGGAGTACGAGAATGAGACCACGGAGGACCAAATCATGAACACACTGAATGCAGCCAAAGCTACGCTACAACATGAGCAATATCTGATCAATCGGAACACAAAACAAACACCAAAAGATATTTATCAACTGAACTCAATCGAGGAAATCGATCGATTGATTCTGGCCGATAAAAGCCTTACCAAAGCAATACAAGTAACGGGCTCTAAATGCTTTGTCACTATGAAGAAAATTCGTAGGCTGGGAAAGTACTTTCCTGTGGTAAACTTTTCTTAATCAAAAAAAAAAAAAAAAAAAAACAAACAGAATTCTTAGAACACACACACGTAGAGAAAATGCATGTATTTTGAAGTAAAATGTGAACACGTACTAAGTAAAAAGTTATCCCCCTCCCCCACATATGTAAGAAGGAATTAAATTTAATTAGTGTTAGCGTAATTGTTTTTGTCTGTCGTCATCATTACGCTTAACTTATTCTAAATATATTAATTTATATTTAACTTTAAGTGTAATTACTCAATGCAATACCTAGAGAAATAAATTACAAAATTCTAAACAAATTGTTCAACACAATTATTGCTTGCTAAAATTAATATAATATTAATAACAATTATGTTTATATAAAAAACTCAACTGAAGTTGTTAGTAAATTGAGAATTTTAGGGGTTGAAATGGGGGGAGTACTTGGTGGTTTTTATTAAAAGATTACCTTCTAACCATGCTTGGAGGTTTATATTTGGGAAATAATTTAATTTAGTTAAAGTTATTTATAGTTGCTGAAATACCAAAATGTTGTAGCAAAAGGGTCAGAGTCCAGTAAAACACGTCTGGTTGTCTTGCGCCTCGCAATTATAAAAGCGCTCTTTGACTTTTTTCAAGTTGGTGAGAAGGTTTGAGAGAGATTATCTGTAAGTTTGTTCTTTAAATGGATGAGTAAACGAACTGGTTGGACAATGTATTTACAGTTAATAAAACACAGTTATATTGCTCTGTGAGTCACTACAATAGCTATGAATCAAAACCGGCGATTGAACCAACAGTGGCACGCGATGTAAAAAGTGACAACGTTTTTTACAGGTAATACAAATATTACCACTTTTAATATTTTCCATTCTGAAGTTTCAATTATCTTGAAAAAAACGATCTAATATTTTTATTGGATTTTCAGTAACTCAATTATGGCAAACTTTACTTGTATAGATTTTGGACTTAACAACTAAAAAAAAAGAAAAAACTAGAGGTGAGATACCAGCTCCGAACCGGTCCGTTTTTTTACAAAAACTCTCAGCCCTACCTAAAAAATCAAAAGAAAACAGTTTGGTTCATTTATTCGAACAGTTGAATGGATAGTTCTAATATTTTTAAATATATTTGAGTTTATATCAGAGAAATCAAGTAAACGGAACAGCTTGCACGGTGTTTTTCTATACTGTATAGATTATTTCAACCGATTACAAAAAAGCTAGAACGAAGTGATCCCGAATTTATGAAACATAATCTTTTGTTTACCAAACTCAAACCGGTTCTTAACCGTTGCAAAATTATTTGAAATGCCCTAACCCACCCCGAAAATTACAAAATTGTTTTGTTTCAAAAAGCTTCAGAAACTCAAATATTTAATTATTTACACATTAAAATTTTATCAAAATTCTTGTATTCTTCTTAGCTTAATCTTCATAATCAATCACATTGTATATTCTCTGATTAACGACTATCTAAAGAAGTTTTAGTTTATTTTTCTTGCAGTTTTTGAAGTTTTTCTTGCACTAATCACCGGTACTGCTTAAATACAACAGCTTCTTTTGGCTTCGGTACTAGGAAGATTTGGCAGCTTAAAAAATGCATTTCAGGAATTATATTTCAACAAGAATTGCAAAAGATGGGAATTGAGCCTATCCAGTGCAAAATGGTCCCAAAGTTTTTTTTTTGTGCCAACAAATAAGAAAAAGACGGAATTTTGCGGAAAACATTTTATTTTTCAATGACAGTATACATACAAACCAGAAATTTATATGTACAATCGAACTTCTATAAAACGAAATTTATAGCGAATCAATCTCCAGAACATTGAAATTTCGTTACATCTCCCACAGTTTTATAGATAGATGGTCCTGTAAATATATAGTAATCAGGATTATTTATCGATTTACCAAAGGATTGGTAAAGATCGGATGAACAACAAGTCTGCTGGGCAGCACGGTCGCAAACGCGATGGGCAGCACTAACACAAACTTTGAGAGGTACAGAGTATATTGTAGTCGGGCTTGACCGACTTGTTTTATAACTCAAAATCGCATTTATGAATCCACAAAAACTTTAAAGTTGCGGTAAAATAGTAAAATGGCTTGACACAGCACCAAAGGGCCAAAGCCGAGCCTTTCTCAATCTCTTGGCTTGTGCGCTTCTAATTTTCGCACAAGAGAAAGGGACCTACAGTTTAACGCCGAATCCGAACAGCAGTTTGATAAGCTTTTGCATGGCTAATTTACTACAAAGCTGGCGCCAACAGCAGAGTGGGGTGGATGGGTGTAAAGGTTATTCAAAGAAAAAACTTTTTACTAGATGTTCCGAGGAGGGATCGAACCCACGACCTCCTGCACAGCAGTCGCGCACGCTAGCCGCTGAGCCACTCGGCAAGTCCAATAAATCGGTTATATTGGAGCTGTGTGAAATGTTATCCAAGCTGAACCAAATTTGGTAATCTAACATCCCACATCCTGAGTTAAAATGCTTAAGGGGGATTTTCCATGTGCAAATATTTTTGGCGACTTTTTTTTGCATTTTTATATCGCCTGGATATTTGAGAATATCGGCCAAAAGGGTTTTTTGAAATTCAAAATATTAAAGAAGTTATGGCCCTTTTAATGACCCAAGGTGACCCAATTTGCCAAGCAAATGCAAACTTTAAATGCATTTACCTCGAAACCACCTTGTTTTTACTTTTCATTTTAAACAACCTGGAGACAAGAAATCGTGGCAGCCAGCACTATACCTTTTTTTGGGACACCTCACTTTGACGGCCGAGAACTTTTTGAGCAGCCCTCTTATCGAAGCAGAAAATTGGAATTGGAAGAACTTTTTGCGTTTTGAAATAAGATTCAAAAACAGCATCGACATGGAGAATCCCCCCTTAAAGGTGAGTACTGAGAACGTCGAACAAATAAACAGTTAACATTAAACGATGTGCACTTTTAGTTCTAAAAAAATATGTCTTAAATAATTTTATCTGAATCCGTTAGAAACCCTGGATTACATATATTCCAATTTTGAACAGTCAGTCAATATTTGGTTAACTAACTTGGCATAGTTTGGTGTTCTTAATACTACCCAGAAAGCTATAAATATCGATTCTTTCTTTCCTTGATCTTTTGTTTAAGTTTTGGTAAAGTTTAAGTCTTAAAACAATTGTCAATGCATTTCTTTATTTTTGAAGCCGACAGCTTGGGAAATGTTGCTTGGGGATGGCTCCAAAGAAAGTGTGAAGAGACAAAATATATACATTCTTTTGAAGGGATTTTGTAGCGCAGTGATAGTGCCTGACCCTACCACAGGCAATAAATCCACAGATTCGATGTATTTCCGATTCGATGTAATACCAATTCGATCTCAAAATCACAGCGCAGTCTTCAAATATGCTCGATGTTTTTAAATTTGATTAGTGAATTTGCAATCGAATTGTATGTTTCCTTATAACGTACCTTTCCAGTATCTCATCGAATTTCCCGAACAATACCGACTATTTTCGCACTAATTTTTTTTTCTTGTTTAAAATACTTTTGTGTACGGCTATGTTTCTGAATATCAATCAACAAAACCAGGCAAGAAAAAATTTCTTTCATGTGCAAACATTTTTTTCGATTTTTTTATTGGTTTTTTATTGGTTTTTTTTTGTAGCTAGGAAATTTGAGAATATCGCCCTTGTCGAATTTTTTGAAATTTCAAATACTTTAGAAGAAACAGCCCTTTTAATGGGGTATTGCTGCTTGGAAGGTTTTTGGGCCTTTTTTTACTTTTTTTTTTTTTAGTTTAGTGTAGAAAAAAAATAGTAAGAAAATTTTCAAAATTATGATTGAAATAGGAGCCATAATGGTGACAATTCTGCGGGTTTCAATGAAAAAAAAAACACCTTTTTTGTGAATTTTTCGAGTAGTATGGACAAAGGTTTTTGAAAATTGCCATTTTCGACAAAAAATTCCACCATTTTGCGGGTGGAAAACCCCCTTCAGGTAAAAAAAAATTGTTTACTAAACGTTGGGTGGAGGTATTTTATATGTAGAAAATGTGTCCAAAGTTTCAAATCAATCGGTCAAGTAGTTTTTAAATGGGAGTGAACACGGACTATGAAGTTTTAAGAAAATCGCGCTTAAACAATGTATGCGCCTCATGCGTATAGGGAGCAAGCACCCCTGAATTGGACATTAACTTCAAGAGTTTTGCTCGGGGAAGATATTCTTGAAATGTTTAACAATAATTTAAGCCAAAAAAAATTGGATTTTTTGAAAGTGCCAAACCCTAACCCCCCTTAAAGTCTTAACTAAACACGTATATTTTTTATTTTTGCTTCGGATGATCCTGCTAGGAGTTATGCTGTCAACGCGAACGCACTTTTTTTCTGAGGGTTCGCAGGAAATGACGTCACAATGGCAGAGTATTTAATATTTTTCTTAAAAAAATTTCAGTAATCCTTCATTAACAGCCCTGCTCCCATTTTCGAATTCGCATAAATTTGCGATTTGAAACCGGTTTTACGACCAAATTTTATCTCCAAATCGCATAATTTTTCCGAATGCGAAAATAGGAGCACAGCTATAAATGTGTATCCTTAAGACAATAAAAAGTTTGAACTAATTTTTTTTTATATTAAAAAACAAGAAAGAAAGTCGGTCAAGCCAGACTATAACATACTCTGTAACTGTGAAATGCTGCCCATCACCCTTGCGACGGGTGCTGTCCATAATTGATTGTTTTCCTTATAACTCGACAATCGTTCATCCAATAAATTTGTTTGTTTAAAATTTCTATTAAAGTCCAATTTTGAATTTTACCTTTGTTTTTGGCTTTTAAATGGCAAGAACAAACTCCAAATAGTCAAGTGTATATACAAACAAAGCTTTATTAACTAACCAAGCTGCTGCCACCTACGCTTATCATGAGTCTGAGATGGTGGGCCAACAACAACTATTTAAATACACAATTTATTAATAATTTCATACTCAAATATCTATTTATCAGTTTATCTTATCTACGGCTAAGACTACTTCACTCCCGGAGGAGTGTAAACACCCAGGAAGGTGTTACATTTACGGCAATAATGATTACCAGTGCGACAACTATTCATGCAGTAGGGCACAAAGCAGGCACAGCAGCACCAGCTAGAGGAGGAGACATTTAGGGTGAATCTCAATTCAAGGTTAAGTCATCAGCACTTACCCCACAAGACAAAGCAAGCCGGCGCCAAGATGTGTACGTGAATTGGGCGTATGCGTCATCCGTGTGGTTCTCTGGGCGCCGCAAGCTGGGCATAGCACTCGACAGGGATTGGGACCCAAGTTGGTGGGACCTTGGATGAGTAAATAACATGAGCAAAAAACAGAAACATCAACCAAACGCATTTTACCAGATTGAACAACAGTGGGCTCGTGCTGCTCTTGCTGTGGTTGCTGGTCTTGTTGTTGTTGCTGCGGTTGCCCAATCACTGGCATTATTGGACTAGCTATTGCTACATCATATGAAGGTGGTGCCTCCACTGGCACAGACTGATCCAGTGTTTCGTTTGTTGGCGTTGGCAATGGAGCACTGGCACCAGGCGTTTGGAAATCCACTTGCGGATACAGCATGGCTCGCTTTTGATCCATAGCCCCTGAGTACGAAGTTCAGCTCTCGTCGTTGAAAAATGAGTAAGACTTTAAAGTTCTTTTAATTGTTTATTTGTGTGTAATTTTATAATTTTCTGTTTTGCTTTTTGGACAATACTGCAGCTTGTTGTCGTCTCTTCCGCTTGGCTTGCAGCTCTCAACTGCCAAATGAATTCCAGTTATGGCTTAGAGATCGCTGGCAAGAGAGGGATTGGGCGTGAGAGAGAGAGAGACTGAGCAAGCTTAAAAGCTTTACACAAACTTTTTGGCAGTTGCAAAACGCACAAAATAAGTTGAATAATCTGTATTGAAACACGGTTTGTCTTAATGTTTTGTTGTTATCTAATGCACACAAAGATCAGTCTTCGGATAGCTTATCTGATCTACAAATAGCCCAAAGAAGTTCATGTAGATAGTACAGTGAGAACTGTGAGATTGAACTCAGTCCATAATGTCAAGTGAAAGCAAAAGTTTATTTGGTACGAATATGCAAAATGTGGTCACTGACACTTAAATTGCTCATTTCAGGTGCTTTGGCGTGGAGTACTGAACCAAATTTGTCTGGCAGTATTCTCTCCAGTTGTAATACGAGTTTTAAGTGTAGTATAATTGTCTAAATGAACCGGCGTGACTTCCATCGCCGCCAGAAACATCTCAAATATTTGAAAATGAAAACAGTTGCGCGCTTCCATTTTCACCTTCGCCCATAATGCTTGACGCCTAAATTTCCGAAATTGGAGTGGAATAGAAAGTTGGGGGAGTTTTAAATAACATTAATTGGACTTAGTAGAAATTCCCCCTTAACTTTTTTTTGAGATTTTCTTCTGCTTTCTCCTTCGGCAAAGCTTATCAGTGCAAATTATTGTATTCCAAACTCAAAAAGCAATGGCACAAACAGATCGTCAACTTATCACTTATAAATAAGTCAGCTGTTCGTTGTCATTTTCGCTCTCTAAGTTCTTTTACCACTATGTCCGTCTCGTTTTTACCACCGTGATTTCCTCAGCCGCCTATAATTTTGTTTACATGCCAGTGGAATCCATTCTGCAAAGAGAAACCGAGAAATAGCAATTCCGAAAGTATTAAGAGCAGTGTTTGTTTAAAAATAAAGCCACCTACTTCATCGACTGAAAAACTGTTTGATCTCTCGGCACAAGCCTCGACATGCGTTCGGCATGTGTCGGTGTGAATAGTGAATTTTCGGACTTGCGGGCCAGACGTGCCTATGACTGGACTTAGACTGGATTTACACGGTGAAGCAAGCTTCATGAAGTTTTTGAAAAAGCTTTCGTTTTTAGGAGAGAGGTGTAGTGGTGTCGCTGGCCACTATACACCTCTTTCCCACAAGCAACAGCCTTTTGAAAAACTTCATGAAGTTTGCTCCACCGTATAAAACCCGTGTTAGACTACATTTCCATGGTGAAAAATACTGCATGAAGTTTTCGAATTTCGTATGCACAGAACATAGGGACGTGCCGGCCTCTGCTTTAAAGTAATGAAATTTGCCAAAAAAATTTCTTCAAATATTTTTAGTCTATTTTTTTATGGTATTGAAATTTCAAATTATCTACAAATCCAAACTGAGAGGGTAATTGCAATATTTTTCAAGCAATTGCTTTCGAATTTTACACCTTTGTCCTATGGCTTTCAAGTATAATTTTGTATTCTTTAGGGATAACTCCGAAATGATAATTATACTAAGATCAGGTAGGTGTTCATGTCAATATGAAGCACTTTATTATGGGCATAAATATTCTTTAAAAATGTTTATAAAATTGAACGTAAGTATTACTTAATATATCTATGCAATTCAAATATTTGTCATGCATTTGAATTCATAATATTTTTTTTATGTCAAGTTTTATAATTTCTTGAGCCGTCTTAGGCCGTCTTCACTGTTCACATCCGCCTTCAGTTGCGCAAATAGGTGCCCAAGTAACGATCACACATGCCACAATAATGATTCGTATTCATGCAACTGGAGATACAATACGGCAGGCAAACACAGCAGTAGAGTCTATGGATGAGATGTTTATGTGTTGAGCCACACTAGCCAACTCTAGGCAAGATTTCTACTTACTGGAATAGGCACAGCACCAGGGCTATGAGATGAGTTCGTGAACTGGGTCGATAGGAGACGCGAGTGCGTGCATAATTATGACAATACGGACACTGAACATCCACAGGATCAGGGCCATAGATAGAACCGGGCACCACCACCACTGTGTGCTGAGCTGGAACCGTAGGAGGCGGTACCGAGGCTGGACCTGTGGTTAAAGCCGGCGTGGATGTGGCCTGATCATAACTGGGCGGTGCTGGGGTTAGCAATTGTTGATGCTCCGGTTCAGCTGCTGTTGTACCCTTCGGGGCCTCCAATGGGGCGGCTGGATAAACGCGTTCCATATTGCTTTTGCTAGAATTTAAGGCGTGACTAAACAAATGCGTCAAGGTAAACGCAAAATGACACTGTTGCCTCCATATCGCTGTTGCTTATCAGTGTTAAAGCCAATTTCGTGGTGGAAAAGTTCGATACTCCCTCACAGACGTATGGGGAATTCGTGCGGCTTGTCACACCCAAGCGAAAGTGTTCGCACACTTTGAGGAATATGAAGAATTGTTCGATTGAATCAATAATAAGAAAATTATGAAATTCTTACTCCATTTAAAATAAGCTTATTTTAATTACAATACACTTGATTTTAGTCCGTTTTGGGAAAGATTTCATGAATTTCGGACTATAATAAATATAGTATGAAATATCTCCAGCCAAGTAGAAAATTCTTATTCCAAGTACGATTTCTCCAAGTGCCGAATCACACTGTTTTGGTTTCGACCTATAAAAATGTTTTGCATACTCAAAATTACAGTGCAAAATTATTATTTTAAGTACCATGTTTTCGGTCCTTATTTTATACTTGATTTTAAATCGTTTTGGAATATACAAGGTGGGCCAAAAGAAGTCATCCGATGTTGTTTGGCTTTCATTTTTTTTTTTAAATAAAAAACGTGATATTCTGTTTTTTGATTATATTTATTTGAACCTTTATAATATTATTGGTCATTTCGAGAAGATGATGTCGGCCAAATGGGCGCCAATTGATTGCCATACGGGCTCGTTTTATGGCATTTTTCATCACTTCGGCAAGAACTTCGGGCTGCAGATTCTCGCACTCGTGTCGAATGTTGTCCTTGAGGGCTTCTAAGGTCTTGGGCTTGGTTACGTAAACACGGGATTTCAAAAAACCCCACAATCTTGCGATCTTGCAGGCCAGTGCAAATCGCCAAAACGAGAGATGAGGCGACCCGGGTGTATGCAGTTGCTCCGTCCTGTTGGAACCACATGTCCTCCAGTCCTAATTCGTCCAATTGCGGCCGGTTAACATGACCCTATAACGCGCAAGTTCTCGAAAAAAATGCCCCGATGACTCCTCCAGCGTGTACAGCGCACCATGCAATCACTTTGAGCGGGTGTAATGGCTCCTCGTGCATCACTTGTGTATTTCCGGTGCCCCAAAAGCGATAGTTTTGCTTGTTCACGTACCCGCTGAGGTGGAAATGAGCCTCATCGCTCATTATGATTTTGGTCGAAAAATCGTCCATTTCGTCCTCGAGATTGAGGATGGCTTGGGCGTAGGTTACACGCGCTTAACGGTCGACAGGCAGCAGCTGATGCACGGACTGGACTTTGTACGGGAACATGCGCAGGTCTTTGACCAAAATTCGCCTTAGGGACGACCGGCTGATGGCTAATTGCGAGGCACGGCGTCTAGTCGATGTTTCCGGCGACAGCTCGACATCCTCGGCAACAGCGGCGATATTCTCGGCCGAACGGGCGCTCCGGGGCCGGCCACTCTTGGCAACGTCTCGTGTGGTCCCATACTCTTCAAGGTTGGTGGCCAAACGGCGCAGTGTTTGCGCAGTCGGTGTAGGGCGGCCGGGGCATCTGCGACGGAATTCGCGCTGCGCCAACACCACAGACGAATTGTTACGCAAAAAAATAGACACGATTATTCCGCGTTCTTGGGGAGTATATCGATCCATGGCTTGTTCACTTGTATTCTACATCTGTCTAGTCCACAAATGTCAAAACAGATCTGACTTTGGCGGCTATTTGTAAAAATAAGAGCATCTTCCAATAGGGTGACTTCTTTTGGCCCACCTTGTATTTTCTTAAGTTCGGACTAAACTCAAGATCTATTAGACTTTACGATTAGTTTAGAACACTCATGAACTCTTCCGGACTTCACTTTGAAACAGGAACTGAAATAGTTAAACTACGTAAAATATTAATTCTTCAGTTTAATCCATTAATGTTATAAGCTCCCACGAAAATTTCTTGAATCTAAAAAGTCTGTACATAAAATATAAACAAAACCAGGGATGCAAACCGGCTCTCAACCGAACCGAGCCAAACCGGAACCGAGCCGCTAATTCCAGCTGATAAAGCGAACCGGTGTCCCTTCAAAAGTGCTGAACCGAACCGAAAACCACAAATGGAAACGGTTCGGTTCGGTTCATTTTACTGACTAGTCTCAAGTCTTGCAAATTTTGGGAATTTTAATCGAATTGCTACGATAAGTCCTTATCGATGCCGGATTTATGAAACATGTGATCCCGTACACCTCCTGCATTTGTCCACCGATCTCTTAATATGCGCGTCATAAGTCAACATTCCTTCTTTGTAAGTTGCTAATCGATTTGTTTGCGTCTTATCGAGGTGTCGAGCTTCTTCATCTTAATCTCACTTTGGACAGGAGCTTTTGCTTTTGCACCAAGAGTACGCAAAGCACAAACGTTTTGCGTACTCTTTGATTACTTTGCTGAGGGCTTATACAATGAGCTAGACCAAAAAGAGTTGGTTCAAACAAACAATACCTCTTAAAACCAGAACTAATACTTTATAATATGTTCGCACCCAACGGACCTAACTTTAATTTACATCAAATAGTATGTCCCTCCTAGGTTTATTGTTTTCAAATTTCTGCAGCTTCAAAAGTCCAAGAAAACTACTTTTTGAACAGATTTAAGGACTTTTCTGAATGTTAGACTTTAGAATGGGCTTATAGGGTTCAGATTCGGTGGAATTAGGAGCGATCCTAGAACAAAAATTAGTTTTTGACATCATTTTGGATTTGCCGCGACTTTCAAAGTACGAAAAAATGTCTTTCCGAGCAGATTTCAGGGTTAGTTGCGACGACATACTCAAGAAATAGGGTAAAATTAAGGGCGATCCAAGAAAATAATGCAGTTTTTGAAACGTTTTCGAAAACTTCCGAAAAAATACCTTTCCGCGCAGATTTGAGTGCAAACTGGGTCCTTTTACTTAAGAAAGGTTTTAAGGCTTGAGACTCAACGATTTTGGCATTTCCAGACTGACTTAACTACGAAAGTCTGAAAAAAGTAACTTTCCGAACAGATTTAACCAAAATTAGGAACCTTATTCTCAAGTACAGGCTTTAAGTGTTGAGATTAGAAAGAATTAAGGGCGATGCTTAAAATAAGTTTTTGTCATTTTCTTTAACTAATATAAATTTCTATATTAGTTAAATATCGGAAAATATCGTGTTGTTATACTTAAGAATGTGCTTTAAGGTTAAAGATTTCTCAGATTTTCGGAGTCCAAGAACATAAATTTCGATGCGAATTCCTTTCTGCACAGATTTGAGGGAAGATTGGGACTCATTAAAATTATAATAAAATCAGACTGAACCACTGAACCGAACCGAAACCTCGGTTTAGTTGACTTCAAAAACCGAACGGGTGGTTTAAAAACTCTGTAAACTACTGAACCGAACCAGTCCCTATTTCCGATCGGTTTGCATCCCTGAACAAAGCACAACTATTTAAACAATATTTGATTGCTAAAGTTAAATAAGACTCGTTACATTCAAAGCACGTAACTTTACTAAAGGTCACTCTATTAGGAAAGACAGAGAACCATTTGGGGATTATAAAGGCAGAATTGGGTAAGAAAACGCTGTATGTTCTGTTGCTTACTTTATAGACTTGGCATTTGTTTGTATTTACATCAAGAATTGATTTTCTAGAATTTATTTTCTAACTTTAAGTACGATCATTTCTTGATTCAAGAGTTTTGGTTTTTAATTAACAAATATTAACTGTTCTTTTTTAGATTTTAAAAAGATTCACAAAGATTTTTGAAAAAATGTTTTTTTTTTAGTATAAGTTTTCCTCTTCAGAATAGTTCTTACTTCAAAAGTATCGATACCTAATCGCTGCTGTAGACTCCCACAAATTTGTTACAATTGCCGCAAAAATGATTTGCATTCATGCAGCTGGTGGCGCAATAGGGCAAACAGGCAAAACACCAGAGACTGTAGGCGGCAAGGGATGGAAAGATGAGATGAGTCATTTGTAGATTAGATAAGCAAGTGAATGATCTTACCCCACTAAGCAGAGCAGGGCAGCCATGCAATGAGTCCGAACACTGGGTGAATATTCCACGCGGGTCAATTTCTGTACATGGCAATGGGGACAGGTAACAAAGCTGGCATCTGGTCCAACTGGCAATGCAGCTTGATCTGGCCACCAAAAAAAAACGGATGCTTTAGATAATTTGAATGCAAATTTAGTTGTCCCTACTAACGTTGTATGATCACGACGGGAGGTGGAAGCACTTGAGCATGGACTGGAGCTTGCATATGCACATGTGTGGCCTGCTCGTAGCTGGGAGGCTGTGGATATGCCCCGGCTTGATTGTGCTGCATTTCAGTTTGATAGCTAACAGTCAACTGAGCTGGAAAGCGTTGGGAACGCAAAAGTTGCTCGAAAAAGCTCCGCTCTCAGTCACTGGCCGCTAGCTTTTGCCACTGAATGGGAACCCGCGCACCCAAGTGGGGTAAATATTTATCATCAGGTATTGTCTCAAAATCTTGTGTGTAGATTATTTAGATGTAGGTACGAGGGCAGTTTGATAAGAGATATTTTTTTTTGCCAAGCCCGTTTTTTATCTCAATATACTTTTTTGATTTAGAATCAAAATCTCGATTTTAAAACAAACAAATTGGTGTTGAAGTAAAATTCTGAACAGTCCTAATGGAATTAGGCAATAGATCCCGTTAATAAAAGCGGTGCACATAAAGTGGAATATTGTAGATATCGAGAAGTCCCAAATTAGCCCTTAAAATTAGAAATTCGCCTTTGAAATCCGTCCTAAGGCGACTCACCCTAAAATTTTGAAAAATAGTTTCTAAATATTATGGAAAGCTTTTCTTAACCAAAGGGCTACTTTTCTTAAAATTAGAATCTCTTTCTGAATCATAGAAAACTATTTTCTTAAAATAAGAAATTTTTTTCTAATATAGAGGCAAATTTTTCTTAATAAGAAAAAGGTATTTTCTTAAAAGCAGAAAAAATTGTTTAAAACCACCACCGGTTCAGGTCCGCCACCGGGTGGTCCAGAGGTCCACCACCGGTTCCAGGTCCTCCACCGGGTCCAAGTCCACCTCAATGGCCACCTCCAGGTCCACACCAGTCCAGGTCCAAGTCCACCACCGGTTCAGGTCCATGTCTAACACCGGTCCAGTTCCAAGTCCAAGTCCACCACCGGTCCAGCTCCCGGTCCGCTTCGCTTGAACAACACCCCAGCTGATTTGATTAATTTTCATTAAATAAATAAAAATTTTCAAGGACTGACTGGACCTTTGTCGCGCGCAACGACGGCGGCCGCTTAGACGGTTAGGCTATTTCACAGCGTTGAAGTGGCACGTCTGAATGGGCTACTTATATTTTTGCACGGGAGCAAAAATTTCTGAAGTCTAACGCATTTTTTTCTAAAAGCAAAGGCTACTATCGCCATATTTTTCAGAAAATTAGTTCCAGAAAATTTTCCTGTTTTTAAGAAATTACAGTATTCTCTTTAAGGGCTACTATTTTCTAAAATTAAAGGTTAATTTTGCGCTATTTTTAAGAAAAAGACTTTAGAAAAATGCGCCCTAATTATCAGAAAAATCTGGCCTTTTCTTGTTTTTAGAAAAGTTTTTTCAAAAAAAAATTTTTTATGGCATATTTTTCTTAGTTTCAGAAAATTTATTCTGTTTTTTAGAAAATTTTTCTAAATATGTAGCACAATACGCACCTTCACACCCCACTTCTTTTGTTGTGATTAATTTAAAAATGAATAATTTTATTTTATTTTTTACTTACCCTGACTAGGACACGGGACCTCGAAAGCCTGCACTCACTGACACCATCGCTCAACCATCGACACCACACCTCTGGTGTCGTATTATAAAAAGACGGTGCCAGTGCCAGCCAATGCGAAGAGCGAGCTCGAAGTCGAGAACGATTGTTTTCTTGGATCCGAGAAGACTTCTTCTTAAAAAAATCAAGAAGAAAAATTCGATCTCGCTGATTCGTTGTTCATTTCTCTGAGTGCTTATATGGCAACATTGCGTATACGTGATCACAAAACAAAGTTTTGAGAGCTGTCAATAAAAAACTAATAACTTGTTGTTTTTGCCGGCTCGAGGTCAGGTGTATTTATTGGGCTTATTTATTTAATCTAATATCTCCTTTTCTTTCGTCCGATATATTTCGAACCCCCTCGGGACTCGTCTACGGGGAGTGCACAGCGTCCGCTTCATAAGCTGTGGAGTTTAGAACCTACAATTGTTGCTCTTCAGAATGTTTTTTTTTATACCCTTGCAAAGGGTATTATAAAATTGTGCGGATGTTTGTAACGCATTGAAGGAAGCATCTCCGACCACATAAAGTATATATATTCTTGATCAGCATGACGAGCTGAGTTGATTTAGCCTTGTGCGTCTGTTTCTATGCTATCTCCTCCATCAGTTTTAAAGCTATCCTCACCAAACTTTGCACGAAGTCTTTTGGTACATATAGGCTGCACATTTGTCGAAACCGGCTGGACCGGATGACTATAGCATTTAGCTGCCATAGGAACGACCGGTCGAAAAACTAGTCTTAGTGAGAAAAACTTTTTTGTTTTTAATGGAAACGCGTCCAAAATACGTATTTCTTAGTTTACTATCATTTCCCATGATTTCACTAAGTTTGGTCGAAATCGGATGACTATAGCATATAGCTGCCATAGGAACGATCGGTCGAAAAACTAGTTCTAGTGAGAAAAACGTTTTTGTTTTTAATGAAAACGTCCTTATCATATGCATACACTTATTTTATATACTTTTACACAATTCTACATAGTTTAGTCAAAATCGGATGACTAAAGCATATAGCGCCCATAGGAATGATCGGTCGAAAAACTAGTTCTAGTAAGAAAAACTTTTTTGTTTATTATAAGAACGTCCTTTTAATTGGCATATTCTTATTTTATATACTTTAACACATTTGTACAAAGTTTTATCAAAATCGGATGACTATAGCATATAGCTGTAGTATGAATGATCGGTCGAAAAAGAAGTTCTAGTGAGAAAAAATATGTTGTCTTAAATGGGATTACCTCCATATTTCGTAAATAACAGTGTATTATGCTTTTCCATGACTTCACCAAGTTTAGTCGAAATCAGACATCTATATAGAATAGATTCCATAGAAAAGTAAGGTCCAAAGTAGTCTTAGAAAAACTTTTTTGTTTTTAATGGAAGCTGCAAGGGTATACAAAACTTCGGCCGAGCCGAAGTTAACTTTCCCCTATTTTTTCCTTTCCCACCTTAAACTCACCGACTAACCAAACTTCCCTCGCATTTATAGTATGTATGTGTGAGAACTATGATTATATCATTGTGTGTTGGCAGCAACAGTAAAAATAATTGTCCCTTTCGGGACTCGTTAGTGTCAGAACTTACGTTATCAATAAAATCAACCTTCATGATTGAGCTGCGAATGAAGTTCAAGTCCATTTTTTGCGTATTTCTTTTGTCAAAGGCTTTCGCTTAATTAATTATAAGTATATTCATATTTGTACCTATATAATTTGGCTTTAATGCACATTTACCGTTTTTGTTGGTTTATAACTATTTATTGGGGCAGAATATTGGTTTTTTCTTTTGCCAGCATTGAATGTTTGCTTAATGATTACAACGGGAGGGGAAAACACACACGAACTTTTTCATATATAATTTTGAGTCAATTGCATTCAAGGCAACAAAATAAGACTTTTTCAGTATATTGAAAGGCTGGTGATGATTCTAAGTGATTTTTGAGTGCTGAAAACGCATCTGTTTTCAGAAATGGCCCATCTCGTCTAGATCTTTAGTAATTTGAGCTTTAAGTTGCATAAAATGCATATTTTGACCTTTTCCGGCACTATTTGTGGGGAACCCTTACTAATGTTTAAACTATCTTTGATATTATCGGAAAAAATTACTCCTTAGGTTTAAAGTTAACTATCCTAAGCATTTTTGGGATATTTTTACGCTGAGATATACCATTTTTAATACCAGAGTTGTAATTTATTGAATTGTCTACTGCCAAAAAATATGCTATGCAAATTTATTAATTCTTATAAAAATTTAAAACCAAATCCTTGGCATACCAATGGGCGGTTCAAAATATGTAGAGTTGGAGGACATGTATTCAAAAAGGTATATCTTCGGTTAAGAAAATCGCTTGGAATAGTTTATTTTGAATTTAGTAAAAAGTACTATGAGAAAATATCAAAGCAAGCGAAATCAAACGAAATGGAACTTCACAAAACGTTCATAAATAGGGTCAAAATAGGCAACTTTAAGCTTAAATTACTAAGAATCTAGACGTGATACCCGTTACTCAGGAGAATTAATGTAATAGTTTTCCTTTATGTTAATTAACAGAGCTTTAACATCAATGTAAACATGTCACCATTCTAATTGCAAACATCGCATCCGGCTCTAAAAAGTAAGCAACGTTTTTTATAACCCTTTTAATTGTGCGGTATATTATCCGATCTTTAAGATAATGTACAATATTATAGATACTGGGCATTCACTGTTCTGCAATATACGAGGTTGATATCTTATAATTTGTAGGAGATATTCAACATTTTTTATTGCGGGGGCGGGAGGGGACTTGCCTAAAATTTGAAACAAACTAGATCTGCTTACAGACAATACTAGACTACATTTGAAATTTGGTTGCTCATGCTTTTGTAATCTCTGAGATCTAGGCGTTCATACAGACAGACGGAAGGACGGACGGACAGACGAACAGACGGACATGGCTTTATCGACTCGGCTGTTGATGCTGATCAAGAATATATATACTTTAGATGTTTCCTTCTGCCTGTTACACACATTTACGCGACTTTAGAATACCGTTTAACTCTACGAGTCTGTCCATCTGTATGTACTACTAGATTTCGGAGACAAGAAGAGCTAGAGCAAGCAAATTTTGTATGTAGACTCCTATTGTCGGTTCGCGGATCAAGTTAATTTCACATTTTTGCCCCACAATAAAAAATTTTGAATAACTCAAACAATTTTAAATATTTCAATTTTATTTTTATTTTTTATTTTGCAGTGTAGTGTATGTGCCCAATTTCTACAATCTCTGAAAGATCGGATAATAAATGGCAGACTTATAAAGATAAAAAACTTTGCAACTTTGCTGCGCTGCCTGCGCTGTTTGCTAAGATAAAGTTGAAATGTTCACATTAATGTTAATGCTCTGTTAACTAAAGAAGGGGAAGGCTATTAAACATTAATTCCCATGAGTAACGGATATATCGCTATCGGGCAGGGGCGACTTTAACTAACGCTCTCGTTCTAACTAAGACTACATTCGGACCTTACTTTTCTATGGGAGCTATACTATACAGATGTCTGATTTCGACTAAACTAAGTGAAATCACGGAAAAGCATAACTAACATGTAGGAAAGTTAGAGTCGATTTCATTTAAAACAATCTTTCCTATGATAGCTATATGCTCTAGTCATCCGATCCGGCCGGTTCAGACAAATGTGCAGCGTATTTGTACTAATAGTAAAGATAGCTTTCAAACTGACGGAGGAGATAGCATAGAAACAGACAGACATGGTTAAATCAACTGAGCTCATTGCGCTGATCAAGAATATATATACTTTATGTGGTCGGAGATGCTTCATTTGTTACAAACATCCGGACAATTTTATTATACCCTCTGCAAGGGTATACAAATAAAATATTTTGGCATATTCATTTCTAAAGGGTGCATCACGAGTTGAGTTCTCCCAAAAATTACATTAAAATCCGTTGCAATTGTTATCTTGATTTCTTATCTCTTCGCTTCTTATATCAATAGCAGGTGAAAGCAGCGGTCTATAAATCTTTTGGCGGATCGATAATGGTGCGAATCGTCATGGGAGATATCGTTTTTTTTCAATTTGAGAGACGGGAAGGGGCGTGTCAAAAATTTTAAATAAATAATGATCTACCTGAAAAAAGTTCATGTCCCATAAACGCCGAATCTCTATCTCTGACCATCTCTGAGATCTGTGCGTTCAAAGAGACAGTCTGACAGACGGACGGACATGGCTATATCGACTCGACTGCTTTAATTAGCGCCACTTGATCGACGTCCACGAAGTTCTCCAAATAGTTTTTGTCTAAGTTTTTGGACTTCTTTGAATCCATTTTTATACCCTTGCAGAGGGTATTATAAAATTGTCCGGATGTTTGTAACGCATAGAAGGAAGCATCTCCGACCACATAAAGTATATATATTCTTGATCAGCATGACGAGCTGAGTTGATTTAGCCTTGTCCGTCTGTCCGTCTGTTTCTATGCTATCTCTTCCGTCAGTTTAAAAGCTATCTTCACCAAACTTTGCACGAAGTCTTTTGGTACAAATACGCTGCACATTTGTCGGATTGAATTGATTTTCCATACAAAAAATGTGCGCTCTAATGGTAAAAATAATCTAAGTCGATTTGTTAAAGTAAATACAATTGTGCCTTTTTATGTGCTGCTCATTGCACAAAGCGTGCGACACAAAGAGTTCACGGCTTTTGATAAAAAACAATAAAATATTTTGGCTGCCAATTAATTATTTTAGAATTCTCTTATATTCATCTTTCGTTTAAAAATTTGTTTTTGTGTGCCGTATTATGCAAACTCCTTTAAAAGTTACTAAAAATCAATCAAATGGAAATATTTTTTCTACGAATGCTTCGCATTTTACTGGGAATTCCATTGTAATAATCATAGTTTTCTTAGAAAAGGCATTAGAGTCAGCTATGCAGCCCACCTACATCTCGAGACTCTGTCAGCGTTTCTAGAATCGATAGCTCAGCAAAAATACTTGTATGTTTATTTTTCCTTGGGTCCAGAATTTCAGCTTATCGCTTCGCTCAGTTGCTGTGAGATCTCTCCTCAAGTTTAAAATAAACACCAATTTTGTTAATTTTTTTTTTGTTGGTTGCCGAATTTGTGCTTTAATTAAATTTTTAATTAAATACGCCCTATGGCCTGCAAAACACACTGCCGCTATTCTTATATATAAAGACAAGCAAGAAACACGGCTTGCTTCGCTACGCCGCCGTCAGTTAAGCTATTTCAAGCGATATCGGTATCAGTTTTTCTTTTCGTCTTAGGTGTGGATTTCACAAATTGGTAAATATTTGACCGTATCTTACATACATCGGCTCAAAGCAGAGATTAACTCTTATGCCACGCCCGCGGTTAAAAAAAAGTCTCACCTGGCTTTTCCGATCTTGGAGGTGAAGTTTAAAAATTAAAGCTTACAAACAAAATTTGATAAGGATCGGCCCAAAAATAAGGATTCGCCTTGAAAACACATTTTAGGATATTTTTCACCAATTCTTCAACCATTCCTCAAAGTTGCCTTGCAATCGAATAAACGCTATAATTTTTTAAATTTCGCGCTTTGAAACACCGTTTCCCGCCCATTTCTTCAACTTTCTTCAACCATTCCACTAAGTTTCACTAAAACCAAAAATTTGACAAATATCGCGGTTTGTGCTGCATTTTCCGCCCATTTCTTCTACTCGGAACCATCCCGGGCAAGCGTCTAACCAATCCCCAAAGTTTCACTGAAATGGAGAACTGAAATTGAGAACCATTTTCCACCTCTAGGTCGACCTCCATGTCCACCTCCAGGGCCACCTCCATGGCCACCTCCAGTTCCAGGTCCCGCACACAACCAAGTACAAAGAAAAACGGCAGCCCGCGTTGGATTGAATATTTTTATAATTTTCCCAGTCAGGTCATGGCCACCTTTATAATCCAGATATCTTCAACCCACTCAACCTTCACCCACCGATTTCCGCCAAGAGGGGTAGATTTTCCAGAAGACTGGTATGCAGTCTTTGTTGAATTTTCATGTAGATCTTTGAAAATGAGTCTGACCCCGATAGCATGATATTTCCGCCCATTTCCCGACTTTTAAGGTAGACTTTCCAAAAGTTGAAAGTCACGTTGATCATATTTTTTATGAATAACTTTTCAAATGCGCTTGGAGCTAATCGCTGGGAACTAAAATTCAACCCATACAACCTTTAGCACCAAAGGGGGTGAATTTTCCGGAAAATTAGTATGCAGTCATAGTTAAATTTTCATATGGAACTCTGAAAGTAAATTTTAGCTTGATCCGATGATAAGCAAAATAGCTGCATACAATAGTTTTCCGACCATTTTTCGACTTTGGGGGTAGAGTTTTCCAAAAGTTGAAAGTCACGTTTTTTTTATGAGTAACTTTGTAAAAAAACGAAGGTATTATCTTTTTCTATTTTTTATTTTTTGGGTTTCTTTTTGGTGTTCAATTATATAGATATTGAAAGATAATCAGAGGCGTATGAGTAATATCAAAAAATTTGGAGCCTCGTCGCGCCCATTAAAATATGAAATTTTTTCTCCTAACCATAAACTAGCGAATCAAGGGGCGCCAGTTTGATTTTCCATACAAAAAATTGTGCGCTCTAATGGTAAAAATAATCTAAGTCGATTTGTTAAAGTAAATACAATTGTGTCTTTTTATGTGCTGCTATAAAATTGTAACGCACATTGCACAAAGCGTGCGATACAAAGGGTTCACGGCTTTTGATAAAAAACAATAAAATATTTTGGCTGCCAATTAATTATTTTAGAATTCTCTTATATTTATCTTTCGTTTAAGAATTTGTTTTGTGTGCCGTGTTATGCAAACTCCTTTAAAAGTTAATAAAAATCAATCAAATGGAAATTTTGATCCTACGAATGCTTCGCATTTTACTGGGAATTCCATTGTAATAATCATAGTTTTCTTAGAAAAGGCATTGGAGTCAGCTATGCAGCCCACCTACATCTCGAGACTCTGTCAGCGTTTCTAGAATTGATAGCTCAGCAAAAATACTTGTATGTTTATTTTTCTTTGGTCCAGAATTTCAGCTTATCGCTTCGCTCAGTTGCTGTGAGATCTCTCCTCAAGTTTAAAATAAACACCAATTTTGTTGATTTTTTTTATTGTTGGTTGCCGAATTTGTGCTTTAATTAAATTTTTAATTAAGTACGCTCTATGGCCTGCAAACACACTGCCGCAATTCTTTTATATAAAGAAGTTTGCATATATAAATTTTATTTCAAATTCCAATCATACCCATTTCCCCAGGAATTGCTAACGTTTTTTTTTTTTTTGGTCATTTGAAAGATAGTTTTATTTGAATAAAAATTTCATAAAATTCGCTGAGTTTGATAAGTGAGAGAATCAAGCAAGAATATATATAAATTTATATGTATGTACAGGAAACGTAAGTATACTTTTACAGCCGTCTCCTAGGAATTATCAAATGTGGTTGTAATAACAATTTGTTGTATTGATTTCCGTCGCAAGCGACTTAGTTCTGATAGGTACCCAAGTAAGCTCCACAACTGGCGCACGAGTGCTGAGCACTCTGGCAGGAATTGACGCAATAGGGTATACAGGCACAGCAGCAGCCACTAAGCATATCAAACGATACAATTTTATATTTTCAGTTTAATCAAAAAAAAAAGAGAAAACAAACAAAAAACTTACCCCAATACGCAGATGAGCAAGGCCATCAGATGGGTTTTAGTGCTAGGCTCGTACTTCACTGACGATACCTGACGGGCACCGCATGAGGGACAAGTTGCCGTGGTGGGTTCACTGCCCAACTGATTGAACGCTATTGGTCCTTGGTCTGAAATGGCAGCAGAGTTTGGTTGATTTGCAAATGTATTTGGAAGCTACTACACACGCACTTTGTACCACATAAACAGGTGGTTGCACAGTCATCACAGTCGGTTGTGGCGCCGCCAATGGCATCACAGTGGGTGCGGCACCCGACTCATACCCAACGTCGCCGTAACTCGGTGGTCCATCTTGCACTTGTTGGCTATTCAACGGTGGGTAGACATTTTTTGACTCCATTGGGGCTATGTTTGAATAATTCCTCCGCACTATGACCAAAACGTTCGTGGTTCGTCGCGAGACTGAGACAAAGCCAAGGGTGTTGCCACCCGAATGGCCAATTGAATGTTTAGAAACATTTCCGATTGTGTTTACTTATTGTGTGTATGCACGAGCATGTGGGGCGATATGGGGTGCAGTCATTCAGTCGGGGAATTTTTGCACATTAGCAACACAATAAATATTGGGAGAGCTACGGAAAATCTAGATGAAAACTTATTTGACGTCTAATTAATGTAACTTTAACTATGATCATGACAACAAACGAAGCAGAACATAGTTTTTTTTTCCAATTTTCCTAACCTGCTGCTTCTGTGGGTTATGAAGTTTGAAAGTTTGGAATAGTTTGTACTTATTTTTTTCTCGTTTCTTTCAATATATAGCTTCGATGCTGTTCCCAACTTATGCGGAAATATATGACAGAAATTCTAGAAAAAGTAAACAAAACTTTAAATTTTTTGACAGTTCTAAAAAATATCGAAAAACTGCACTTGTAAAGATGATTAAAGAAGTTTATTTTGCCAAATACAATGCCCCCCGCTGAACACGAACCGCCGGGGTATAAAGATTGCTTATGCTAGGGTACGACCACTTCTGTGCATTGCTTTTTTCCAGGTGTGTTAATCTTTATGTTTACTTTCTTGGAACCAAGTACGCAGAGACGATGATTCATTGATTCAAAAGTGTTAAAAATTTGGTGATAACAGTTTACAGTGATAAATCTTAGAAATCTTAGTTGGTTGCCTTTCCCAGAAACTGATTGCAGCTATAGCAATAATGGTCCACACTCTGGCAGCTCTTCAGGCAATAGGGCAGCGGTACTAGGCACACCAAGCTGTAAGCAAATACATAAGAACCAGAACTCTTCCCTCCACGTGTGACCTCAACTCACCCGGTTAGGCATAAAGCGAAGGCAAAAGCATGAGTTAGCTTAGTCACACGACGTTTTAGGCGTGTCTCCATTAAGCAGCGACAATGTGGACACTCCATACGCCGAGGCACTGGTCCCAACTTAGGTTGTACATCTATAGAAAGGAATTTGCTTAAGAGAATGGGTTTTCCGAACCACACCCGCTCAATAGTTTCACTTACCATTCGAGTTGATTACCAATAAAGTAGCTGGCTGAGTGGCTTGCATAGTTGAAGTCTGCTTAAGTTCCTGGTTCATGGCTGAGTGACATTTGTGTCCAGTTTATACATAGTCCAGTCATTGAAAGTAAACGTGTCCTTTGCTAAACATGATTAAAGAGCTGTCAATGAAGCACTTATATAATAATAGCGGGTGCTTTATTTAGGGGCGAACTTTCTTGGCAGTAAAGCGGCCCACCTACCACCCAACTGATCTAAGAGCACAGCCGTCAAAGTGAGTGTCGAATGCACGTCGAATTTGTAAAAAACGAGCAATAGGAGTTAAAATTAATAGGCTATAAACAAGAAACTAACTACGGACTAGATATAAAATATACTATCTCAGTTCCAAAACATGATATACATTTCCGAAATTTGCCTAGATTATGGATGGTTAAGGCCAAAGACGCATTTTTTTTCCATTATAAGTAGCAAAGCTCTTGTCTTAACCACTGCATACTTGGGTTTGGTATTCATGTGTCTTCGACAAAAGTTGAAAAAATTTGAGAACATTTTGAGGACACCCGGTGGGAAGCCAATATGGCAGCAGAGTCAGTGCGACAACCCCACCGAGACTCCAAATCTCAGCAATTTACAAGCGAACAGAGAAACAGAATTCTGTAGTTCTTGCTACAGTCAAAAAAAGTCGGCAAATTGAGTAGAGGAGCTATAAATGAAACAGCAGAAAAATTCAATGTTTCAAGACTGATTGTTTTTAGACTCACTGTTTATGGAATAAGCTATAGACACAGTATCAGTCTGGTGAAGTCTGTGCCGATGTTTCATCGAATAAGAAATTAAATTTCATTTGTATCGGGGTGACACAGAAATCTCTAGAGATTTTGCCGTCGGTTGGTTTGCAAGTCTCTCAAAAAATCCGTCGGTGCCACAGCACTTCGAGAGATTTGATTTTCTAAGGCCCGATTTCTCTATGTGCGGTTAGTCAACTTGACAGGCAGTTTAACCGAATTTGCGTATCTCATGCTGTGTGTGGCGCAATCGGAGGAACAGACTTAACCGCTGCTCGAGCACTGATTAAAGTTAACCGCGAGTTCAGTGCCGATGGAAGTATCGATATAAAGGGTGATTTTTTAGCTATTATCTTTTTGACAACACTGGTTTAAACAGCTCACGCACGTTTCGTGTTTTGTTTCACTGCCAAACATCTTCAGTTTGGTCTATAATTTAACCATTAATCGTCTTACAAACGAACAACGCTTGCAAATTATTGAATTTTATTATCAAAATGCGTGCTCTGTTAAGAAAGTTCATCGCGCGCTTCTTCCATTTTATGGTCAGTTTAATCGACCCACTGAAGCGGCTATTCGGGCTATTGTGACTAAATTTCGCACCAAATTTACATTGTTGGACATTAAACCACCAACACGCTTACGTAGAGTGCGAACTGAAGAAAATATCGCGGCTGTATCGGCCAGTGTTAATGATGACCATCAATTATCGATTCGTCGCCGTTCGCAGCAATTGGGCCTCTGTTACTCAACAACGTGGAAAATTTTGCGGAAGGATTTAGGTGTGAAGTCTTCAAGATACAGCTGGTGCAAGACGAAGCCGAACGACCTACCGCAACGTAGAATTTTTGGTGAATGGGCTCTTGGAAAGTTGGCCGAAGATCCACTTTTTTACCGAAAAATTGTGTTCAGCGACGAAGCTCATTTTTGGCTCAATAAGCAGAATTGTCGATTTTGGAGTGAATATCAGCCAGAAGCATTGCAAGAGCTACCAATGCATCCAGAAAAAGTCACAGTTTGGTTTGGTTTATGGGCTGGTGGCATCATTGGACGATACTTCTTCAAAGATGATGCGAATCTGTGAACGTAACTGTGAATGGTGAGTGCTACCGTGAGACCAAAATGCAAAAGACGGTGCCACATGCCACACAGCACGCGTAACAATGGACTTATTGAAAGGCGAGTTCGGTGAACCTTTTATTTCACGTTCGGGACCGGTCAATTGGCCGCCTAGATCGTGCGATTTAACGCCTTTAGACTATTTTTTGTGAGGCTATGTTAAAGCTCATGTCTATACAGACAAGCCCGCTTCAATTGACGCATTGGAAGACAACATTGAAGCATTTATTCGTGAGATACCGGCCTAAATGTTGGAAAGAGTATGCCAAAATTGGACTAAGCGGACGGACCATTTGAGGCGCAGTCACGGTCAACATTAGCATGAAATAATCTTCAAACATTAAATTATATGGACCGTACTATCGATTCAAATAAAGATTTCATGAATTTTTCTGAATTTTATGTGTTTTTTTTTATTTTAAACTTTCCTATAGCTCTTAAAAACCCTTTAAATCAATTTTTTACTCAATATAACATATTTTTTACTTGAACTAAGAACGCGCTTTTCTTAAATTTTTCATCTTACTTTAAGTACAAAATGTTCTTGATTCAAGAAGACTTTTTCTCATTCATTGACTAATAATAACCCCTTTTTTCGGTTTTAGAATGTATCTAACTCAATTTAAGTACACCCAAATTACGAATTATAATTGAAATTTTAAGTACAAAACGGTATAAATTCAACGTTTCTTCTACACTCATGGACAATATAATAGGTGTAAAGTTTTTTTTTTAAATATCGATTTAAATCGATATAAACATATTATTTAATAAGGAAGCTATACCTTTTTTAATATGGTCACACTATTTCGGTACGAAGTGGGTGTATTCCCGGAATTAATTAGCTTTCTGGGAAAAATTGTGGATTGTTTTATTGGTTAGACTGCAAACTCGGCTGGTCAATAAAATAGGTGTATGAAGCAAAACATTAACCTGTAGTTTATAAATACAATTATTTGGTTGCAGAAGGTAAGGTATTAGAAAAATATAACTAAATGGGGACTTAATAACCATGAAAATTGTATTAGATGGGCCGTGGGCGTCAGTGCAGTGCGGAGGAGAGAAGGCTCATTCGACGACTCCGAGATGAAGGAAAAACGTATAAATCCATTGCCATGTTAATGAAACGTTCTCAAGACTTCGTAACCAATGCCTTAAGGCCTAAAAAAAGGTGATTTTTGGGAATTTTTATTAAAAAAACACTTTATCAATTATTTCAAAATTTTAAGAATATATTTATACATGTTTCAAGAATATACGGAAATTTTTGAAGAAAAAAATTAAATATTTTTTAAGTTATAGTCGATCCCAACGGCGCGAAAAAAGTCTTCATGGCCGGCCCCCGTGGGAAATTTAAAAAAAATCCGTTCTAAATGTCGTACAAGACCTACGATAAAAAAATCAAAAATTGAAAAGCGCTTAAAAAGAAACCCAAAATTTGGCGTTTTTGGCCTGCCAAAATCGATTTTTGTCAAATCAAAAACGATAGGTTACGGAGAACATATAGACAGTAAAAACAAGTGGGATTTTGTAAAAATCGGAAAGCTGTTTCGAGAAAAACGCGTTTAAAGATAAAAGTCGTCAGCGAGCGGCTGTCAAATTGCTAACTCAAAACTATTTGGATATCGAATTTAAATGTTATTTTAAAGGTGTAATCTACCGAAATCGATTTTTTGAAATTTTGAAAACCGGAAAAAATAGGTAAAACTCGGGAAGCACCTAGAAAATCATCATCTAAGACCGACGATCGCATGGTTCAGCTGGTTAAACGCGACCCGTTTAAGTCTTCCAAGACGATTGCCAATGAAATTGGGAATATTGTGTCATCACGGACCTTTCGGCGACGATTGGCAATAGCAAACCTACCAGGTAGGATTGCTCGCATGGTTCTTTTGCTTCGGTCGGCAAATTTACAGATGAGGAACAAATTTGCATTAGATCGTAGAACCTGGTGCGGACCGAAGGGTGAGAAAAAAATGGCGTAATATACTCTGGAGTGACGAAACCAAAATAAATTTATTTGGAAATGAAGCCAAAAGGAATGTTCGTCGTCCGAAAGGCAAAGAATTTGATCCCAAGTACACATATAAAACTGTAAAACATGTAGGTGGTAGCCTAATGGTATGGGGCTGCTTTTCATGGTATTGTGTTGGTCCGATTCATCGTATTGACGGAATAATGGACAGATTCGTATACAAAGATCTATTGGAGACGGTGATGCTACCATATGCCGAGGATAATATGCCACTTTTATGGAAGTTCCAGCAGGATAATGACCCGAAGCACGCCTCTCGAGTAGTAAAGGTTTGGTTCCGAGACCAAATGTGGATTTTCTTGAGTGGCCAAGTCAATCCCCGGAACTCAAAAGAGAGGTCGAAAAAACTTTTTGTCAAAATAAAAATCAACTTTGGGATATTATCCAAAGAGCATGGTACAACATGCCAATTGGAACTTGTCGCAAGTTAATGTCTTCCATGCCAAGACGAAAAAGGAAAGACTTGCAAAATAATGGCGGATATACCGTTTATTAGCTGCGAGATACTTAGTTTAATATAAAACAAGAACAAAAATAGTGAAACATAGATTTAAATTAAACATTTCTCTTCGTACACTCAGAAAATTTTTTTATTAGATTTAAGAAAATTTCGCCATAAAATGGATTTGCCCTTAATTTAAGAAAATTTTCCTAAATTGGTGAAATTTTTAACCTGAATTTTAAAAAACACTAACCATTAAAATATAAAGCCCTAAAATTGGGAAAAAATTTCCTTAAATTAAGAAAAATCGATGCACTCGTCTTTACCTAAAAGTAGGCAAAAAAACGATGCACTCGTCTTTACCAAAAAATAAGAAAAAACGATGCACTCGTCTGTACTTAAAAACAAGAAAATAATTTGCTAAATTTTAGAAACGATGCTTGCAGTAACGAGCTTCGCGTTTGACGAAAAAATGTATTTGAGACCTCAGTGCATTGTAAAAAATGTCGGAAAAATATAGGAAATTTTAAAAACAACATAACTAAAAAACAAAAGAAAAAAAAAGATAAAATAAAAAAAATTTGTATGTCAATGCCTTGAATGGGACTCGAACCCACGACCTGGCGGCTGCCCGGCAAATGTCTTGCCATTCTACCACCGGTCTTGATTGCATTCTTTACTGTCATTTTGCCACCGTCTCGCGCGACACTGTTGTATCGGTGAGCGTTAAGATGTCCGTCGTTCGTGTTAGAGTGCCGAGGTCCTGAGTTCGAGTCCCAGTAAGGGTAAGTAAAAAATAAAATAAATAAAAAAAAATTGTATTTAAAAAATTATCACAGCAAAAGTAAGGTGGTGGGCTTTTGGTGTGGGCGCTGAGTGGGTGGGGAGCAGCAGCAACACACAACCCACCCACCCACCACCCCCTTTTAAATTTGTCTTTTGTGTGAGACGGCTTTCTATATTTGAGAAATATTTTTCTAAATTTGATTAACACAAAACCCTTGTTTCAAGAAAATTAAAGTTGTATTTTTTGTAGAAAGCCTTTTCTAAAAGTAAAGATAGTCAACCCTAGGCGCAAAAATAAGGGCGATTTTCTCAATTTTAGGGCGATTTTGGCCCTTTTTAGAAAGAAATTTTTGTGGGTGTACACCTATTATTGTGTCCAGCCAAAAATAGGCGGATTTAAGGAAATATTTAATTTAGTTGTACATATATTAAAGGGTTTGTGAAACTGTTTTTACTTTTTGCTTTAAGACAATTAAAATAAGTGTTAAAAAAACTTTGATTGGTTGAGATTAGAGAAGATATGAATTAGAAATAAAAAGTTAAAAAAGAAAAAAAAACACCTTTTATTTTGACCATAAGTGTATATGGATTCGATAATGGGTGTGGTCAAGTGTGTTTAATCATATAGCGGTTTTGAGTTGCATGTTACCATCCCTTGAGGACACTTTTTATGGGACAGTATCTCAATAAATTTAAAATCTTGGGAAATTCCACCGAGTGGTTTCCATACAATCAAGTTTTTATACCATTGGAGTGGGTATTATAAAATTGTGCGGATGTTTGTAACGCATTGAAGGAAGCATCTCCGACCACATAAAGTATATATATTCTTGATTAGCATGACGAGCTGAGTTCATTTAGCCTTGTCCGTCTGTTTCTATGCTATCTCCTCCGTCAGTTTTAAAGCTTTTGCATATTTGTCGGAGCCGGCCGGATCGGATGACTATAGCATATAGCTGCCATAGGAACGATCGGTCGAAAAACTAGTTCTAGTGGGGTAAACTTTTGTGTTTTTAATGAAAACGTCCTTTTTATTGGCATACTCTTATTTTATATACTTTAAACATTTCTACAAAGTTTTATCAAAATCGGATGACTATAGCATATAGCTGCAGTATGAATGATCGGTCGAAAAGAAGTTCTAGTGAGAAAAACTTTTTTTGTTTTCAATAGGATCGCCTCCAAATTTCGTAATTAACAGTGTATTATGCTTTTCCATGATTTCTCTAAGTTTGGGCGAAATCAGACTTCTATATAGTATAGATCCCATAGAAAAGTAAGGTCCAAAAAGTAGTCTTAGTTTGAAAAACTGTTTTGTTTTTAATGGAAGCTGCAAGGGTATACAAAACTTCGGCCGAGCCAAATTTAACTTTCCCCTATTTTTAAGTTTGACCTCTATAGGCGGGGTACTAACCACTTGTCCATTGGAGGCGGGAATTTAGTATAACCATCGCAGTGAACCCTTTTAACATTTGAAAATTTTTCAAAATTTTAGCTTTCATTTATTTTTAACCAGCAATAGATGTTGTAACTGTTTGTTGCTGGTAAACATGTGGCCATTAAACGCTAACTTAGGGTGATCAAGAAAAACAGGGTACCTGATGCCTATAGTTTTTCAATTTATTGGTCCCGTTCCCAGGTCAGACAAAAAGTTGAATTGTGACGCACTGTGTTATAAGTCAATATTGTACTCAATATAACATATTTTGTACTTGAACTAAGAACGCGCTTTTCTTAAATTGTTCATCTTACTGTAAATACAAAATGTTCTTGATTCAAGAACACTTGTTCTCATTTCAATAATAATAACACTTGTTTTTCGGTTTTAGAATGTTTCGTACTCAATTTAAGTACACCCAAATTACGAATCATAATTGAAATTTTAAGTACAATACGGTAAACGGTTTCTTCTATATCCAGAGAAAATTAAGTCTTCTCAATAGTTTAACCCATGATAGCAGATTATTCTATGGATAACCTATGCACTTAAACCGAAATTGACAAGAATTTGATGAATATATCAGGGTAAAAAACATACATTGGGACAAAGCGCACTTAATCTTGGAAAATTAATACAAAAACGAACGAAAAACAGTTGCAAGTTCTTGCTAAGCTAATTTTAAATATTCCGATTCCATTTCCCGCCCATATCTTTATCTTAGAAACCACTTTAACCATTTTTATTGCTGGCAAGCGTCTAAACAAGTTCTCGTGTTTTCTTCGAATTTGTATGTTTCATAAATATGTTTGTCAACAATAAAGGTTAATCCATTAAATGGAATTCTATTATTTTTCATCAAAGTACCATCAAATGAGTCACCCATTACTTACCAATCGAGTTGATTATCTAGAAAAACCCCCCTGATTGAGTTGCATTGTGCAAGTTCAGGTTCAGTAAATAAAAGTAGTACACGTGTCCTTCGATCCATCTGATTAACGACACACAAGCACAATTATTTTTTTTTATATTTATTTGATAATGAGGTGCATACTGGACAAATATACTAACAACATTCAAATGATTCGATTACAATTTTTTGCCTGACATCAAAATATTGAATAGAGGAATAATGTGAGTATAAAATAATACAAAAATCGGTGCGCTGCATTTCGGCACGACTGCAAAACAGTTGGGGGAAAGCCTCTGCTGAACTTCAAATTTTCTCCCTTTCAGCGCTCGTATTGACCCACAAAGGCGTTGCAGGAGGGACAAAAGTGTTCCGCGTTGCGGCAAGAGTTGGTGCAGTACAGACAGCAGGCACAGGGCCAGAGGCTAGAATTTGTAGATCCTTAATTTTTGTATGTTTCCACCAGGTGGGGGTGCTACTTACCAGGTCAGACACATGATGAGTGCAATCAAATGCGTTTTGGTGCTGGCCTTGGGCTCCACACGTGTGGTCACCTGTTGGCGACAACCGGGACAGACCACTACGGAGGGCTCGGGACCGACAACCGTGGACATTTTACTGTAAAAACAGAATAGGAAACGTTGATTATTGATTGCAGTCGCGCTGGTGGCCCTGGATGGCTATTGTTTGCGTGCTAATTCCGTGGGACATGAACATGACACATTAGCCCAGAGCCCAATTATAAGTGCAAGCCGGAGATAATAATTGTTGAGCATGATGTGGGCTATAGAAATTAATTTAACATTTTTTGTGTATATCCATGATGTCATCCATCCACTTTCAACACTTGCCACACAGATATGCTGCTCCCAAAGCGAAAGTGCTGTGCCTCGCTTGATGATGTCATGATACTCAACTCTACTCATCCTTGTCCATGTCGCTCTTTCTTGACAGAGTAATCAATTTTATTTTGGCAAATTTGCTAACCTTAACCACTGCCTGCATATCAAATCTATTTGCGTATAAATGTTTATATACATTATGTATGTATATAGTTAAATTTATGAATTCTATTTATATGCACACCGCATTATCATTATTCTGTATGAAAGGTGTGTTCCTCCACTCACAATCCTACCCTAACCACCTTTGTTTGTCCACCCAAATGCGTGTGTGGCCATAGTTTTGTTTAATGGGTCGCTCATCCCTTAAGGAGGACAACGCCTAAACTGTCACACTTAAGTATAATTCATAATACCACACCCCAGATTAATTGTTCAAATTCTTCAAATTTTACTTCCCCTCTCCAGCCCCCAGTAATTGAGCATCTTTAATCAGTTTGATAGGTACTCACAACACTTGGGTGATTAGAATAAAATTTGTGAAACACCAAAACCGGCACGGTAAAACTTGTTGCGTACTGCTGGAGCAACGAAAGTGATTTGAAATTCGCCATTCTTTGGCGGTCAAGATGAACCCGACACAACACGACTCCACGGGGCAGTAATTTCTGTTTGGCTTCGTGATGTTGCTGGCAACATGTGGCTAGCGGCAAATATAACAACAGCGGCATGGGTTTGCGACACTTTGAGATAGTAAAGCGTGTCCGGCTTCATAAAATAAAAACTTTTTTTTTATTTTGGTGCCATAGATTTGACAATGTCAAGCATTGTCATGCAGTAAAATTACTTCAATTAACTACTGTGGTTGTTTTATTTCCTCGCTCAAAAACAATTGAGTTTAATAGCTGATACCACGTGTATGAAAAACAAGGCGCTTTGTTGATGTAGCTTTTGTATGTTTCATCTGTTTTTGTGTCGTTCTGTTGCATGTAAGCTTTCTGTGTCCAAACAAGTTTACTTTACACCAGTGGTGTCCAAACTCACACAATGAAAGCGTTGCGCTTGTGTGTGAAGCAGCGAAACACGAAGGCAACATGACGTTTTACTGCTTTACACTGAAAAAATAAAATGCGTGCGATTCAAACATAAAACAAATTAAATTTTTAAATCTGTCTCCCTCCCCTTTATTTCATTATAACCCCCGTGGCAAAGTTGGTAGTGCCTTTTAATAATATCAAAGGTACACAATAAACATTGAGCGTTACCATCCATATTCTCAATGAAAAATAATTCATTTTCCCAATTGAGATCAAAGATTTTTTTCGGTGTGGTGTAAAAATCATGCGCTTTATGGTCTTTCCTCATAGAATGCAGCATAGCAACTGACTGCGCGTTTGTCTTTTGAGCTTCAGCCGAACATATGAGACGTGAGAGCAAATGCTGCCGAGCGTTCTATTTACAGAGCGTTATATAATTGGGAACCCTGATTTACAGAATACACATATTCTCTCTATCTATATATGTGTCACTGCGACGCCGGCAGAAAATGGCTTGCCAATTACGCGTGGCTGCCATTTCAAATTTTGGACATCGCTGCTTTACACAGAGAAAACAAAATATGTAAAAACTACATACCTAAGGTAAATGGCAAAATGTGCAAAAAGAATTTTCGATTTAGCTTAAAAAACAACAACTGATTCTTTGTTTTGATTATGCAGTTCTTAACTCTAATGGTTGTGCTCAGCTACAAAAAGTGCACGTCTTTTTTGGACCCCCTTTGTGGTACCGTTAACTTAGATAAGAGATCTAAGTCGCGCTCTTCATAGAAAACTGATATATGAGCAAAGTGCCTAATTTATGTCTCGAGTGTTGCAGTGTTAACATCTTAACAGAAAAATTGACAAAAACAATAATTAAGTAAGTAAGCACTTATTAAAGACAGTAAAACCAAGCAATAACAAACAAATATTTGATTTATAGTTGGAAATGCCTCGTGGTACTGAATTATCTGAGGAAGAGCAGGGAAGGATCAAAGGAATGAACATAGCCGGCATGAAAACTGGTAAAATAGCTTCCTTAATGAATCGACACCGAAATACCATTTCAAGATTCCTAAAAGATACAGAAGGTTACCGCATAAATCCTCGCCACGGTCCAATACCAACCATCAACAACCAAACAAAACGGCTCATGCGGCAGTTAGCAACTCAATACATGATGAGCTGTATGAAAATAAAAGCGAAACTCGGATTAACAGTTCCCCGGGAACGTGTGGGTCAAATTTTGCACGAAGTTTTGAACCTCACATATCAATTCAAAGTTGGTAAACCTTGCTTAACCAAACGTCATAAATATACGCGCAGGGCTTTTTATGAAAAACAAAAATTCTGGGACGTCGAGTTTGAAAATATAACTTTCATTGGTCCAAAAGGCCATCACAAATATTGGAGGGATCCGCGTCATCCACGGGCAACTTGCTACAAACGGAATCATGGCGGTGGATCGTTTATGATATGGGCTGCCTTTAGCGCTAAGGATAAGTCTCCTATATGCTTCGTATCCGGCCGGATGAATGCTTAAGCATATTTAGAGTTGGTGGACAGTGAACCAGCTCCATTTGCTGAGGATTTCCATGGTGATGTATGGACCTTTTAGCAGGACAATGCTCCGATTCACGTTGCCCGGAGTACAATGTGTTTATTTTGAGACCCACAATAAACCGCTGATGAAGTGGCCGGCAATAAGTCCGGACTTAAATCCTATTGAGGATCTATGGAGCGTTCTTGTGGCAAAAGCTTATGCCTGTTCAAAGCAGTATGACAGCTTGAAGGACTTAAAGGAAGCCATCGTCTCAGGATGGGCCAAGATTGAGTTATCAAGGCTTCACAACTTGGTAGGATCTATACCTCGCAGGCTGCAAAAGCTTCAAAATATTAAGGGCGACTCCAATAGTTATTAAGAGTTCTCAATATCCCGTGTTCATGTTCCTGATTAAATAATTTTTGAATGTAAAAGCATATTGCACATATATCTATTTTCTAAGTGAACAATACAAAATAATTTTTTTTTGGTTAATAAAATATTAATACTGCACAAGCTAAGGTTTTTTCGATAGTACTCATAACCAGCTTACAACAAAAAAATATAACAAAAATTAAGAAAATTAGTGTTTGAAATAAACGTCATAAAATATAGTGCACATATATCCATTTTCCTTAGGTACAAATTTAGGTTTTATCCACGTTTGACAGGGAACCCATTATGTTTATGTAGATTTTCTACATGCCGCGTTAACTTTTCTCAGTTCTACATGCGGCATGTAGCTTGTCTACAAGCCACGTTTAGCCACTTTTTCCACTACACTATTTACACTAGGGAGTGTGAGGAGGAGGGTAGTGTGGGGAGGGAGGAGAGGAAGGTTCACTGTAGAGAGGGTAAGAGATGAGCACTTGAGGGCAAAGTCTTCCTTCTGAAAAGCGATCAACTTAAATTTATTTTTATACTCTGTACTAGAGCTGGCAAACTATCGATAGTGGCGCCATTCAATATTTTCGAGAGTTTTAGAGAAAAGATTCGATAGTATCGTCAGAATTTTGTGTTCTGTTACTTAACCTATTTAATTCCATTTTCAAATTAGACATTTTATTAAAAGTGTTCTTCACTTTAGAATATTTCATCTTGTAACGAAAAATTAAATAACAAAATTAAAAATTATAAACTTTAAATACGTATAAGATCCATTCCAAAGTCTTATATACGTTTCAAATATTTATCTAGATTATCAAGATTACTTCAAAGTCTGACTTTAAATAACCGTGAAATCTAAAATTAGTCAGAAATCCATGCAGTTTTTTGGAGAAACAAAAGCATGTCTACATGCTTTGCTTTAAGCGAAGCCCGATGATTACTTCAAATTAATCCAGTCTTACTGAAATTTCTCTCCGATTTTGTGGATGTTTCAGGAATACACAGTAGAGCTGACAAATAAATCGATTCTAGAATCGATTTTTTCCGCGTGAGAAACATCGGTTTAATTTTTGAGAATCAATTAAAATCGAAAAAGTTCCACCACTACTTGGAGAAGCGACGCGGGCGATTCTCGTACTAAAAATAAGAAAAGAATTGTAAAAATTAAAAAAAAATTGTCAAATTCAATTACTATTCTGTTTTAGGATAACTTATATGCGTGTTTACAAAGTGGTCAATCCCCTGTACCTGTGTATATACCATACATTTACGTAGGCATTAAAAAAACTCACCCGATGATTCCCGATGAGGTTCCTAAAGCAGCGATGTTCCTCCTTAGCCCCCAGGGGCCGAGCGCAATCGGCTATTTACACGCAGACGAGCCGAGCGCATGCCGATGTCGGGCATACGTATGAGCGTAAGCAGAGCTCTCTTTGCCTGCATTCTCTGCCCAGCCGTCGTTGAGGGCAGTTCAAAGCTGGGCTGTGTCGCTTTTATATCGCTAACCAATACACTCTCACTTTTTGGCCTCGCTCTTCTTGAACATCGCTGTAAAGCAATTCTCAGAACTCTTTCTTAGATGACAATGTCTTTATAAAAGTACAACAATTTTTTTAAGTACCCCACGCTCCCAAATCAGTCTGCCCACTGGGTTATTTAAAAGTATGTAATTCTGTAGCATATCACATACACAGAAAAAAAATATCACGTTAAAAAATGGTCACCAAATGGTCATGATTTTGGTCTGTTTTTTCCGTTCATAAAAAATGAACGGTGGTCATGAAAACAGAAAAGATGTTAATGAAAAAAGTAAATATTTTAAAATTCTAATGATTTTAGTCCTCATACAGATTTGAATTGGCGTCAAAGCAAAGAAAACTCGCGAAAGTAGAAAAGGATGGGCTAAAAAATTAATGTCCATTCTATTTGGTTGAATGTGTGTGGTAGTGGTGAGTCGGTCCGGGTGGCCGAGAATACACCCCCCAAATCGATTATGAGTGCAAAAAAATGTTCATAAACATAATATGTTCATGAATTGAGAAAATGTGGGCTTAGCACACAATCGGTCACGATTTTGGTACATTTAGAACGGATTTTTTCTCTGTGTAGGCAAATATGCAAAGCGGAATGGCCCTTGAAAGATAATTCCAAAAAGGCCAAGCAGATGGCAGGCTGACCTCGTCCGCGCACGCATTCGATCAGAATTCCGTCTCGTCGGTAAAAACGTGAAGGTTCTATAGTTTCGGACGGGACAATGCTTTACTCCATTAATATTATCACGTGCGAAAATTTATAGAAAAAGTAGATTCTTGACAGAAGGAGAATAGATGACCGAAAGACAGTAAGGACACTAATATTTTCTTGCACACCGACATAGACATGTAGTATGAATGTTACGTTTAACCACAAATGCCCACCCTACCATAACTACTCCTTCCACTGTCGATTGAGGAATCCCTAATAGAGGATTGAAGTCCCCTGTCTCAACCCACCCTTTTTTTCTGCATGTGCGGATGTTTGTAACGCATTGAAGGAAGAATCTCCGACCACGTAAAGTATATATATTCTTGATCAGCATGACGAGCTGAGTCCATTTAGCCTTGTCCGTCTGTCCGTCCGTCCGTCTGTCCATCTGTCTGTTTCTATGCTATCTCCTCCGTCAGTTTTAAAGCTATCCTCACCAAACTTTGCACGAAGTCTTTTAGTACAAATACGCTGCACATTTGTCGGAACCGGCCGGATCGGATGACTATAGCATATAGCTGTCATAGGAACGATCGGTCTAAAACTAGTCTTAGTCAGAAAAACTTTTTTGTTTTTAATGGAAACTCCTCCAAAAAAAGTATTTCTTAGTTGACTATCCCTTCCCATGATTTCACTAAGTTTGGTCGAAATCGGATGACTATAGCGTATAGCTGCCATAGGAACTATCGGTCGAAAAACTAGTTCTGGTGAGAAAAATAGGGGAAAGTTAACTTCGGCTCGGCCGAAGTTTTGTATACCCTTGCCGCTTCCATTGAAAACAAAAAAGTTTTTCTAACTAAGACTACTTTTTGGACCTTACTTTTCTATCGGATCTATACTATATAGATGTCTGATTTCGACCAAACTTGGTGAAATCTTGGAAAAGCATAATACACTGTTAATTACGAGGCGTTAATTTGGAGGCGATCCCATTTAAAACTAAAAAGTTTTTCTCACTAGAACTTCTTTTTCGACCGATCATTCATACTGCAGCTATATGCTATAGTTATCCGATTTTGATAAAACCTTGTAGAAATATGTTAAAGTATATGAAATAAGAATATGCCAATAAAAAGGACGTTTTCATTAAAAACAAAAAAGTTTTTCTCACTAGAACTAGTTTTTCGACCGATCGTTCCTATGGGAGCTATATGTTATAGTCATCCGATTTCGACCAAACTTTGTTGAATTGTGTAAAAGTATATAAAATAAGTGTATGCCAATGATAAGAACGTTTTCATTAAAAACAAAAAAGTTTTTCGCACTAAGACTAGTTTTTCGACCGATCGTTCCTATGACAGCTATATGCTATAGTCATCCGATCCGGCCGGTTCCGACAAATGTGCAGCGTATTTGTACTAAACGACTTCGTGCAAAGATTGGTGAGGATAGCTTTAAAACAATATATATACTTTATGTGGTTGGAGATGCTTCCTTCAATGCGTTACAAACATCCGCACAATTTTATAATTCCCTCTGCAAGGGTATAAAACTCGCATTTTCCACTTATTTTGCAAAAAAAGGTGCTTTCTCTAAATGGTAAAATTTTGTTTTTATTTTATTTTGATTCTTTGCAAAAGAAAGTAACCAAATCCATCTAGTTTTAACATTTAAAAAAAAATAAAAACAAAAAAATCCCTGTTAAAAAGTGTCAAGAAAGTGTTTTTACAAAATGTCTCAGCACAGGAGCTCAAATGGTAAATAAAATGTTGATTCCAGACAAGTTTTCCACGCTGAATCCAAATTTGCTTTTTGAAATTCCATATCTTTAATGGATCAGCCGTAAAAATTTTAATTAAAATGTAGAAATGGCAAATTTGACCACTTTTTGGTTCCTCCATATCTGCTAGAAATCAGATAATTTTGAAAATATTTTTTCTGCATAATATAGTACCACAACTATAGTACACAATGAATCATCAAAATTTGTTTAATCGGCGTCAAATATAAGATGCTTTTCGCTTTCAAAATAGTGTAGTTGTATGGTAAAGCGTATGAAAAATACAAAAAGTACAATTTGCATACAAATCAACCATACTTTGCTCATCGATTATGAATTTATAACCTATAAAATGATTAAAGTATTTATTATATTATTTAGATATGGGCAAATACTACACCATGTTAAAATTAAAAATTTTCAAATAAGCTGCTTTCTACGAGATTCGAATATACCAAAAAACGTAAAATTTGACAATTTCTACATTTGAAATCCAAATTTTCACCTAATCTATTAGAGATATGGAATTTTTAGAACCTGATTCGGGTTCAGCGTGGAAAACTTGTCTAGAATCAATATGATATTTACCATTTGAGCTCCTGTGCTGAGAGTATATTAGTTTTGATATTTTGTAAAAACACTTTCTTGACACTTTTTAAAAAAGATTTTTTTGTTTTTAGTTTTTTTTAAATTTTAAACTAGATGGATTTGGTTACTTTTTTTGCAATCTAGTTCTAAGAACCATAAAGAATCAAAATAAAATAAAAACCAAATTTTACCATTTAGAGAAAGCACTTTTTTTTTGCAAAATAAGTAAGAAATGCGAGTCTAGATAAATGGCGTAAAACTGAAACAGACAGACGGACATACGGACAGACGGACAAAGCTCAATCGACTCAGCTCGTCATGCTGATCAAGAATATATATACTTTCTATGCGTTCTATGTGACGGAAAGAAACCATTTGAATGAAATCTAATTGGCTTTGAACAGACGGTATTGATGACGAGATTCACATTTAACACACTGGCGAAGAAAGATGTGAAGAAGCGAAGATTATAAAATATTTTGAGGTTCACTCTAATGCACAAACATATGTACATAAATATCGAGATGCTTCCCAGCAAACCAGCATGCGAGCATTTTGCGAGACTCTCCAGAACCCGACCCGTATGCGAGAGTTTTGCCGGGTTAACTCTCGCAGTTCACTCGCATGCGATATCGTTTGCGAGCGTTTGGTTTGCTGGGTTCCTTCTATGTGATACAAACATCAACTAGCCAGTTTCAGTTGGGGGGGAATGTGCGCGGCGTGTGTGGCTGTGTGTGAGCTAACAAAAATTATTGGGAATCCCCACAATGTTGCACCAAGTGCCAAAACGATATGTAAACAAACTTTCTGTATGTCTTATGAGTGGATTAGAACTAAAAATGTATTTATTTCTCGTATTTATTATTGTTTACGAGTTCTGGCTGGGCTCCGTTTCGTTCTCAGTTTTTAAGTAATTTTTGCTGCGTGGCCAGTTTATGGCGTTGGCTTACAAAATACAGATAAGTGCAAAGGGTTTCTTACATATATAGTGTGTGTGTATGTATGTGAATGATTTCAGTATCTGATGTTTGTTTGTACATTTTATAATGTATACATAAGTATATACATATGTATGTACTTGCTTAGTCATAATTTCTTTAGAAGCTTCCCAGGCAGGCATTGCAGTTGGGACAAAATTGGCTGGTCTTATAGCAGCAGTTGCAGCAGCAGGGCGCACAGACGCAGGGCCAGCACCTGGTGTAGAATGTGCTTGTTAGTACAAATATGATAAGACATTAAATAGACTTACAAAAACAGACAAAGTAGACCTGCCAATAGATATGTGTTGCAAGTAGCATGGTGCTCCACACGCATGCGTACACGTGCATTACAATGCGGGCAGATCATGCCCTTTCCGGTGTTATCAACTACCACTGTATTCTGATGGACCACCGTAACCACATCGTGCGGTTGTGGTTGCGGTTGTGGTGGTGTATAGGGATTATATGTAATCACAGGCTCTGGCGGCGGAGCAGACGGTTCCAGATTCCAACCGGCATTGGGTCCCGGCTGTTGCTGTTGATCTGCATAGGGCGGCGGTGGATAAAGTTTGCTATATTCCATGTTATTTTTATTCCCGGGTGCAAAATATAATCTACAAAAAAAGCTTCCGCTGCAACCGATAACGATGCAGCTCAGTTGAACAATGAAAACGAACGAACGGTAAAAGCAAAAAGCAATGACACATAGAGAAGCAGCCTGCTGCGTCGTCAACTTTACACTCAAAAAAAAAAAAAAATTAGTCGTCTGTCTGTCTCCCTCTAACTACAGTGTTTTTCGATGTCCAGTATAATTTTGTTCTCATGCCATTTAGCTCTCAATACAGTAAACATTTTGCGGCGTCTAAATTTAAGTCTCTATAGTAATTTTCTCTATGGACTAATAACGAAATATAAGCGGTAAACAAGTTAAAGCTTATCAGTGTTGACAACTTAGCCTCAGTGTTGGCAATTTTGATATCTCAATTAAGAATAAGAAATAGGGTTTAAGTGTCACACTACTACTAAGTTTATGCAAAAAAATTATGATTTCTTCCATTTGCAGTATCAAAAAACGAGCTGGCAAGCTCACGGTTTATTATATTTAATTACTACTTAGTTTTCTTTTTTTTTAATTATTTATTCATTGACTTTTCCTTGTTTTGTATTAGCAGAACTTGCTCATGAACTCGTTCAATGTTAATTTTTTATGACGCCATGTGACAATGACAAGTAGCGTTCACACCAAAAGTAGTCATTTGGCTTGAAAAACCAAGCCTTTCACTTTGTCTCTAGTTCTCTAATAAACCATTAGAGATATGGAATTTCTAAGAGCAGATTCAGCGTGGAAAACTTGTCTAGAATCAATGTATTATTTACCATATGAGCTCCTGTGCTGAGAATATATGAGTTTAGACATTTGGAAAAACACTTTTTTGACACTTTTTAAAAAGGTTTTTATTTTAAATCTAGATTGAATTGGTTACTTTCTTTTGCAATATAGTTCTAGGAACCATAAAGAATCAAAATAAATGAAAAACAAAATTTTATCATTTTTTTTGCAAAATAAGTGAAAAATGTGAGTCTTTTTACTGTGTAAAAACACTTTCTTGACATACTAACTGGGTCATTTCCATTGTTAGAATAGGCTTCTTATGAAAGCGTTTATAAGCAAGTGGTTGCAAATCGATATTAACCGTTTTACACTGGGAAAACTACGAATTTCCAGTCCATACACAAAACTTCCAGTTCATAACTTAATTAAATTCTGGGACTTGTAAAACGCGTAACACTCACATTATTAACATAATTACCAATTTTCCAAATGAAAAGTGTAGATCTGAACCACTCGTTTTTGACCGCTTCACTTCATACATAGCCTATGATTCTTTCCTGATCGATATGAACACATTGCCAAATTTTGTAAAGATCGGTTCTTCGGCTTAGACGCCAATAAGGGACATAAATATACATACGAACTGAACTAATTAATATTATTAATGTGTGTAGATTTTGTAAGTGTACTTTCTAGCTCATTATTTCCCGTTTCTAAATTTTTTTTTGCATTCCTCTCCGACACTTTGTTTCTGCTTATGCATTTATGACTGGAAATACGAAAAATAAGAAAGTATCGCGATATTTTTGACAGTTCGATCTTCACCTCTACGTATTTGACCGTCTCAGTAATAATCGAAGCTTAAGAAAATTTTGCAAATTTTTGCGACTTTTTTTACCCTTTTGTTTACACCTCCTAGCAATTTTTACCGCTCAGTCTGCATCTTCCATTTACCAACGCCTGCATTGTAATTTAAAAAAATTGTGGAAAGTTAACTTCGGCTAGGCCGAAGTTTTGTATACCCTTGCAGCTTCCATTGAAAACAAAAAAGTTTTTCCAACTAATTTTTGGACCCTACTTTTCTATGGGATCTATACTATATAGATGTCTGATTTCGACTAAACTTGATGAAATCATGGAGAAACATAATACGCTGTTAATTACGAAATTTGGAGGCGATCCCATTAAAAACAAAAAATTTTTTCTCACTAGAACTTCTTTTTCGACCGATCATTCATACTGCAGCTATATGCTATAGTCATCCGATCTTGATAAAACTTTGTAGAAATGTGTTTAAGTATTTAAAATAAGAATATGCCAAAAAAAGGACGTTTTCATTAAAAACAAGAAAGTTTTTCTCACTAGAACTAGTTTTTCGACCGATCGCTCCTATGGCAGCTATATGCTATAGTCATCCGATTTCGACCAAACTTAGTGAAATCATGGGAAAGGACAGTTAACTAAGAAATACGTACTTTGGAGGCGCTTCCATTAAAAACAAAAAAGTTTTTCTCACTAAGACTAGTTTTTCGACCGATCGTTCCTATGACAGCTAAATGCTATAGTCATCCGATCCGGCCGGTTCCGATAAATGTGCAGCGTATATGTACCAAAAGACTTCGTGCAAAGTTTGGTGAAGATAGCTTTAAAACTGACGGAGGAGATAGCATAGAAACAGATAGACAGACGGACGGACAGACGGGCAGGGCTAAATCAACTCAGCTCGTCGTGCTGATCAAGAAAATATATACTTTATGTGGTCGGAGATGCTTCCTTCATTGCAATACAAACATCCGCACAATTTTATAGTACCCTCTGCAAGGGCTTAAAAAATGGATGTTCTATAGTCGTCCTGTCCGGCCGGTTTCCACACTTGTGCAGCGTATTTGTACTACAAGACTTCGTGGAAAGTTTCGTGAAGATAGCTTTCAAGCTGACGGAGGATATCGCATAGAAACAGACGGACCAACGGACAGAAGGACATGGCTATCGGCTCAGCTCGTCATGCTGATTAAGAATATGCTTCCTTCTATGCGTTACAAACTTCCGTACAATTACAATATACCCTCTTCAAGGGTATATTTATACGCTTTCATAAATATGATCATAAGATAATTATGCGAATTTCGCGGTTTTGGGAACTTAAAAACCATCGATTCCTCAAAGATTGTTCGCAATGCTACCATTCCCCAAAGTTGTATCGCAATTGAATGAACGGTATTATTTTTTGAATTTCGAATGCCCAAAAGTTTTATCGCAATCGGAAATTTTGCAAATATCGCGATTCTTGGACCATTTTCTGCTCATTTCTTCAACTCAGAAACCTTCCAGGGCAAGCGTACAACCAATCCTCAAAGATTCATTACAATCGAATGAACGGAATAATTCAGCTAATTTCGTGGTTTTAGGACCATTTCCCGGCGTCACCCGGGTCCTTATGATTCTTATGACAGAGATTATGACCGAGATTATATTCAAGCTAGTGCTGGCTGCAAATTAATATAAACATATTGGACCGTTCGATCTTTTCCTCTTTTTACCCGTTTTCATGATAATATAGAATCATGAACATTTTGCAAATTGCGTGACTTTTTTGATCGTTTGGTTTATACCTTCTATTTAACCGTCTACAATTGCCCTGTATCAAATCTACACTAAAATTGCAATTTTCGCAATATTTTGGACCGTGTAATCTACAGCTTCCATTTACCAAAGTCTGCATTGTAATATAGGCATTGAGCGCTTTCATAAATGCTCATAAGGTCATTTTGCAAATTTCGCGATTTTTGTACCTTAGAAGCCTTTGCGGGTCAAGCCTCCAACCATTGCCCAAAGTTTTATCGCATTCGGATGAGCGGTAAGTTTTTAAAATTTTGAAGTTTTTGGATAATTTCCCGACCATTTCTTCAATTTGGAAACCTTTGCAGGTAAGCGTCCAACCATTCTCCAAAGTTTCATCAAAATCTAACTTTTAGCAAGTTTTGCGGTTTTTAAACCATTTTCCGCCCATTTCTTCTACTTGGAAACCGTCCCGGGCAAGCGTAACAGGCAGAAGGAAGCATCTCCGACTCTACAAAGTATATATATTCTTGATCAGCATCAACAGCCGAGTCGATCTAGCCATGTCCGTCTGTCCGAATGAAGAAACAGATCTGAGATGGTAAGAGATAGAGATTTGACATGTATGGGATATATGTTTATTATACTTGCAGGCAGATCAAGTTTATTTTCAGCTTTTGCCACGTCCCCTCCCGCCCCCGCAAATTGGAAAAAACGTCATATCTCCCAAAGTTTTATAGATAGAAGGTTCGTTCCTTCTGGACATATTTAATAATCAGTATTATTAATCGATCCGCCAAAACTCGATTTGAATCTGGTATACATCTACCTACAAGCAAAAATGTGTGGCTCTATCTCTTATAGTCTCTGAGATCGTCGCGTTCATACGGACGGACATGGCTAAATCGACTCGGCTGTTAATGCTGATGCTAATTTGTGCTGTTAATGCTAATTTTGCTTCAAAATTTGTATGAAAATTTTACGTTTACTTCTCACTTATTCACATCTGGATACATACCTTTAAACCAGAAATTTGAATAAAAAATTTGTATAAAAAAGAACTACCAGTTTCTCACAGTGTATGGTATTGACAACGGTAGCCTGGTAGTCGCTTAACGAGGTGGCAGCACCGTTTGCAACCCGCGAAAACGAACGATTGAAAACGTTAATTTGAATATTCATTAAGCTGATAAAAAAGAAACACAACATTTGATAGTTAAATTAAAATGTATTTGTTCATAAATACTTAAGTATATTTAATTAATGCTACTTTTGGTGATGCTCTATTAATTAGATGGTTTTGAAGCATAATGGAAATATGGTTTAGTAAATTCAAGCCATATTTCCATTATGCTTCAAAAACATTATCTGATTAACCATGTCGTCAGCATAATCTTCGGAATTTGATAGTTCATAAATCAGACCACGAGCCTGCGAGTAGGCACGTTGCGAACAGGCTGTGGTTACTGGAGTACGAAATATCTTATTGCTAACTTTATATAGCAAGGGGAATGTAGCTTCATGATCCTTCCACCAATTGAGCAACTTAAATTCGACCTCGAGTGTGACCTGCATATTTAGGTAAGTGTTGATTTCATGATTTATCAGTTGGGTTTTGGTATCGCACGATTGGGGTCTGATGAAATCACGAAATATGCCATTGTGTTGCTCAACTTCCAATTTGATACGCTTACGCGTTGGATCCGATTCAGATTCGACATAGAATGATTCCATCATTTGCTTGCAATCATCAATAATGGCCTTTTTCTTCACCTCGTCGTAGAGCAGCAGCTGATTTGTTGGAGGAAATAGTAGCAAAGCTAATCTGTGATAATTGGTAACACACGTCTCCTCAATAGCGTTCAAATGAGGCATTAGAGCCTGCTTCAGGCTCGTGGCCAAATGATTATCCTCTTCATCGGTGACATTTTCACAAAGTTTTCGTAGATTATGCAGTTGAGGTATTACCAAATGCAATGTAGGTCCTTTTTCATCTTCTAGTGATTTGGAGGTTTCCTCAAAGCTTGACAGGATTTTCGTGACCACACAGCTATCCTTCAGATAATTGTCGTATTCGCGCTTATCCTTTAACTTGTCTAAAATAAGGGGAAAGCTGAGCTCTAAAGACTTGAAACGATAGAAAACCGAATTCCAACGCAAATCGGAAGAGGATCGAATCAAATCAAAGTCGTCAATGGAATCTTCAGCGAGTTCAACCAGCTCGTAGCATTGTAGGTGCAGTTGACGCAGTTGGGGTATGTCTTGAAATACACGTTCAATGGCCTGATCTAGGGCATGGTTTAGGCAGTATATTTGCTGAGAGTTTTGAAAAATGTTATTCAGTTTGTCATCACGTTCTGTGACGATAATGAAATCATCTGCAACCAAATTGCAGTGGAATTTTTCAAGAATATCTTCGATCTCCTCCTTTAGGTCAACATCTGCAGCTTCAGTTATCCAGGATAGGGGGCAGAGAGCCAATAGTCGATTAACCATTTTGGTACCCTGTATGTAATGCATATAAAGCACCAAATGTGTACTCTTCAGATACGAATCCATGCACACAAAGGCCGAAAGACTATAGTTATGGCCCAGTGCTTTTAGTTGATCGGTTTCCGTTATCAGTTTCTTCTGCTGTTGCTCAAATAATTTCGTTATATTCTTGGCTATATCACTTGCCTGCGGCAACACTTCGTCTATATTCACATTTTCACCCATAGTCGCTCCAATTTGGATAAGGACGTGTGCAAAATTTCGAAAGCCAGCACCTGACAAGCCAGGCGTCTGACAACTGTCTATGGTCCATTTAGTAAGTGCTTGGGTAAGTTTCCCCACCAGATCCTCATCGTCTGGCATTATCTCTTGCGTGCTGTTTCTCGACGACGAGTTGTTTCCTGTTTCGTTCCTCAAGTAACATTTGTGCTTAACCAGATTCGAAGTGCTCGTTTGAAATTTGTGGACACTAAGACAACTGCGGCAAGCCACAAAACTATCAACATCTTCCAAGTTTTCATCGACAATGACACCAAACAGTTGCCATACTTTGCTTCGGCCTTGCTTTTCTCTCAGAGTGTATATTCCTTTCGATAGCTTCCTTTTGATGTCCATAAAACGCGTATGGAATATCTGAAATATAAACATACATAGTGTGTATAGCGAGTGCTACTTTTTTACATTTTGTCGGTTTTGAGGACCGCTTAAGTGTGCATAGAGACCTGCACGAGTAGGTACTATAGTAATCGAGTAGTACTCGCCGAGTATGATTACAAAGGAGTACGATTACCTAGCTGTCACTTCGGCAACGATTTGCTTCCACATCGTAACGTTCGTTTTTTATAAAATAAAAATAAAATGGACATTTCAAGAAAGATAGAGCTGGAGATTATAAACGACTTGAATCAAGTGGTTCCAGCGACGTGTGGAAATTCTTTGACAAAATTGCGGAGGCCAATACATTGGTACTGGTTGGATATGTACTCTGCAAGAGCGCTCAAGCACCACCGAATTAATTATCCCAGATTCAAAAAAAATCACGGGTGGTTGTCGATGACCGCATAAGAGAGGAAGTGGCAAAAAGCTGTGTTAAATTTGTCGCTCAAGATATTCGTCCCTTTGGGACCATAAATGGGTCGGGATTTAAGAATCTTGCACGATGTTAAGTTGATGTGGGAGTCAAATTAGGGACCAAGCAATATTCAATCGATGATATTTTGCTACACTCCACCACTGTTAGTCGTAGGTTGCTAAGAGAGCATGTTGCTCAACGCGGTAGATGGTCAATTAAGCATGGATGCACTGGCCGAAGGTGACAAAAGCAATGATAATCTAGCCGACGATGACATGATACGATGCTACGATGCCGGTTACTACTCGTAATCATGAAAATAATTACCTGTTACAAAATAGTTACTATATTTATCGTAAAAATTAGTATTTTTACTCATGATTCCTGCATCGTTCAATCACTCGTGCAGGTCCCTAATACACACACACATACACACACATCTTTATTAATTTGTTTAGATGTTGGTGCTTAATATTACCTGTTCCTGATCCTGTGCTTGTTCTTGAAAACTGAGATCGGCCTTTGTCTCCTGCTCGCTTTTTATCTCAAATTCTGTTAATAATTCCATTGTTATTGTTAGTTTAAATCTTTACGTGTCCACAGTTGACAGCAGTAGCAGTGTGACCGTTAATGAATAAGGAGAAAATAGCAGACAAGCAAGCCTATCGATACTAAGCACGAACTTATCGATAATCCAGGAATAGTGCCCGTGAAACGTAAACGTACAAAAACACCAACACCTAGAGAAGAGAAAAAAAAACAAAAAAAAATAATATATAAATTGAATAATGCACAGTTTGAAGTCGCTTGCTTTTTAGACATAACTTTTTAGAAAATTTTCCTTTAGTCGCTTCTTTCTTATAGTCTCTGCACACTAAGTACATTTTAGAGGAACGCATAGAATTTGATGGTAACATCTAACATCTTACATCTGTCAGTTGACGCTCTTAAAAATGTATTGAATATAAAATACTACAAAAATATTTAAAGAAAAAATAAATTGGCACGACATTTATTTAATAATTTGGTCAACAATAGCAGCCTTAAGTAATTAGGCCTCTTCCTATGCTCTCTTGCTTTAAAACTCTCTTTTCAACTTTCATTTTCATTGCGTGGAGTTGAAAAATTCGTTTATTCATAAACATTTTGAGGCAGCAAATAATAAAATGAACAAATCGAATATTGGAGCCGGCTGTTTGTATAGCGATAAAATATATCGATAATTCCATCGGCACTGAACTCGCGGTTAACTTTAACCAGTGCTCGAGTAGCGGTTAAGTCTGTTACTCCGGTTGCGCCACACACAGCATGAGATACGCAAATTCGGGTAAACTGCCTGTCAAGTTGACTAACCGCACATTGAGAAATCGGGCCTATATCAACTCAGCTCGTCGTGCTGATGATATATATACTTTATGTGATCGGATTTTCTTCCTTCAATGCGTTACAAACATCCGAATAATTTTATAATGCACTCTGCAAGGGAATACAAATGGAGGAAAGCAAATTTTTTGTACACCCTTGCAGCATGTATTATTTATACATTCAAAGGTTTAACGACAACGTCGGCAACAAGAAATTCTTTCGGTGAACATTGAACCTGCTGCCTTTCGGTATGAGCCCATCAGTTAATACAGTGCGCACGCATTAGTTCATTTTCGGTCAGATACATAGGCGGCTTACCGCACATGGACTGCTTTGTAAGAAAATTGTCTCTTTAAATCAGTGGTGTCCAAACTCACACGATGAAAGCGTTGCGCTTGTGTGCGAAGCAGCGAAACACGAAGGCAATGTGACGTTTTACTGCTTTACACTGAAAAAATAAAATGCGTGCGATTCAAACATAAAACAAATTAAATCGATGCGCAGCTTAATTGTATTGTATCACTAAATGGGCGACATTGTCTGGCCAGACCTAAAGCAACTGTATAAGAGGCTAAGTTTAGCGAAGTTGTATCAATTTTATTGTTGTCAGGTTGGATGAATTCTTCCTTGTCAGCTATAAACATTACAAAATGTCTTGCCTGCATCTCTAAAATATTTAAATCTCTCTCCCTCCCCTTTATTTCATTATAACCCCCGTGGCAAAGTTGGTAGTGCCTTTTAATAGCATCAAAGGTAAAGCACAATAAACATTGAGCGTTACCATCCATACTCTCAATGAAAAATAATTCATTTTCCTAATTGAGATCAAAAATTTTTTTCGGTGTAGTGTAAAAATCATGCGCTTTATGGTCTTTCCTCATTGAATGCGGCATAGCCAACGACATGAGTCGTGAAAACAAATGCTGCCTAACACGCGCATCGTACGAAAACAAGCTGCCGAGCGTTCTATTTATAGAATACACATATTCTCTCTCTCTATATATGAGTGCTCTACGACGCCGGCAGAATTTGGCTTGCCAACCAGGCGTGGCAGCCTTTTCAAATTTTGGACATCGCTGATTTAAATGCACAACGAATATGAATATGTTTAAGATACAAATGACTGGATGGAATCAATTAATTCTGAAATTTTCCGCGAGCCTCGAAAATTGGGTTGGGTCATGTAGGAAGGGACAGTATGAAATCAGTGAGTTCCAATTGATTCGATCTCTAGTACATGACACTGCACTTGCCACGCCCAACTTATTCCTCTCCTGATATTTTTCCCGGGTTCGGCTAGTAAGACAAATGATTAATAGTTGCTAAAACCTAGAAATGCAAAGCACAATTTTGAAGTCGATTTTCGAGGGATTGAATATTTTCCGAATCAAAACATTTTATTGAAATATTATGAAAACAAATTATTAAAAATTTAATTTATGGTCATGGTGGACATTTCTATGTAAATGTCCATATGTAAATCTTGTAGCGCTAATGAAATCCAACATGGGTAACGTATATTAACGCATTTTAAAAGCTTAATGAATTTTCAGCCACTTGCATGTTAGATTTTAAAAATAACTTCATTATTTTAGAAGTTATTTTGCAACCAAACAATTCACATGGCTCCACAGTGCTGCACCTATTGCACAACTTACAGGTATTTTAACGGTGAAATTATTGAACTATCTACTTTACAATCTCAAGAAAGGTGATTCTAGGTTCAAGCCTTTTTACCAAATAGTAATTTAAGAGTTTCATTTCATGGTCCGGTTAAAGGACTAAATAGCCTTACATGAACCTGTATAACGAGGTTCGATTCAGAACCATTTTGTAGACGTAATTTATTGAAAACAAGAGGATAATTAATTAAAATAACTAACAATTTAAATCTAAATAAATAAACTCACTATGGTGCAAAATCATTGGTAAAGTATTTAAATTTAAGTGTTAATAAAGTTGTTGTTTTTCGAGTGCAATGCTTTGCACAAGGTCAACCAAAACGTGCTTAGGCATACTTAAAAACTACACAACGCAAGGCTAGAGAATCTCTGCGAATCACTGACGCTTCCAGGCCCCTAACATATAGCCACACTTGCCACAGATGACCTTGCAATCATTATTGGAGCGTCGCATGCAGCAGGGATAGATGGGCAGCAGGGCAAAGCAACTGTAAGTGAATAAATTATTAAAATCATAAAAAAATATATTATCATCTGCCCACTCACCACATGGTCAGCAGTCTTTCCAGACGCACACCCTCCTCATGAAGTCGCTCTTGACACTTGGGGCAATACATCTGCCTCAAGCAACTGATATTCGTTGCTGCCGGCTGGGATGGTGACACCTTTTCGGCTAACTGGCCCGTGGACTTGGACTTTTTACAAAAATAAAACTCCTGCTCTGGATCAGCATCCGCATAGCCATATGGATAGCCTCGGTGTATGGGGGTTGTGCTGGCCTGAAGTAATCTATCGAGAGCCTGATCCGACTGTTGCTTGACCTGGCCACAATTCGCATTCAGATTAATCTCCACCAGATCTGAGTAGTTCTCTTCCTCCCCCCGCTCATGTTCAATCTCAATAGTTGGAGGTTGAATGCTGAACTTCAGTTGCCGGCTCATGTTGTTGAACTGACTTGACGGTGTCTCCTATTTGTCTATAAATTGGGTTAACTTACAGTTGAGGCAAAATATTTGCGTTTGGATATTATTGGAAACCAGTTGTTCATCTGTTTTCTTAAACTGCTCAAACAATTATTTATCTAACATTATATTCAGGGCTAAAATGTTAACGGTTGCACTTGAAAGCAAAAGCTTGGGAAAAGCTTACGCACATCGAGTGTGGGTGGCAAAGAAAGAAGCTTACCCCGAAAGCTTTAACTTGATGTGAGGAGAGACCACGTAACCTTTAACCCATTGTTGATCTTTCACTTGAGAGTTATATTATAAAGAAATGAGTAGGTAAAGGTAATTTACTCTGTCTTTGACGCACAGCTTGTTGGTTTCATGACAATTATACCATCCCGAGTACCAATTTATATGGAAGCTACAGGTCTAGCGAAGACTTATTCGTTTAGGTATTTCCGAAGCCGATCGTAATATAAAACGTACATTCTCCATAGTTATATAGGCGTTTTACCTAATAAGCTATGAACCGAGCTGTATTCGAATTGGATCAGAATTTTTGAATTGATATATCAAAACATTGAACCAACTGTTTTATTTTGCGGATTTCGGTTCGGTTTAAAAACTATGATAAAGTGCTCGATTCTCGAGCACAATCTAGACCTTTGATTCGAATTCGGATTGCATCCAACCAGCGTCTCTCGAAATCAATGAGCTTTAGGAAAAGAAATACAGAAGTCTATAGTTACATAAAATTAAGAGTTACTTTATAAGATTATTCAAAGGTACCGGAACTTTTGCTGTGATGCTGTTAAGCTTGGTATATGACTTTGTTAAGGCCCTATTCTCCTTCAGCTTGCTGTTTTTGGACCTTTTTTGAAAAAATTCTCATTTGAAAACGCAAAGATATTTGAATTTTGTTTTTTTTATTGAATTAGTAATGAATGAAAGAAAATAAAAAAAATTTTTTCGCCGCGATATAGGGGCTGTCCATAGAGATGGCACCGTCAAAGTTGGCCCTCAAAAAAAAGGCATGGTGCTGGCGGCCACGATTCCGCCAGTTCTACTGAACCGATTTGGATGAAACAAAGTTTAATCGACGTAGAATTGTCACCATTCTGGCCCGTAGTAAAATAAAAATTTTGCGATTTTTTTTGACAAAATGGCGGCCACTTGAAATTGACAAATCGAATTTGGACCCATTTTTTTGTAGTTTAGTGTAAAAAAAAATAGTAAAAAAAATCGCAATTTTTATTTTACTACGGGCCAGAATGGTGACAATTCTACGTCGATTAAACTTTGTTTCATCCAAATCGGTTCAGTAGAACTGGCGGAATCGTGGCCGCCAGCTCGAAAAACGTGGTTTCGAGATAAACGCGTTTAAAGTTTGCAGTTGCTAGGCAAATCGAGTCACTTTGGGTCATTAAAAAGGCCATATCTTCTAAAGTATTTCGAATTTCAAAAAACCCTTTTAGGGTTATATTCTTAAATGTCCAAGCTATAAAAAAATGCAAAAAAAAAAGTCGAAAAAAATTTTTTGCTGAAAGAGAATAGGGCCTTAAGGTTATAGCTAGTTTCGGTATAGGGTTCCATATTGGTACTTGAGTTTGTTTTCGAAACTAACTTCCTATCAGCTTTTTTCTTAGGTCCACTTACCTTTTAAAAGTAATTCCGCTTCAATTCCGAAACGTTTTAAATTTTTGTGTTCTGAATTCCATGTGAAATTGTTTCGGAACTACTTTTGTGAACTAGTGGTTCCACTGCCGCTTATCGATTAATAGTTGTGAAGCTACAACTATCGAAAAAAAGCAAATTCGAAATGATTTTTATTTCTACAATAATACATACAACATAATAATATACAGCAAAAATTGCAGAAGATCGAAATAATGCTCAGCTTAGAGCCAGTTTTGTCAGACTGCAACGTTTACTATAGACTTTGCAGCCTTTATTGAGTTTATTTGAGTTTATTGTGCAATACAGTCGAGCACATTGTATCTCCTTAGTTGCCATCACATTCAAATAATTAGTCAAAAGAGAATTTAGCACGATTCTGAACCAAATTATCACTTTTCTTATGGTCTGACAGCCTTTTCATTAATTTTTTTTAAATAATTGAACATTATAAACGACTGATTCAAGCTACCCAAAAATCTAAAATTGTCCAGTGAATGAAAATTTATTTTTATTTTGTGGGTATCGAATATTTTAAATGCCAAATTTGCAATTTATTTTTCATTTTACTAGAAACAAGGCGAGATCACGAATCAATTCCACTTTCAAACTATTTTTGTGGATGTGGAATTGAGAACGAGGCTTGTATGTTTAGAATATTTGCGGTCTTTTCGGTTCCAAAAATATCGATGCTCATATTACAGTTTGGTTTTTTCCTTCGGTTTTTTCGAGCAGGCTGATTTTACCGATCTTAGTTTATCTTTGGGAAGGTAAAAAGAATCCTCAGATCCTCAACTAAAATAATTTAAAATGCTAAAGAACAAACATAAAAAATCGCAACTACTTCCGGAAAATATGTGGTTTTTTACCGTGAGGGTGATTTTTTAAAGGCTGAGAAAAAAAATATATCTAATTTCCGCTGAAAAGTGCCTTCTAAATTTGAGCCGGTTCATAATTTTTTGGATCCAGGTTTGAAACGCGAAAATTTTTAACTCGGTCAAGCCCGACTATAACATACTCTGTACCTGTGAAGTGCTGCCCATTACAGTTGCGTCCGGTGCTGCCCATATTTTTTGTTTTCCTTATAACTCGACAACCGTTCATCCGATCTTTACCATTCCTTTAGCGGATCGATAAATAATCTCAATTACTAAATATGTCTGAAGGGACCAACCTTCTATCTATAAAACTGTGGGTGATATGACGTTTTTTCGATATTGCAGGGGCGGGAGGGGGCGTGGCTTAAAATAAAAATACCCTTGATCTGCCTGCAAGTATAAGAAGCATAAGTCCCATACTAGGTTGGCTGATAAGTCCCCGGTCTGACACATAGATGGCGTCGCTAGTATTGAATGCATATTATTTTTATATAGTACTAACCTTCAAATGATTCGTGTCAAAATTTGACGTCTGTCGGTCAATTAGTTTGTGAGATAGAGCGTCTTTTGTGAAGCAACTTTTGTTATTGTGAAAAAAATGGAAAAAAAGGAATTTCGTGTTTTGATAAAATACTGTTTTCTGAAGGGAAAAAATACAGTGGAAGCGAAAACTTGGCTTGATAATGAGTTTCCGGAGTCTGCCCCAGGGAAATCAACAATAATTGATTGGTATGCAAAATTCAAGCGTGGTGAAATGAGCACGGAGGACGGTGAACGCAGTGGACGCCCGAAAGAGGTGGTTAGCGTCGAAAACATCAAAAAAAATCCACAAAATGATTTTGAATGACCGTAAAATAAAGTTGATCGAGATAGCAGAGGCCTTAAAGATATCAAAGGAACGTGTTGGTCATATCATTCATCAACATTTGGATATGCGGAAGCTCTGTGCAAAATGGGTGCCGCGCGAGCTCACATTTGACCAAAAACAACAACGTGTTGATGATTCTGAGCGGTGTTTGCAGCTGTTAACTCGTAATACACCCGAGTTTTTGCGTCGATATGTGACAATGGATGAAACATTTCTCCATCACTACACTCCTGAGTCCAATCGACAGTCGGCTGAGTGGACAGCGACCGGTGAACCGACTCCGAAGCGTGGAAAGACTCAAAAGTCCGCTGGCAAAGTAATGGCCTCTGTTTTTTGGGATGCGCGTGGAATAATTTTTATCGATTATCTTGAGAAGGGAAAACCATCAACAGTGACTATTATATGGCGTTATTGGAGCGTTTGAAGGTCGAAATCGCGGCAAAACGGCCCCATATGAAGAAGAAAAAAGTGTTGTTCCACCAAGACAACGCACCGTGCCACAAGTCATTGAGAACGATGGCAAAATTCATGAATTGGGCTTCGAATTGCTTCCCCACCCACCGTATTCTCCAGATCTGGCCCCCAGCGACTTTTTCTTGTTCTCAGACCTCAAAAGGATGCTCGCAGCGAAAAAAAAATTTGGCTGCAATGAAGAGGTGATCGCCGAAACTGAGGCCTATTTTGAGGCAAAACCGAAGGAGTACTACCAAAATGGTATCAAAAAATTGGAAGGTCGTTATAATCGTTGTATCGCTCTTGAAGGGAACTATGTTGAATAATAAAAACGAATTTTGACAAAAAAATGTGTTTTTCTTTGTTAGACCGGGGACTTATCAGCCAACCTGTTACATGTCAAACCTCTATCTCTTACCATCTCTGAGATATGTGCGTTCATACGAACAGACAGACGGACATGGCTATATCGACTCGGCTGTTGATGCTGATCAAGAATATATATACTTTATGGGGTCGGAGATGCTTCCTTCTGGCTGTTACATACTTTTGCACAAACTTTTTATACTCTATGTACCTTTGGTACAGAGTATAAAAACAGTTTTTTGCTTTAACTTTCCACCTTCATAACTCCGTTCCAAGAGCGACTGTCAGACTAAAAAGTTAGCAGAGTGAGTTTCTCATTGAAGTTATCACTTATTTAAATATGGTACTGATAAGAGCGGGGGAAGTTTTTGTATGTTTATTCGTCTAGGCCGAATATTGGAATAGTGCATAAATCGTGAGTGACGCAAAATGGTAAAATTAAAATTATGTGCTTAATTCGAGCGTAAAAGATTTGTATTTCGATTCACATCTCGCAGCTCTACTATGAACCTCTTTTTTTGTGACTGTTGAAAACCACATTTAAGTCGATTCACTGTTGTGGGACATAATCTATGACTCTTTCCTCGACAATATGCATAAACTATGGAATTATCATGAGGATGGGTTCTGCAGTTTAGTATCCATTCTCAGGCCGATCGTTCCCTTATTAGCTTTAAGATATAGTCATACACTCCGAGCAATTTCGGCATATTAGCGGCGTCTTAAAAAAAAGCTCTATACCTCCATAAAAAGTAAAGCTTAGAGTCTTGTTTGCAGGGAAACAAATCACGTCTGATCAAGCAATAGTATATATACAGGCCTGTTCCCGTTTCCGAATTCGATTGATCGGAATTGCAAAGAGTTGCGATTTCCAAGAAACCATTGAAGAATTTGGTTGAAACGATTTGCCATCAAAACACCCCTGATAGTATATCGGCAAAGATGATGTATTGTACCGAATAATTGTTAATTTTTTATGACTTCGTTTTAAAAATATATAATCAAGCTCAGATAAGTGGAAATGTTTAAGGTTCATTATTTAAGTTTTTAGTCAAGACCAATCCAAATCATAGATAGTAGCAACATTTTTGCAGCACCTTTTCGAACAGTTAATCAAAGTGATTGATAAAAGGAAATATCTAAAACTTTCCTCTAAAGCTATGAAGAAACCATAACGATAACAGATTTTAATAAAAGCTTACTCATCCGCGGCGTTTGAGTAGGTGGTGCCTGTGACTCATCTTATGCCCATCAATAGAACTCTCTAAATCAAGCGTTCCACACATCACCCACAATGTACGCTCAATAAATATATGTCTTTATCCACATACCAAGCATATGGGCTAAAAATCCCCCCATTGCTTGAATTCGACTAATCGTGGCTATCACAGAACACCTGCCAACCGATAAGATAATGAGCACTAAAACAAAGGACAGACAGAGAGATAGACGTTAATATTGACAGAGCTGAAGTCGCCTTCAGTCATCAGTGCAACGTCAACCAGCAAAGCGAGCAGTTCTCCAGCAGTAGCTCTAGTTGTGAACCGCCTTCAACTTCAATAACAGATATGGACAGCAAGCAGCCACCACCGTACAGCGAACAACCTGGCTTTACACCAGCCCAAACCTATCAGCCACCACCCGGTGGCCCCACACAGCCACCACTATATCCACCCATGCCACCGCAACATGGATCCACGGTGATAATACAGACCACAACGACATCCAATCTAGTTCCCATTGGCAGTGGACCAACGCGCCTCTGTTGTCCCTCTTGTCATGCCGAAGTATTGACCACCGTCAAGAGTACTCCCTCGGGAAGGACACATTGCTGGGCAATGATCTTGTGCCTGTTTGTGTAAGTTCAAGCGTTCTTATATATCAGTAGCACTTGGTTATCTCAATGGGAGTGTGTGTGTGTGTGTGTGTCACGCACACTGGGGAACATTGTTATCTCAACTGGAGCAGAAGTTGAGTCAGATAACAAGTTACCGAGGCAAAAAAAAAGCACAAAATAAACTGTTTGAAGTGGGCTAGGGGGAGACATACAAGTGTATAGAGAGTGTATATAGTTGTAGAACCATGGGTGATAACACGCAGTTCTCAATTAATAGTCGAAGTTGGAAAAAAGAAAGAAAATAATTCCAATTCGGATCAAGAAACAAGATTCGATTGGGGTTTTTTGGGTCGTTTGAACTAAACCATAAGCCCAACCTTGTAAATAGATGATCTTCCGAACAAGTACGCCTCAGTTTGATAGAATATACTTTTTAAGATCTTATTTTGTATTCTGAATATCATAATTTTTTATAATATTCTGGGTATAATATTCTGGGTGCAGTGAATAGGGTATTACGACTTACAGATGGCAAATTATGCAAAAGTTAAGATTAGAAATGGACTTCAAATATGTTGCAAGAACACTCACAGAAAAATAGTGAATTTCTTACTTGGATCAAGAATGTTTGTTGCCAAAAGTTCGATAAGAATTAAAATTCTTTATCCATGAGCGATATACTTGATCCAAGTATGAATTTTTGATCCCGTACCAAGAGTTTTAGTACTTGAACCAAGCACAAAATATTCTCAAATCAAGTAAAAAAAAAACTTCAATCAAGTGCTTAACGTACTCAAATCCTAGGTCGCTCATTCTTAAATCAAGAGCACAGTTCATTGTAAATAAAACCAAGAATGTTCGTTCTTGTATCAAAGGCTCATTAGGTGCAAGAGTAAGATGGTTCACTCTTGAAACAAGAGTGAAGTAAGAGTCAAAAGTAAGGGAGCCCATATTTCAAACAAACAACAATTTAAAATCAGTTGTTTTTTCCATTTTTGCAAAAATTTACTGTCAAACTATGTATGTAACATTAGCCAGCTCCAGAAACATGACACCCCAAAGCGACAGCAGTCTTTGCCTGTCAACTGTCAGCCGAATAGCCGTCTCTTCATGCCAGCAGTGCCAGAACTGCTTGGGAATTCCAAAGTAACATCAGTGCACAAATCGATGGCGTATGCCCACACACTACTCTCCCATAAAAAACCAAGCTGTGAGAGCGGATTCAACGCTACTATTCTCTTAAATGTGCTTGCTCTCCACTCTCAGTTTCTTTACCTCAATCACCTCGCCTAAAAACACAGAACGAATTTAGCTCGATTACCAGAGAAAAATTCTTGAAAATTCCAGAACGAATAGATTTTTCCAAGAGCTTTCGTACTGAAATTAATCGTTAGGTTTTTTTCTGGGAGAATAATGCTTCCTTTTCAAGAAAAATAGGGTAAAGAAGGTCAAAATTTCAACTATCTAAATTTCATCAAAAACAGAAGCAAACATTTTTGACAGATCTAAGAATCTTTGAACCAAGGTCTGAATCAAAATGTTTAGTTTGACAAATAAAGAAACCAATTCACGAACCGAACCTAAGACTTTACAACAGGTTTGAACTAGTATTGATAGTATGATGAATCAGGTCTCATATCGACGATGGATTTTTCTGATCGTTTTTCGTTGTATTCTACATCTCCACAAAATATGCCAAGTCCTCGTCACAAAGATAGCTCTTTTTTCCTTAGACTTCAATAACAAACTTCAGAAACTTCTCGAAAAGAAATTAATCGCTATGCGCGAGACATCGTCAAAATGACGGAGGACTTTGACGTGGTCGCTTGGTAGAGACAAAATGAGAAAGATTATCCAATTCTCGCAATCACAAATAATTTTTTTAGTAAGACTCAATTTTTAAGGACCTAACCGTTACAGGTAGCTTCGACATATGATCAGCTTGCTGTAAAAACAGGGGTCAGTGAAAATATTCTGCTCGATAACTTTAAAACTGAGCGACCTGATTGCATTGAAAGAGAAGGGCGAACGTGCAAAGCTCAATCGACTAAGGCTGAAAAAAAATAGTAATATTCGGCCCTAAACAGCATCCAAAAGGGCCAAAACCGAGCTCCCTAAACCTTTTGGCCGCCAAATTCAATCGGCAAAGTTTGAGAATCTTTTTACTGGCTAGTTACTTCACTGCTAGCACCAATTGCTGGCGAAGGTAAGAGATTTTAAAGAAAAAACTTATTTTTATATTCCGAGGCGGGATCAAACACCCTTGGACCTCTTGCGCAATAGGCACACCCACCTGCTGCACCGTAAAAAGTCACTTATTGTCTCAAAAAAAAAAAAAAAATCTTGCGGACTTGAACCCAAACATTTGTACATATAATTTGTTTTTTGATTCGTAGACATACCCACTGAGCTACGTACTCAAATTGAAAACTAAATTAAATAAATATTCAATGATGTGTTGCGGTGTTTTGCGGTGTAAGTATTTTTTTACCTATACCTCAATTTCGATAAGTATACTTAAAGTAAAAGAACAGCACCGCATGCCTTTCTCTGGAACGATATATCGATTCCATATTTATTGCTCAGAAAATAAGGTATTTGGGTCACATTTATATGGGTAGCTCAGACTATGATGCAGAAATGTTCAATGTCTTTAAGAGATTAGCTTCGTAGACATTTAGACAGACAAAAATATAACTAGAAAAATATATATTTAATAGTCAAACACCTAATATATATATAGATGTGCTACAACTAAGCATGCAGATGCTAAAAAACCGGGTGGATAATCTTAAAGCAATCTTACGCAGGAAAATGCGTTCTGGGTTGCCAGACTGCAACATAAATTGTATGTTGCAGAGATGCCAAATGCACAGACATCTAGAGCAGCGATGTTCAAGAAGAGCAAGGCCAAAAAGTGAGAGTGTATTGGTGTGCAATATCAAAGCGACACAGCCCAGATTTGAACTTCCCTGCCTGTTCGCTCGGCTCGTGTGCGTGTAAATAAATTGCACTCGGCCCCTGAGGACTATGGAGGAACATCGCTGATCTAGAGATAGGTTGTTAAGTTCTTGAGCGCTTGAACTATCCAGTTGAATCTTATACAGAATAGTAAGTACGAAAAAATACTTCATATTTTCTGTCTGTGTAAAAATTTTGATGATGTTATCAACCAGTTTCAAATTAGTGGCAATTGTGGCTAATAAAAAGGTATTAGTAGCTTTCAACTAATTGTGTATACTTAAATGAATCACCCTGTTCCATTTAGGTGTTATAAGTAGAACTTGTCTCATCCATTAACCATATCAATATTCCCCCTCTCTCTCTCTCTCTCTCTACAGTTGCTGGCCCTGTGTGTGTTTGCCGTACTGTATGGACTCCTGTCAGAATGCCAATCATTACTGTCCCAATTGCAGTGCCTATATAGGAACCTACCAAAATTAATACACATACACAATACATCGTGTTCTGAGTCAAATTCCAACAAATTGTAAATACGCAGACTACAAAAACATTACGCATACGTCACAAGGCAAAGGAAATGAGATAATCCAAAGTATACAGCGAATGAGTGTTTTGTATATTTAGCTGAGCTTATCAGCACAAGTGCAACGATTTCTTTATTAAAATGAATTTAATTATATGTATTAGGTAATTTCATGTTTAATAAATTCGTATAAAAATTGTTCTTAAACCAAACCTTTTTTACTGATAATTTTGTATCAAAAACGAAAAAAAAGTCCCCATTTCGTTATTTTGTGATAACACATTGCGATAGTGCGGCGATAGCTTTAGTGTTAGGCCAAAATGCGCCAGTTGAGTAGAGCGTTTAAACCCACATGGATAACCAAAAACAGACAGCCTATACGGTTTTCAGTCCGGCTCAGATCTATCAGTCACCAGCTAATGCAGTCATAGTCAACCAGCTGCCTACCTCAAGACACACTCAAATTTTAGTTGGTAGCCAGCCCCAAAGAGTTCATTGCCCATCCTGCCAAGGGCAGGTGGTGACAAACATAATGACTTCACCCACCCGGAAGACCCATATTTGCGCTCTAGTCTTGTGCATCTGCTGGTAAGTGTGCTGAATCTGATTTTATACATACTTTATGCTCAATTTTTTCCTTTCCAGCTGTTGGCCTTGTGCTTGCCTGCCGTATTGTATTAACCACTGTCAGCAAGTGCAGCATTATTGCCCCAATTGTGGTTGCTATATAGGGACATATACCGTATGACTTGGTTGTTGATATATTAAACTGAGTTTATAAAAATTAGGAACTAACTTAAGCAAGCGAAAAATCGCACGTGATTGGTTTTCAGTCTCTAATCTTACCACCTCAATCGCTTGTATCTGTTAAATAAAGTAATTTGTGATTTACAAAGAGCGTATTTACTAGCCCTAATAAACTCATAAACTTCACTAGGCTTCAAGGTCCAGTTTATAAAGCCAATACTAGTGATTATACATGATTTTAGGGCGCTCAACACAAATCTTATTTGTGGAATACGCCCATTAGGGTGCGTTTCTTAAGGACAAAATTGAAATTTAGTAATGACGCCATCTAGAAAGGTTCCTTTTGTATTATAGATCAAATTTTAAACAAAAAAATGTCGGTTTTAATAGGCGCGACGAGGCCATGAAGTTTTCTTTAAAAATTAAGTATACGCCCCGAATTCTACATCGAATTTCCAACAATAAGATCTGTCCTACATGGGTCGAGTTGTCACTTTTAATTCGTGGTTACACTTGGGTTTGGGGAAATGGATATCGAAAGGTGCTTTGACCAGCGACAGATGTTAGTCCTCCACGAAGTTCTCTAAATAATTTTTGTCTTAGTTTTTGGTCTTCTTTGAATCCATTTATTAAATTGTGTGCTCGATTCTCGAATGTATCTTTAAGTGTTATGAAACATGTCTCAAATCAAAGTCTTAAGAGTAAGTTTATTCCTCCAACATTTTTAGTAAAGATAATTTTTTATAACCTTGCAGAGGGTATTATAAAATTGTGCGGATGTTTGTAACGCATTGAAGGAAGCATCTCTGACCACATAAAGTATATATATTCTTGATCAGCATGACGAGCTGAGTTGATTTAGCCCTGTCCGTCTGTCTGTTTCTATGCTATCTCCTCCATCAGTTTTAAAGCTATCCTCACCAAACTTTGCACGAAGTCTTCTGGTACATATACGCTGCACATTTGTTGGAACCGGCCGGATCGGATGACTACAGCATATAGCTGCCATAGGAACAATCGGTTGAAAAACTAGTCTTAAAGAGAAAAACTTTTTTGTTTTTAATGGAATCGCCTCCAAAGTACGTATTTCTTAGTTTACTATCCCTTCCCATGATTTCACTAAGTTTGGTCGAAATCGGATGACTATAGCAAAGACGGTCAAAAACTAGTCTGGGAAAACTTTTGTTTTTAATGAAAACGTCCTTATATTGGCTACACTATTTTGTAAACTTACATAATTCAAAGTTTGGTCGAAATCGGATGACTATAGCATATAGCTGCCATAGGAACGATCGGTCGAAAATCTAGTTCTAGTGAGAAAAACTTTTTTGTTTTTAATGAAAAGTCCTTTTTATTGGCATTTTCTTATTTTATATACTTAAACACATTTCTACAAAGTTATATCAAAATCGGATGACTATAGCATATAGCTGCAGTATGAATGATCGGTCGAAAAAGAAGTTCTAGTGAGAAAAACTTTTTTGTTTTAAATGGGATCGCCTCCAAATTTCGTAATTGACAGTATATTATGCTTTTCCATGATTTTACCAAGTTTGGTCGAAATCAGACATCTAGTATGTAGAATATATCCCATTAAAAAGTAAGGTCCAAAAAGTAGTCTTAGTTAGAAAAACATTTTTGTTTTCAATGGAAGCTGCAAGGGTATACAAAACTTCGGCCGCGCCAAAGTTAACTTTCCCATATTTTTTATTTTCACTTTTTTATCAAACACTTTTGCTGTTGACCTTGTACTGAGCACCAGACATTCCAAATATTTTGTCTCTTCGAGATGCTCTTAGCTGTTTGTTATTGTGATCTACTCTCTTCTGCTCGAGAGAGGCCGCTCATTTGCCAAAATGTTTGGCCGCTAAGTGCGAATATGCCTTCTCGCTTAGTCTTTGTGGGCAGTCGAAATGTCAAGCGAGCCAAAAATGTTGGAGGTGCAGCTAAGCACTGGTGAGGATTTTGAGCTGGAGGTGGACAATAATTCGGCTGCCACGACAGCTACCTTGGAGGAACGTCCTGGGAAGCCACAGGTACGCTTCTATAGTGTGGGTCCCAGTTCATATCGTGTGCGTTGTCCACTCTGTCGCCAAAATGCTCGATCTGAGACAGTTCAAATGGCGGGAGCATTGGGTCAGCTTAGTTGTTTGCTCTCTGTGCTATCCTGGTGAGTGGACCACACCCTAAGAATGACTTAATTTTCATATATATTTTATTTGTATGTGCAGTTGCTTTCCCATCTTTGCTCTGACTTGTGTGTACTCCTGCCTCCAGAGTCGCCTCAAGAGTAAGCGAGTTTTCTGCAGCAGCTGTGGTGGACATCTGGGCTTCCATTGGCGTCCCACTTAGTTAAGCAAGTGTTTAGTATTTCTAAAAATAAAAAAAAAGATCCGACTAACAGCAGCAGTGGCAAATTGTATATATCTACTATCTAATTAGCCCGGCGTCGCTCGGGCACAAAAAATTAATTTCTTAATTTATATTTTCAAAATTGCAAAATATTTTTGATGCTGATTAAGCTGAAACCCTTGGAGCTGGATCAAAAACAATTTCAAGCTCTTAGGTTCAATACCTTCAGGAATGGAAGGGATGGAATCATATATCATTTCAGCTTTTGAAACATGTATTGAACCTGGGACACATTTAACCCCATTTTACCAGCCTAAACACCGAAATCCAAGTTTAATTCTTAAATACTTTTTAGGAAAGCCTAGGAACACTTGGAAACGGTTTGGAACCCGCTTTGAACCGGGAAATATATACGAAATTCGAAAAATTTTATAAGTTTTTGTTCAGATTTTGTAGATACATACATACATACCTTCAGTCATATAGATATATAGATGTTTCGGCACATTTGATTGTTGTTCCATAAAAAAAAATGCTTTCTGCCTGGCCGGCACTCTCCCTCTCTCTCTCTCCTTCTCTTTATACTCTCTTAGCATCAAATTAGCTACAGATACACACGATCAGATTCAGTCAGTTGGTCTGCGTATGTCGTCGTCTCATAATGGCCAGCACCGAGAGCTTAGATGGCAGTGCCTGTGATTATGAAGGCGAGGGCGGCATCTCGGCGGTACCACAGGTGGGTCATTTGGGCACCGAACCACTGGAGTTGGTGTGTCCCGCCTGCCAGCAACTGCAGACGACGCGTGTGTCACCCGAAGCGGTCACTTGTCTACAGAAGTTTGTCTGCTCACTAAATGTCTTGCTGTGCTGGTGAGCTAATTCCTGCTCTGTGTATAGGAAAAGTTCTTTTAATTCCTAAGCTCAACTCGATCTAGCCAACCCATTCGCTGGCAGGGACGACACGATGTCAACCATTATTGCAGTGCCTGTGGTTGTTTTATAGGACGTGACATAACGCTCAGTTGGTATAAGCGTGCACTGTTCCGCATGCAAAGAGCCGATGTGGAGGACAATGGACGCTGGCAATGTTTTAGGAAAGTGGAAAAGGAGCAACTGGACGAAAAGAAATTGGGCAAGCAACGTTTAGCCCTAGCGAGGAGCTCATAATAAGCATTTTTGGAATTTTGTATAAATAAAGAAGACATTTGAAAACGAATTTAAAGAGAGAAAAACTTGCCTTCTTTTTTACCCCCAAAAACTGGGCTAAATGGTTAAAATTTTGGCATTATTTCGAAAAGTGCGGTTACAGCAAAGGCTTTTCACGCTAATGCTTTTCACCCATATAGTACCATATTGCGGATGCGTAATTTTTTTAAGCTTTCGTAATTTAATTAGTTTTACTCAGAGTGAGCTTGGAATACCTTAATGCAGCGATGTTCAAGAAGAGCGAGGCCAAAAAGTGAGAGTGTATTGGTGTGCGATATTAAAGCGACACAGCCCAGCTTTGAACTGCCCTCAACGACGGCTGGGCAGCGAATGAAGGCAAAGAGAGCTCTGCTTACGCTCATATGCCCGACTTCGGCATTCGCTCGGCTCGTGTGCGTGTAAATGTTGCGATCGGCCCCTGGGGGGCATTTGGAGGAACATCGCTGCTTTAATGTCTAAGTATACAGCTAGACGCTTTGCTACCCAAAAAACAAAATATATCTGAAAACGGACCAAATTCCTAAAAATAGTGTGTATTTTTAATACTAACAAGATATATCGCCATATCTAGCCACGCAGGAGGAGTTGCTGTATATGTTAGTGAACGTCTTCAGTGTAAAGTTATTTGTAGCCAGAAAACTGACAGTCCAATAGAATATATATTGCTTGAAGTACTGAATAAAACGGATGCGACTAAGTTGTTAATTGGATGTTTCTACCGACCAAATCGGAGTATTGAGTATATTGATATGCTGGAAGTAATTACAAATATCTCATTGACCTACTCAGACATAATTTTCGTTGGAGATTTCAACAGTGATATATTGACAGAAAGGCATCTTGCAGCAAATTAGGAATTACTTGGCCTGCATTTGGTCAATGACTCTATACCAGTGGTGTCCAAACTTACACAATGAAAAGGTTGCGCTTATGTGCGAAGCAGCGAAACACGAAGGCAACGTGACGTTTTACTGCTTTACACTAAAAAAATAAAATGCGCGCGATTCAAACATAAAACAAATTAAATCGATGCGCAGCATAATTGTATTGTATCACTAAATGGGCGACATTGTCTGGCCAGACCTAAAGCTAAGTTTAGCGAAGTTTTATCAATTTTATTGTTGTCAGGTTGGATGAATTCTTCCTTCTCTCTCCCTTCCCTTTATTTCATTATAACCCCCGTGGCAAAGTTGGTAGTGCCTTTTAATAACATCAAAGGTAAAGCGACATGCAAAGTAATGGCACAATAAACATTGAGCGTTACCATCCATATTCTCAATGAAAAATAATTCATTTTCCCAATTGAGATCAAACATTTTTTTCGGTGTAGTGTAAAAATCATGCGCTTTATGGTCTTTCCTCATCGAATGCTGCTTAGCAACTGACCGGCCGAACAGCCGAACACATGAGTCGTAAGAGCAAATGCTGCCGAGCGTTCTATTTATAGAATACACATATTCTCTCCCTCTCTATATATGTGACGCTGCGACGCCGGCAGAATTTGGCTTGCCAACCACGCGTGGCTGCCTTTTCAAATTTTGGACATCGCTGACTTACAGTCACCTTCGCCAGCTTAGACTCATACGAGACTTAATGCCAATAAAGACTAAGCTCACAATTGTAAAAACTTACCATATTCTAGCATTGTTTTATGGGATAGAAGTTTTCGAAAAATGTGTTGCTGTAAGCAAGCAAAAACTTAACGTAGCTTTTAATAATATTGCCAGATTTGTTTTTAATAAGAAGCCTGCTGACCATATTTCGACATACGCAGCACAAATCTTTGACATGGACCTGAATTCCTGGATAGATTTGCGAACATTAATACCAATTCACAAAATAATTCCAACCAGGGAACCAGCCTATCTCTACGAATTGTTAAGCTTTGCAGGCTACAGAAGAACAAACAATCTTATAGCAGCCCGAAATAGACTATCTTGTAGTGATAATCACTTCTTTGCATGTGCTGTTCGACTTTGGAGTATGCTGCCCAATAATATTAAAACAATTAGGAGTGTACCGCTATTTAAACGAAACATAATCGGGCCTGTTCCGAATTCCGAAAACGAGTGGAATTGCCGCAAATCGAGTTGATTGCTGTTCCGAATTCCGCAAATCGACAAGAATTGTCGTTTTCAAAACGTGCGCTGCAGAGTCAGCGGAATTAAAAGTAATTGCAAATTAAAGCATTAAACTACTTCCTTAATATGATAAACTAAAAATTCGAAATTAGTTGAACATTTTTAAGATCGTTTAACATCATTACTTAAACTGTTTTAAGTTTAAGTATTATTTTACAGAATTTTTTTATAAACTTCTATAAAATATTGCATGAAAAACAAAACCGAGCGGCCGTGACCAAACCGAGCTGTTCTGAATTCCACTTTACTTTTTAGTCGATTGCGACCTTCAATCGGCGGCTGCTAGGGTTGCTGCATATAAATTTATTTAATCGGAATGCACTTTTTCTATTTCACTTAGCTATGATTAACCATATTTGATATGACATATTCAAATGAAATATTTAAATACTGGCTTAAGTAAAAATAAATGGATTTAAAGAGTAAATAAGAGCTTTATATATTTAAATTAGGGAGATGATGACAACTCTGTCTTCTGACGATAAACAAACACGTACGCGGGCCAGCCAGCCAGCTGTTTTCGAAACAGAGTTCGAAAAGTCGAAACGTAACCAAATCGTTCGGAACTGGGAACAGCAAATAGTAAAACGCTCGTTTTCGTTTCGTTTTTATACCCTTGCAGAGGGTATTATAAAATTGTCCGGATGTTTGTAACGCATAGAAGGAAGAATCTCCGACCACATAAAGTATATATATTCTTGATCAGCACGACGAGCTGAGTTCATTTAGCCTTGTCCGTCTGTCCTTGGGTCCGTCTGTTTCTATGCTATCTCCTCCGTCAGTTTTGAAGCTATCCTCACCAAACTTTGCACGAAGTCTTTTGGTACAAATACGCTGCACATTTGTCGGAACCGGCCGGATCGGATGACTATAGCATATAGCTGCCATAGGAACGATCGGTTGAAAAACTAGTCTTACAGAGAAAAACTTTTTTGTTTTTAATGCAAATGCCTCCAAAGTACGTATTTCTTAGTTTACTATCCCTTCCCATGATTTCACCAAGTTTGGTCGAAATCGGATGACTATAGCATATAGCTGCCATAGGAACGATCGGTCGAAAAACTAGTTTTAGTGAGAAAAACTTTTTTGTTTTTAATGAAAACGTCCTTTTTGTTGGCATACACTTATTTTATATACCTTTCTACAATTCTACAAAGTTTGGTCGAAATCGGATGACTATAGCATATAGCTGGCATAGGAACGATCGGTCGAAAAACTAGTTCTAGTGAGAAAAACTTTTTTGTTTTTAATGAAAACGTCCCTGTCATTGGCATACACTTATTTTATATACTTTGGACACATTTCTACAAAGTTTTTATCAAAATCGGATGACTATAGCATATAGCTGCAGTATGAATGATCGGTCGAAAAAGAAGTTCTAGTGAGAAAAACATTTTGTTTTAAATGGGATCGCCTCCAAATTTCGCAATTAACAGTGTATTATGCTTTTCCATGATTTCACCAAGCTTAATCGAAGTCAGATATTTTTATAGTATAGATCCCCAGAAAAGTAATGTCCAAAAAGTAGTCTTAGAAAAACTTTTGTGTTTTTAATGGAAGCTGCAAGGGTATCCGGCCGAGCCGAAGTTAACTTTCCCCTATTTTTACTTTTTGAAACAGGCCTGAATAGCTCATCTTAAAACTAATTAATTATAATCTAATAATAAATATCAAAAATAGGGAAAGTTAACTTTGGCTCAGCCGAAGTTTTGTATACCCTTGCAGCTTCCATTGAAAACAAAAAAGTTTTTCTAAGACTCTTCTAAAGCGAAATTTGGAGGCGATCCCATTTAAAACAAAAAGTTTTTCTCACTAGAACTTCTTTTTCGACCGATCATTCATACTGCAGCTATATGCTATAGTCATCCGATTTTGATAAAACTTTGTAGAAATGTGTCCAAAGTATATACAATAAGTGTCTGCCAATAAAAAGGACTTTTTCATTAATAACAAAAAAGTTTTCCTCACTCGAACTAGTTTTTCGACCGATCGTTCCTATGGAAGCTATATGCTATAGTCATCCGATTTCGACCAAACTTTGAAGAATTGGGTAAAAGTATATAAAATAAGTGTATGCCAATGATAAGGACGTTTTCATTAAAAACAAAGAAGTTTTTCTCACTAGAACTTGTTTTTCGACCGCTCGTTCCAATGGCTATAGTCATCCGATTTCGACCAAACTTAGTGAAATCATGGGAAGGGATAGTATACTAAGAAATACGTACTTTGGAGGCGTTTCCATTAAAAACAAAAAAGTTTTTTTCTTTAACCGATCGTTCCTATGGCAGCTATATGCTATAGTCATCCGATCCGGCCCGTTTCGACAAATGTGCAGCGTATTTGTACCAAAAGACTTTGTGCAAAGTTTGGTGAGGATAGCTTTAAAACTGACGGAGGAGATAGCATAGAAACAGACGGAGGACAGACGGACAAGGCTAAATCAACTCAGCTCGTCATGCTGATCAAGAATATATATACTTTATGTGGTCGGAGGTGCTTCCTTCTATGCGTTACAAACATCCGGACAATTTTATAATACCCTCTGCAAGGGTATAAAAATCTAATTATTGTTTAATACTATTTTCAATCAAATAATTTGTAATAAGAATTCTTGTGTCAAAATGTTAATTGTTAAGTTAGGTCCAAGATCTGTTCTAATATCTAATATTGTGCTTTTGTGACTAATGCTAGTAATATAAGTAACTCCGATTACTTTAGCCTTAGGAAGAAGGTTAATAAATACAAATAGTAGAACAACTTAAAACTAACATGTACATTTTTGAAGGCGATTCCATCCGAAACAAAAAAGTTTTTCACAAGGACGGACAGGGCCAAATCAACTCAGCTCGTCGTGCTGATCAAGAATATATATACTTTTTGTGGTCGGAGATGCTTCCTTCAATGCGTTACAAACATCCGGATAATTTTATAATACCCTCTGCAAGGGTATAAAAATTTGTTTGGTAGCTACAAGAAGTGACCATCCGATTGTCGCGGTTCCGACATATGTGCAGTGTGCAGCTTAAAGATGACCCTGTGCAAAATTTCAGCTCGATAGCTTCAAAACTGAGGGACTAGTTGGCGTAGAAACAGACAGACGGACAAAGCTCAATCGACTCAGCTCGTCATGCTTATCAAGAATATAGTATATACTTTCTATGGGTTCTATGTGACGGAAGGAAACCATTTGAATGAAATCTACTTGGCTTTGAAAAGACGGTATAGATGACGAGATTCACATTAACACACTGGCGAAGAAAGATGTGAAGAAGCAAAGATTATAATATCTTTAAAAAGCAATAAACAAGTATTAAATATAATATCAGTGAATGATGTTATAGATTCCGTTGAAAATAGTCCAAGAGTAAATTCATTACATACATCGATACCAATCACTGCCAATCACCACAGTTTCCTGGATACTTAAGGCCCGATTCGATCTGATAAAGCTGGGGTCTAACACCTACAACCGTCAGGAAAATGTAGCCTGCCCCCTATGCAACACTGGAGAGCTGGATGACCTTGAGCATTTCCTAGGAAGATGCCCAATTTTAAAGGAGCATAGATTGCTATGCTTTAGGAAACCCCTGCTAGCACAAGCGGAGATAATAAGAAGTCTGGATGATAGAGAGGATAAGCACTGGGCAGACCTGGTGCCCTTTATTAAACTAGCATTAAAATATCGAGCAGTAATTTTAGAAGTATTGAATTAGTCTTACATGCGTGCAAATGTGCTACCCTTACCAAACACAGATGAACGATCTGGTATCTGGGGAAGACCCGGGCAGCCAGGTGTAGTAATCAGTGTGAGGTGAGGAGACATGCGCACGGCCGACAGACGGACTTTGTTTTATGTCCATGTTGGTTAACATCATTTCTTTTTAGTGTAACTTTTATTATATATATTATTATTGTCTGTTGTTATTAATTTTAAATAAAGAAACACTTACTACACTTACATCGATAAGTTTTAAAATTTTGGAAAGGTCATCGAACCGAAGACTTCAAAAATATTGCCTCTAATATACTAGCTGTTCCAGTAACTCAGGTATCAGTTGAACGAGCAAATTTTCAGGTTCACTCTAATGCACAAACATATATACATAAATGTCGAGATGCTTCCTTCTACATATGTATGTGTCACAAACATCAAGCCAGTTTCGGTTGGGGAATATGCTGGACGTGTGTGTCTGTGTGTGTGAGCTAACAAAAATTATTGGGAATCCCCACAATGTTGCACCAAGTGCCAAAACGATATGTAAACAAACTTTCTGTATGTCTTCTGGGTGGATTAGAACTAAAAATGTATTTATTTCTCGTATTTATTATTGTTTACGAGTTCTGGCTGGGCTCAGTTTCGTTCTCAGTTTTTAAGTAATTTTTTCTGCGTCGCCAGTTTAAAGCGTTGGCTTTCAAAATACACATATGTACATAAGTGCAAAGGTTTTCTTACATACATATATAGTGTGTGTGAATGTATGTGAATGATTTCAGTATCTGATGTTTTTTTTTACATTTTACAATGTATACATAAGTATATACATATGTATGTACGTGCTTAGTCATAATTTCTTTAGAAGCTTCCCAGGCAGGCATCACAGTTCGGACAAAATTGGCTGGTCTTATAGTAGCATTTGCAGCAGAAGGGCGCACAAACGAAAGGCCAGCACCTGGTGAAGAATGTGTTTGTTAATACAAATATGATAAGATATTAAATAGACTTACATCCCAAAAAAAAGTAGAACTGCCACTAGATGTGTGTTGGAAGTAGCATGGTGCTTCACACGCATGCGTACACGTGCATTACAATGCGGGCAGATCATGCCCTTTCCGGTGTTATCAGCAACCACTATATGCTGATGGATCACCGTAACCACATCGTGCGGTTGTTGTTGCGGTAGTGGTGGTGTATAGGGATTATATGTAATCCCAGGCTCTGGCGGAGCAGACGGTTCCACATTCCAACCGGCATTTGGTCCCGCCTGTTGCTGTTGATTTGCATAGGGCGGCGGTGGATAAAGTCTGCTATATTCCATGTTATTTTATTCCCGGGTGCAAAATATAATCTACAAAAAAAGCTTCCGCTGCAACCGATAACGATGCAGCTCAGTTGAACACTGAAAACGAACGAACGGTAAAAGCATACGGCAATGACAGATAGAGAAGCAATCTGCTGCGTAGTCAACTTTACACCAGGGGCCGGCAGCTTCCTATCTGGCGTATATAGGAAAATTCTCAAAGCAGCGCTGCTCAAACACGCATAGTATAAGCTGTACAAGCGCCGCTGCGTTGCTTGCTTTCCTACACCGCGACCCAGTCGTTGCTACTGAAATTGAGAGCAATTTTTGAGCTGCTCTCACACACACCAATGCATTGCAATGCAAAAATGTAAATGTATTTTTTGCCTCCCTCTGCTTTACACTAAAAAAAAATTAGTCGTCTGTCTGTCTCCCTCTAACCACCGTGTTTTTCGATGTCTAGTATAATTTTGTTCTCATGCCATTTAGCTCTCAATACAGAAAAAAATTTTGCGGCTTCTAAATCAGGGGGCCGGCAGCTTCCTATCTGGCGTATATAGGAAAATTCTCAAAGCAGCGCTGCTCAAACACGCATAGTATAAGCCAGTGTTCCCCAGCCATGCCCCGGGGGGCCGAACACATTCGACGATTCAAGCCGAATGCATGCCGAAGCAAAGCATAAGCAAAGCATCAAAGTGTGTTAGACAGAGACAGAGAGAGACAGAGAGCCTCTGGAATAACGAGAAAGGTATGGACATGCGAGTGTGCGCCCTCCCAAAAGCACGCAAAAGTACGCAGTGTCTTGCGTACCTTTCAACTGTAAGCATTGTCGCGGACGGATTTTTTGTTGATTTTTTTTTTATTTGGGGGTGGTTTTTTAGTCAACTGACCGTTGTTGTTGTTGTCGTTTTATGGAATGCAGCAAAAAATGAATACATACTTAACTGTGTACGTTTTGTGTTGTTGCCTTACAACAGAAAATGTATACATACTTTCGCATGTATATGAAAGCATCGGGATGTTCAATTCTAGCTTTAATATTAATAATATTCAAATTGATTCAACAAATATTTACCACTTAAATTGGTTTGTTTGTTTAAATGTTTCTTATTCTGAAAACCCTTTTTTTACACACACACACAAGCACCCAAATGTGCGTCCATGTGCGCCGCTGGCTCGAGCGCTCACTCTCTGTCTCACTCTCCCACTCTCTCTCGCGCTCTTGACAAATGCTTAGCACGCAGAAAAAAATCTTGTCCCTACCTAGTATAATTATACCATGCTATAAGCCAGTGTTCCCCAGCCATGCCCCGGGGGGCCGAACACACTCGACGATTCAAGCCGAATGCGTGCCGAAGCAAAGCATAAAAGTGTGTTAGAGAGAGACAGAGAGCCTCTCTTCTTGGGGAACCCTGCTATAAGCTGTACAAGCGCCGCTGCGTTGCTTGCTTTCCTACGCCGCGATGCAGTCGTTGCTACTGAAATTGAGAGCAATTTTTGAGCTGCTCTCACACACACTAATGCATTGCAATGCAAAAATGTAAATGTATTTTTTGCCTCCCTCTGTTCTAAATTTAAGTCTCTATAGTAATTTCCTCTATGGACGAATTATGATTAAAACACAATACAATTGCGAGTGACCCAATTCAGCTCAACTAGGAGCTATTGTCATGAATGAATATTTATTTCGATTGTTGTTCTGTTTTTATACATTTTTAGGATAGCAACATTTTGAATGACACCCGCAACATTTACATATACATATGTTGCTTAGGTGTTATTTTTAGCAGATGTGATCTGTTACAAGGGTTGATTTGGTTTGTAGACCCACGCACTGAATGCACAGATTATCAATGCATAGGTCTTCTTACATGCTATGCCCTCTGCACTTGTGTTTTTGTTTTGTGAGGTTATTTTTAGGTGACAAGAACATTTGACTTCCCAGCAAGTACCTGGATTCAAATGCCCTTGTTCAAATATCTTTGAACATATTGCGCAGGGCGACAATTGTATTTTGACATAAGTATTCATTTCTTTGATAGTGGACTGTAATATTAATTTTAAGTGGACTGTATTTTACATAGGTGTGATATCTTTTCTGTTCCAGGTCTTTCCTTAACATTTTTGAACAAATTTTAATTTTGCGTACTTGTTTTTTTAAGCCAATTTCAACAATGCCATGTTTGCTAAAACATCTTGCGCCGGCCAAAAAAATTATGAAATTTGATTTTCTCTGATTGAAAAAAATTTTATAAAATTGATTTGATCAGCTCCAGGATTGCTGCTCTTCCCAGTCGCTCCTGGAGGCCGTCTCTCCTTTTTCAAGATTGTAGCTTTCGGGACTTGTACCCGATGCTGTTACTTTTTTTTTCTTCCTTCCTTCCTTCTTCTTCAGATTGAAGTCATCTTTCCTCCTTTTAAAGCCCTCCTTGCGCCGGGCCATTCCCAACGTTTGACAGGACCATGATTTTGGCCATTTTATTGATAGCCGGAAACTATTTTGAATGACACCCGCAACATTTACATATACATATGTTGCTTAGGTGTTATTTTTAGCAGAATGAAATATCTTTGAACAAATTACGAAATATAAGCGGTACAAAAGTTAAAGCATATCAGTGTTATCAATTTTGATATTTCAATTGGGCTCTTATTTCATGTGACAAACAAATCGGGAAATAGGGTTTAAGTGTCACACTAATACTATGTTTATGCAATTGCAGTATTAAAAATCGATCTGGTAAACTCACGGTTTATTATATTTAATTTCTACTTAGTTTTCTTTTTTTAATTATTCATACCTTGACTTTCGATCTATGTTAATTTTTTATGACGCCACATGACAATGACAAGTACCGTTTACACCAAAAGTAGTCATTTGGCTAGGAAAACCAAGCCTTTTACTTTGTCTCTACGTCATACAAATAATTATATGTGCATTGCTTTTTTCTAAATAAAAATGTGGTTGTATTTAAAGCATGGTTTAAGATAAGAAAACAAAAAGTAACAAAGTTGTATTCAACTTATAAGTAGTAAACAATATTTAAGAATGTATTCATAGTAAAGAATTATATGTGCATTCTTAGACTTTGGTCTCTTAAGCTAAGTAACGTTGTTTTTTTTTTAAAGTTATTTTTATGTTAGTAATCAATACTTTTCCTTTATTATATATAACTAAATTAAGACGATTCGGCATTGAATTGACTAATGACTGTAAGGTAGATATGTCAATATTAGCCCATTCATGCTCTATTGCCAATTTAAGGTGTCGAACTGAAAAAATAAAATGCGTGCGATTCAAACATAAAACAAATTAAATTTGTAAATCTCTCTCCCTCCCCTTAATTTCATTATAACCACCGTGGCAAAGTTGGTAGTGCCTTTTAATAGCATCAAAGGTAAAGCGACATGCAACGTAATGGCACAATAAACATTGTGCGTTACCATCCATATTCTCAATGAAAAATAATTCATTTTCCCAATTGAGATCAAACATTTTTTCCGGTGTAGTGTAAAAATCATGCGCTTTATGGTCTTTCCTCATTGAATGCATCATAGCAAATGACTGCGCGTTTGACTTTTGAGCTTCAGCCGAACACATGAGCCGTGAGAGCAAATGCAGCCGAACACGCGCATCGTACGAGAACAAGCTGCCGAGCGTTCTATTTATAGCAGGGTTCCCCAAGAAGAGAGGCCCTGTTCTCTGTCTCACTCTAACACACTTTGAGGCTTTCCTCGGACACGCATTCGGCTTGAATCGTCCGATGTGTTCGGCCCCCGGGGCATGGAAGTATAGAATACACATATTCTCTCTATCTATATATGTGTCTGCTGCGAATCCGGCAGAATTTGGGTTGCCAACCACGAGTGGCTGCCTTTTCAAATTTTGGACATCGCTGCTCTATACCAACACACTTTTCCAGCACTACGGACACTATTAGATGTATATTTTGTGGACGACAGAAGCAAGATTTTGCTTTATGACCAAGTGACCGTTCCATTATTTTCAAGACATGACCTCATTTTCTTGACATATAAATGTAATCTTGACTTATGTGAGTATTATATAGAATACAGAGACTTTAATAGAATCGACAAGCTTGACTTGGAGTTCAACTCGTGTGACTGAGTTTACTCCTAATGTAGACTTACAGTTAACCCGCTTTCATTATAATTTGAATATCTTTTAAATAAATGTGTACCTAAAAAGCGAAAAATTGTAAAGCAAAGTATAAAACCGTGCTGAATTTAAATCCTAATCGCAAAGCGAGATAAGTCGTTCAAAAAGTGAAAGCGGTACAAAACCAATAACCTTCATCAACAGTATACTAAGCTGAGAGCGCAAGTCAACTTGATGTGCAAATCGGCTAAAAGAACATACTACTTCACACAATTTGATGAAACTACTTGTTCTAAGCAGTTTTGGAGAAAGATTCGGGATATGGGGGAGGGAAAACGACGAACTAAATTGACTGGCGATATCGACGTAAACGAACTGAATAGAAAATTTGTGAAACCCTAGTACCTGAAGTCACTGGAAATTCGTACCTTAATTCGCTAGCTTATAATAACTGTAATAATTGTTTTAGTTTTACCTGTGTTTGTCAGAGTGATGTTTTTGCATCTATGCTTCGCATTAAGTCCAACGCAACTGGTACAATATCGACCAGAGATTTTTAAAAATACTCCTTCCTAAAATTCTTCCAATATTACGCACATAATTTACACAGCTGTTCGGGCCAGAACCTCTGCGCTTTGCCGCCCATATAAAGTTCTCAGACCTTGCCAACCTATAAATAATGTCAATCAAATCAATGCCCATCTGCCACAAAATTATGTTTGTTTGCTTTGATACTCGCTCTTGTTATACATTTTTCTCCCTCGCCTGTTTAATATTAAGACATTGCAGCTGCGCAGTCGCTCTCTCAAGATCACTCGCTGCAGCGCAGTCGCCAGCGACGCTTTGCTCGCATTAGAACTTTCGTAAAGTGCAGGCGAGTCACTAGCATACGAGAACTCAATTAAACAAGTTTGTTAAATTTTTTGCGCGCCGTGTTAATTTTATTTCGTTCGGTTAACTTGGCCAATTGGGGAGGCAAACCAGTCTCTCCACAACAGCAATAATGACTTCGACCTTTCCTAACAATTGAAAAATGACCAAAATAATTCCCATTCCGAAAAACAAAAATGAATATAGGCCGATTGCCATTCTTCCGTTCATTTCCAAAGTTCTCGAGCAGTTGATGGATTTTCAAATAAATAAATTTTTGTACGAAAAAAAGCTTTAAAATAATTACCAATCCGGTTTTAGAAAACAGGGCAGTTGCACAACAGCTATAATGAAAACAACCGAAGACGTTCGCAGGAAACTTCGTGACATTTCTCACACTTCTGGACTATAGCAAGGCTTTCGATACGGTGAACCATAACATACTTTGCACAAAGCTTATGAGACTGTACAACTTTTTGGAGACAGCAACAAAACTAATGTCATCTTATCTCCCGGACCGTCAACAAGCAGTAGTGACCTCAACGAAGACCTCTTCTTTTTTAAAAACAAGTAGTGGCGTTCCCCAAGGATGCTCTTCTCCATCTTCTTGGACTATTGCTCTTCTCCATCTAAGTTAATGATCTTCCAAATGCCCTGTCTAATTGTGAAGTCCATATGACGATCTTTAAATGGATGTTAGTCGTCCGATTAATCAAATGTCTGAATGTGTGAGTATAAGTAATAATGAGCTAAGCCGAGTGAGTAAATGGGCCATGAAAAACAATCTGTTGATCAACCCGACAAAGTCAAAGTGTTTGGTTATTTACAAAAAGGCTCTTGATTATAGTCCCATTGAGTATGTAGAGAAAGCCCAAAATCTTGGTTTAACCTTCAACAACTCTTTATCCTGGGAGGATTATATTAATATTGCTTTAGGAAAAACATACGGTAAACTAAGACAACTAAGATTTAGTCAACAATTTCTATCCACCCAAACAAAATTATTGATAGCAAAAACATTGTTGACAACGACTCTTTTTTATGGAATAGAAGTATTCGGAAAATGCGACTCGAATAGCAGTAGAAAACTGAATGTAGCATTTAATAATATAGCCCGATATATTTTCAATAAGAAGAGAACGGACCATATCTCAGAGTACACAGAGAAAATAATCAATATGGACTTAAATTCGTGGATACAATTTAGAATTTTAATAAAACAGACAAAAGAATCATCCTATCTCTATACCTTCCTAACACATACTAATTCTAAAAGGAAATGGACAAATAATTTAGTATCTTGGAAAAAAAAAACTATCCAGTTCTGATAAACAATTCTTTTCTTATGCTGTTCGACTTGGGAATAATCTACCACATGCTTTGAAGACTATTGTCTTATACAAGTGCAGCTATAAATTCTATTATAAACATAATTTAGGGCCCATTTCATAATACCTGTAAAGCATATGACTTGAGTGATTAGAGCTTTCGTTATAAGTATCGTTGTACTTATAGCGCTAAGAAAATGTCAATAAATATTAAATAAAAAAATGTCGTGAAGTGCTGCGTTTGCTACACAGAGCAACAAAATTATTAAAAGCAATTGTTTTTGTAGACTTAGAGTGCTGCTGCTCCGTTGGATGCATAACCAAACAGAGCTATTTCTCAGAAGGTATTCATGAATCGAAATTGAAATTTGGTATGTTCGGTATTATGGAGTTGGGTATTTTAAAGGTTCAGAACCGTTAAAAGCTATTTAAGCAAAGAACCTGAAAGTTGGTTTGTAGGTTGAAAACATGGAGCTGAATATTTAACTGGTTCAGAGCCGGCTTTGAACCGGTTTAAATGTGGTTCAAAGCTATTTTTCAGAATCTTTTTATGAATCGTACCAGAAATTTGGTAAATAGGTTGGTATTATGGAGTTGAATATCTTACTGGTTCAAAACGGTTCAAAAGTGTTTCAGAGCCATGTATCGGAAATTGTTTAAGCAATGAATTTGGTATGAAGGATGGTATTATGGAGTTAAATATTTTACTGGCTTAAAACTGGCTTTGAAACGGTTCAAAAGTGGTTCAGAGCCATATCTCAGAAGATATTCAAGCTAAGAAATTGATATTTTGTATATAGGTTGGTATAATAGAGTTGGATATTTTAATGGCTTAGAACCGGTTTTGAACTGACTCAGATATGGCTCCGAGCCATATCTCAGAAGTCAGTTTGAAGGTTGGAAATGTGGACTAAAATATTTTGCTGGTTCAGAACCGGTGTCAAAGCTTTTCAAAAATGGAAACGGGTTAAAAAATGTTTTTGAGCCATATCTCTGAGGTTATTTAAGCTAAGAACCAAAAAATTGCTGTGTAGCCTGGTACTATGAAGTTGGACATTACACTACACATAAAAAAAAAGTCCCAAATTAGCTCTTAAAATTAGAAATTCGCCTTTGAAATGTCCTAAGGACTCATAAAATTTAGAAAATAATATCTAAATATTTGGGAAGCTTTTCTTAACCAAAGGGCTACTTTTATATAGAGTTAAGTTTTTCTTAATAAGAAAGGTATTTTCTTAAAAGCAGAAAATTGTTTAAGACCACCGGTTCAGGTCCACACTGGGTACCAGGTCCTGGTCCAACACCAGGTCCACCCCAATGGTCACCCGGGTCCACGTCCACACCGGTGGGTCCAACCACCAGGAGTCCAAGTCCACCACCGGTTCAGGTCCACCACCGGGTGGTTCCAGACCACACCAGGTGACCAGTGTAGATCATCCACCGGGTGGTCCAGACCTCCACCGGGAGGTGCAGATCCACACGGGTGGGTCCAGATCCACCAGGTTCAGATCCACCTTCAGTCCAGATCCAACGGGTGGTCCAGATCCTCCACGATGGGGGTCCAGATCCACCACAGGAGGTCCAGATCCAAGTCAGATAGTTCACAGGTCAGGTCAACCTAAGGTCGCTTGTTCGAACAACACCCATTTTGGTTAATTTTTATTAAATAATAAAAATTTTCAGGGACTGACTGGGATTAGAACCCAGCCTTTGTCGCGAACGACGGCGGCCGCTTAGACAGTTAGGCTATTTCACAGCGTTGAAGTGGCACGTCTGAGAGCTACTTATTTTTTTGCACTACAAAAATTTTGAAATCTAACGCCTTTTTTTCTAAAAGCAATGGCTACTATCGCCATATTTTCAAGAAAAATTAGTTCCAGAAAATTCTTCTGTTTTTAAGAAATTACAGTAGTCCTTTAAGGGCTACTATTTTCCAAAATTAAAGGTTAATTTTGCCCTATTTTTAAGAAAAGACTTTAGAAAAATGCCTAATTATCAGAAAAATCTGGTTTTCTTGTTTTTAGAAAAGTTTTTTCTAAAAAATTTTTTATGGCATATTTTCTTATTTTCAGAAAAATTTTTCTGTTTATTAGAAAATATTTCTAAATACCAGGCAAATTTTAAAATAGGGCGATTTTCTAAAATTCAGGGAGATTTTTTCTGAGTGTACAAAAATGATTCACTCACCTTTTGTTTGGAAAAGTGGTCTGAAGGCTTATAATTTGAGGTGACGTTTGCACAATTTCAAAATTTGCTTAAAATATAAGCTGGAAATTTTGTGTGTGGGTTGAAACTAACACCAGTATCGTTTTTTTGGTATCAATATAATCCTAGAGAGTATCAAATTGATCTTTTGGTTATTAATGTGATACGCAAAAGTATCAATTTGAAACAAACACAATTTTACGATAGAATATTCAAAATGTAATGCTAGAATGTGAAACGATGCCTGCTGAGCTGACAGACCAGTAGGCGTTTGACTATTGACATTAACTATTTGGATTTTAGTGCAAACAAATCGATTATTTGCTTAAAATAAAAGCTATGTAAAACAATCCCCCAGACCATGATGTAATAAGTATAAGGTGGTCCCGTCATGAGAGCATCTCTCTCGATTAGTCCCTTATTGTCAGTACTTGGCAGGCTGTTAACAGAGTAGGCTTTTTGTTTGTTGCTTTAACCCTTACTTAAACAGAAACAAATGACCTTTTGCATTTATTGTCGTGCGAGTATTAAAACTAAGGGAGTTCATTTTATTCATGTTCTAAACATGGAAAAAATGAAAATTGTGAGAAGATTCCTTAGGATGTAGTTTTGGTCCAAATGGAAAAATCTGCCATACACATTTTAAAGCTACCGATTGGAAGCCTTTACCCAACAAAGGCCAGGTGTCGAATAGAAGAAGTCTTATGCCAGATGCAATACCAGAGCCGGAGCGTGAACCGGCGTGTGAACCGGCAATCATTCGACATAGGGCATAGGTTGTTACACTAGGCTGCAAATGTACCCCACTGCCAGTCTAATGGTTAAACACAGAAAATGTTACCCTTTTACTCAACACAAAAATCACACTCATTTGTCAACATATAATAAGGGAGAGATTTTACGGACGGGACCACCTTATACTAATTTCATCATGCCCCAGACGACGTGTTGAAGACTAATGTGTTTCAATATGGAGCACTAGCTCTATAATTACAAGGTGAGCAGTGAAACATATGAACTACACATCGTTCCTTACTCAGATTTCTAAATAACAAATATAACTTTTTAGGGAGGAGGTATGCCACGCTGTTTCTGCGCTATCCAAGATGATTGAAGCAAAATTAGCTCCATTACTAAAGAAGGTTTTCCGAGAGAGGTCTCTGCTCTTGAACTCCTTATTGAGCCCGTAATAACATCGGTTTGCAAGAGTAATTCTTCTTCGGATTTCCAGACTGGTGTTGTTGTCGCTGGTTATCGTCGTTCCGAGGTAGACAAATTCCTTAACAACCTGGAAGTTGTAGTCTCCCATTGCAACAGATTGTCCAAGCGTAGACTCACTGCGCGTTGATTGTAGGTACTTCGTCTTATCCTCATTTACCGCTAAGCCCATAAGTTTTGACTGCTTCTCTATCTCTGAGAACGCTCTTTTACCACAGATTCGCTTTTGCCGATGATGTCAATATCATCGGCATATGCAAGTAGCATGTTATCTCTGGTAAAGATGGTGCCCGTTCTGTTAGCATTTGGGCACTGGCGCAGTATGTACTCCATCAGCAGATTAAAGAAGTCGCCCGATAAGGTATCACCCTGCCTAAAACCTCTTTTGGTGTCGAAAGGCTCGGAGCGGTCTTTACCTATTTTGACGGAGCTTTGTGTGCTTCTCAACGTCATCATGCAAAGTCGAACGTACTTTGCTGTAATACCAAAGGTAGACAGGGCTTCCAAAGAACTTTGACCTTATCGGCGTGTCAAAGGCGGCTTTGTAGTCAACAAAAAGGTGGTGGGTGTCGATATTTCTCTTTGGGTTTTCCCAGGATTTGTCGCAATGTGAATATCTGGTCCGTGGTGGATTTGCCAGGTCTAAAGCCACACTGATAAGGTTCAATCAGTTCACTTATTCTCGGCTTTAAAACGTTCACATAGGATGCATGATAGAACCTTATATGCGATGGGAAGGAGACTGATCCCGCGGTAATTGGCGCAAACCGCAGGGTCTCCTTTTTTGAATATTGGACAGAGTACACTTAGGTTCCAATCTTCGGGCATGCTTTCTTCGGACCATACTCTGCATAGGAGCGCCAGCAGATTTGTTATTTTTTAGCCTTTTTATGGCTAACAAGACTTCATTATGGTCCGGCGGATCTATCTCTATGTTATCGATTGGTGGTGTCGCTACTTCCCCGAGGCGGCATTGTGTTCGTCATCACCTCCCAGCAGGTTAGAGAAATAGTTTCTCCATTTGTCTAGTGCCACTTCCGGATTTCTGACCAGATTTCCGTGCTCGTCCTTCAATAGTGTGACTCTGGGCTTAAAACCTTCGGTAAGTTGCCTAATCTTTTGGTAGAATTTTCGAGTCTCACTCCTTCCGAACAGCACTTCGACTTCCTCCCTCATGCGCTTTTCCTGCTCATTTTTCTTCCTTCTGAAAAGGCGCTTCTCCCTCTCTCCTTTTCTCCCGGTATCTCTCATTAACAGCCCGCGTTGCTCCCGACTGCAGAGTTCTCCTGTAGGGCAGCGTCTTTCTGCGTAGCGCGGCGGCACATCATCGTACCATGACTGTTTTCGGGAGTTTTCGGCGAATCCGAGAATCTCCTTGGCAGCTGTACTCATAGAGTGTGAAATATGCTTCCATTGTTCGTCAACACCAGGAGGGCCAGGTGGGGTTTCCCTGAGCAGCTGGGTGAGTTTTGCTGAGTAGGCTTGGGATGTCCGTTGTGATTGCAGCTTCTCAACGTTCAGCTTCGGCGTGGATTGACTGTGCGGCATGAGCCACACTGAGCCGTGTGCGTACTTTGGCTGCAACGAGGTAGTGATCCGAGTCAATATTGGCTCTCGGCGCACACGTACGTCTAGGAACACTCGAAGAGTGCCGTCCGTCTATCACAAAGTGATCAATCTGGTTTCGTATTGATTGACCAGGGGACTTCCAGGTCGCCTTGTGGTCGTTGCGGTGTTCAAATCTGGTGCTACTAATGACCATGTTCCGGCCCGAAGCGAAGTCTATTAGCCTCTTACCATTTCCGTTGGAATCATCGTGTAGGCTAAATCGGCCGATAGTCGGGCGATAAACTTCTTCTCTCCCGATTTTTGCGTTAAAGTCGCCTAGCACGATCTTGATGTCGTGATCGGGGCAGCGCTCATATAGGTCTTCTAGGCGCTCATAGAATTCGTCTTTTTCCGAATCGTTCTTTTCTTCTGTCGGGCCGTGCCACAGATAAGACTAATATTAAAATACTTTGCCTTAAGTCTGAGTGCGGCAAGTCACTTGTCAACTGGTGTAAAGCTGATGACAGAGCGGCACAGTCTTTTGTTGACCGCAAAGCCGCAACCAAACTCGTGCTTCGAATCATGTCCACTGTAGTAGATCTCCCATGGGGCGTTGGTCGGATGTTATCCTCCACCCCTGTCCAGTCCATCTTATTTCCTGAAGTGCGGTAATGTCCGCCGAATGTTCCTCGAGGACATCCACCAGCTTGGAATCCGCGCGCTCTATTGAGTGCGCCAGGTGCATTCCAAAGTGGTCTAAAGGCGTCGTGTGTTGGGGGGCCCCTGGACGCAGTGCGGTAGTTAACCGATCAGCAACTTTACCCCAACATCGCCCCCATAAGAGAGTTCCTGTCTTCCCGAGAAACCGATGTTATTACGGGCTCAATAAGGAGTTCAAGAGCAGAGACCTCTCTCGGAAAACGAAAATTGCGCTATACAAGTCGCTTATCATCCCAGTCCTGCTATACGGCGCAGAAGCATGGACAATGACAAAAGAGGATGAGGTCGAGAGAAAAGTTCTTTCGGAGGGATTTATGGACCTCTAAAAGTTGGCGGCGAATTTGCATCCGAATGAATCGCGAACTGTATGAGCTCTATGGGGACACTGACCCAGCCAAGCGCATAAAACAACAGCGTTTGCGCTGGATAGGACATGTTACCCGTATGGATGATAACGCTCCAGCAAAGCGTGTGTACAATCGGCATGCGATAGAGTTGGCAAGGCCCCCCGCCTGGCCGACCAAAGCGGAGATGGCGCGACCAGGTGCAGGGAGACATTGCGAACCTGGGAGTGTCCTTCTGGTGGAATGTCGCTCGGGACAGAGGCGAGTGGCGGGCATTAGTGGTAGTGGAACGTTGTGATGGCCAAAGAAGAAGAAGAAGACTAAAGAAGGTTCTCAAGCTGGGACAAATTGCACAATCATGCCAACATAATAGGGGCAGTACTTAATCAGAAGGGCGGACTGTTATGTCAATTATGTTCGCATGATGTACTTCCTTACAGTGACTTCTGTATTTTAATAACATCCGCGTTGAAATATGAGAGTACAAAGTTTCCCAAAATCATAAAACACGTATTGTAAGAATACAGAATAAAATAAATCTGTTCTTAAGTGATTATGTTTTAATTTCAATGGCGGTTTGCTGATGACTGAATTGGTACTTAAACTTGATAAGAAAAAATGTTAAATTGGAGAAAGCTAGTATCAAAATGATACCAAAAGTTTGACAGTCAAAATATCAAAATGATAACTGTTAGTATCAAATTGATACTAAAAATTAATACGATATAGTATCATCCTGATACTAGTTAGTATCAATTTGATACTTTCGAAATGTCATTTTAATACTTTCGAAAATTTTAACTTGATACTTGGAGTATTAAAGAGAACTAGGCTCGCCCTATGGTCGAAATTCGACCATCGAACAAATTAACACTTAACATCAAACGATTAAGTCTAAAATAATATGTCAAAAAAATCTCATATTTGCATAGTTTTTGGTCGAAAAATAATAGTATCTGAATCGTTTTGAAACCCTGGAAAACCTGATTAACAAATATTCCAATTTTGAACAGTCAGCCAACATTTGGTTAACTAACTTTGCATAGCTTCCCAGAAAGCTATAAACATCCTTTCGTTCTATCCTTGATCTTTTGTTAAAGTTTTGGTAAAGTGTAAGTCTTAAAGCAATTTTCAATGCATTTCTTTATTTTTGAAGCCGACAGCCTGGGAAATGTTGCTTGATGATGGCTCCAAAGAAAGTGTGGAAAGACAAAATATATACATCTTTTTGAAGAGATTTTGTAGCGCAGTGATAGTGGCTGACCCTACCACAGGCGTTAAATCCATAGAATCGATGTATTTCCGATTCGATGTAATACCGATTCGATCTCTAGATCACTGCACAGTCTCCAATTGTGCTCGGTGTATTTAAATTTGAATAGTGAATTTGCCATCGAATTGAATGTTTTCTTATAAAGTACCATTCTTGTCATCTTATTAAATTTCCCGAACAATACTGACTATTTTCGCACTAATTTTTTAGTCAATTGAATTTAAAGCCATCTGCATGTCACCGTATGTATCTTTGATTCGCTATAAAACAATAAATAATTGCAATACAATTTTTTTTTGTTCTTAATACTCATTCCAACATTACCATGCTAGAAAGAAAGACGAACATATCAATAGGATTAACAATATAACAAATTTTTTAAGAATATTAGTTATTGTTTACGCTCCAAAATACATTTTATTAACAGCACTTGCCTCGCAAAAAAATTTCTTGTCAATTGGATTTCAGTCAGACCAGCAACTGTAAATCTGCTTAAAACAAAAACAAAATATGCGTAGAAGCTTTTTTTCCCGTTGATCGTCTCTTCACAGGGAGAGCGCACTGAGAGCCACTCTCTCTGTTTACAAAGCTCAAAATACAACTGAGCAAAGCACACCTTGAGTGTTGGCCTATTGCTGTTGTTGCTCACCTATCTGTGTAAAGTGTGTCTGTGTTAGTACAACTTTTAATTCGTTATAAAACAATAAATAATTGCAATAAATTTTTTTTTGTTGCACTGGCTGGGCTGAAATTCTCATACGAACATTTGTTATAAATTTTGGATTAATTGAATTTGTTTTACAATTTAAAAGGGGGCCGTACATTCGTATGAAAGCTTTTTAGCGTATTAATATATAGATTTGATACTCAATAGTTTCAAATTGATGACTTAATAGTGTCATTTTGAAGACTACTATTTTTTGGGTGTAGACATATTTAGTAAATGGGATTCTTTAACGATCCGCCAAAGGAATGGTAAAGATCGGATAAACGGTTGTCGAGTTATAAGGAAAACGAACAATTATGGGCAGCCCCGGCTTTCTTTCTTGTTTTACTTTTTAAAACTTGGTTCTAACAAGGTTGGACGAGTTGAAAAGTGTATGTCGATTTGCAACCAGTTGGTACTTGAAACATATTCTCATAATGCAAAGGACCCGGGCGACGCCGGGTATTGAGCTAGTATTGGATGAAATCTAATTTCGGCCTTTCTATTTTTGTAGCAGCCCTCTTAGCTAAGCTCTCTGAAAAACACACCCTCAACCATCTAACCGAGAACCAAAATTTAACTAGCTCTCCCTGAACTGACGTCATTTGTTTTGGCGTGCGGAGCATAGATATAGGTAAGCCGGTCGTGCCCCGCGTTTTCTTCAATTAAGTAATTAATATCGCTCGCGAGAGTGCCCGCTCTTTTGCTCTCTGCCATCTGCTGGATAGAAACCGAACTGCGCAAGTAAAGTTTGTGTAGTTAACGCGACGAGTTCGGGACAAATAGTCATAACACAACATTCAGTCCAATTAAGCAAAATGTGGATAATTCTGCTTCTCACCCTTTCCCTGGGCCTATTGTATCAGTACATCAAGCGTCATTACACCTATTGGCAAAGGGTTGGCATTCCGGAGGAACCTGCCAAGATACCTTTCGGCATTCTTCAAGGTGTGATCAAAAAGGAACGCAGTTTTGGGTTTATATTGAGCGATATCTATGAACGACATACGGACAAAATTGTGGGCATTTATGTGTTGAACCAGCGTAGTATACTGGTGAGAGATGCCCAACTGGCTCGCCAGATCTTGACCAGCGACTTTAACAGTTTCCATGATCGTGGCGTGTACGTAGACGAGAAGCATGATCCATTGTCAGCCAACCTGTTTAATCTGCAAGGCAGCTCCTGGCGCAATCTACGGAATAAACTGACGCCGTCGTTCTCCTCGGGTAAAATCAAGGCCATGTTCAGCACCATTGACGATGTGGGCGATAAATTGGTGGAGCATTTGAGGGCAGAACTGAAACGTTTACCGGAGCAGGAAATCGAAATGAAGAACAAGTTGACCACCTTTGCAGTGGATATTATAGGTTCGGTTATTTTTGGTCTGGAAATCGATAGCTTCACCCAACCGAATAATGAGTTTCGTGCCGTAAGCAGCAGCGTTTTCGACGATGATTCGTTGCTGTTCAAAATCCATAATGTCGCTTCGCTTGTGTTTCCACCGTAAGTTGCTACCATCTCTCCAATTGTTGGCACTCATAGTTCCACCCTCTTACAGTATTGCCAAGTTATTAAATCGCCTAGGCTATGTCAATCAGGAGCAACTCAAACTTCGTGACATCGTGCAGCGTACGATTGAGTTCCGTGAGCAACACCAGGTGATGCGTAAGGATATGATGCAGTTGCTCATACGTCTACGAAATACTGGCAAGATAGGCGACGATGACGATCAATTGTGGGACATTGAAACGGCCCAAGAAGAGCTTAAGTCCATGTCAATAGATAAGCTAAGTGCCCAAGCGTTTATTTTCTATTTAGCGGGAACGGAAACTACAGCTTCTACGGCAGCCTTTACTCTCTACGAGCTATCCATGTATCCGGAATTAATGAAGGAGGCACGAGAAGAACTGGATGCCGTACTTCAAAGACACAATCTGAAACGCAACGATAAGTTTACCTATGAATTAGTGCAGGACTTGAAATTCCTAGATCTATGCATCAAGGGTAAGCTTAAAAGTTAAGTCTTAAGCCAGCCGATTCATAACTGTGTGAATGGTTTTTCTTTTACCCTCAGAAACTTTACGCAAATATCCCGGTCTGCCTTTTCTGAATCGTGAATGCAACGAAGATTATCCAGTGCCTGATACCAGCTATACCATTAAAAAGGGCACACCCATAATGATTCCGCTCTATGGCCTACATCGTGATCCCGCCTACTTTCCCGATCCTCATACTTATGATCCACATCGATTTGACAACGATAACTTGAACTATGATCCGAATGCTTACATGCCTTTTGGAGAGGGTCCCAGGCATTGCATCGGTAGGTCTAATAGTGTATTTTTTTAATAATTTTCTTCTTAAAATATTTTCTTTGCTTAGCTATACGCATGGGCAGGGTTAATTCCAAATTGGCGGTGGCCAAAATACTGGCAAATTTCGATATAGCTCAGGCACCACTTAAGGAAATCGAATTTATTTTCGATGCTAAGCCGGTACTGATTCCCAAGGATGGCCTAAAACTAAGGCTAAAGGAACGAAAGTAACAGCACGAACGACATTGTTTTTTATGCATAAAGTTTAACTTCGTAGTAAACACCGTTTATTTTGGGATTGATGTTTAGGATTTGTGCTATGAACACAAAAATAAATGGATAACTCAACAAATTTGTTTTTATATTGCAGCAACCTTACCGAACCAAGCGGGATCAAATGGGACAAAAAAGGCTTTCATATAAACATAAACGTTTCGGCATACTTTTAAACCCCTAATCCATTACAAATGGGCAGAAAGGGTAACATGAATATAAGCTAGTGTGCGCGACCGCTGTGCAAGAGGTCGTGGGTTCGATTCCGCCTCGGAACATCTAATAAAAAGTCTTTTCTTTAAATAAACTTTACACCCGGTCATCCCTCTCTGCTGTTGGCGCCATCTTTGTAGTAATTAGCCATGCAAAAGCTTCTCAAACTGCCGTTCGGATTCAGCGTTAAACTGTAGGTCCCTTTCTCTTGTGCGAAAATTAGAAGCGCAGAAGCCAAGAGATTGAGAGAGGCTCGGCTTTGGCCCTTTGGGGCTGTATCAAGCCATCTTACATTTTACATGTTTCAGGAAGGACGAAACACTAATGACCGTATGTTATTTCAAGTTAGAGCCATGAGTTTTGAAATCTATTACATTTACTTACTATATTCTGAGCTGAATCTTTTGCACCTTTTATACTCTGTTCTTTTTGAACTCTGTATTACAACAAGGTGGGTCAAAAGAAGTTACCCTATTGGAAGATGCTCTTATTTTTACAAATAGCCGCCAAAGTCAGATCTGTTGTGACATTTGTCGACTAGACAGATGTAGAATACAAGTGAACAAGCCATGGATCGATATACTCCCCAAGAACGCGGAATAATCGTGTCTATTTTTTTGCGTAACAATTCGTCTGTGGTGTTGGCGCAGGATGTCGAGCTGTCGCCGGAAACATCGACTAGGCGCCGTGCCACGCAATTAGCCATCAGCCGGTCGTCCTTAAGGCGAATTTTGGTCAAAGACCTGCGCATGTTCCCGTACAAAGTCCAGTCCGTGCATCAGCTGCTGCCTGTCGACCGCCAAACGCGTGTAACCTACGCCCAAGCCATCCTCAATCTCGAGGACGATTTTTCGACCAAAATCATAATGAGCGATGAGGCTCATTTCCACCTCAGCGGGTACGTGAACAAGCAAAAATATCGCTTTTGGGGCACCGAAAATCCACGAGTGATGTACGAGGAGCCATAACACCCGCTCAAAGTGTCTGCATGGTGCGCTGTTCACGCTGGAGGAGTCATCGGGCCATTTTTTTTTCGAAAACGCCGCTGGTCAAACGACAAGTTAACCGGGTTTTTTCTGCCGCAATTGGACGAATTAGGACTGGAGGACATGTGGTTCCAACAGGACGGAGCAACGGCACACACTGCGCGAGCCACCACCGACATTCTGAAGGCGGCGTTCCCGGGTCGCCTCATTCTCGTTTTGGCGATTTGCACTGGCCTGCAAGATCGCCCGATTTAACCGTTCCAGACTTTTTTTTGTGGGGTTTTTTGAAATCCCGTGTTTACGTAACCAAGCCCAAGACCTTGAAGCCCTCAAGGACAACATTCGACACGATTGCGAGAATCTGCAGCCCGAAGTTCTTGCCGAAGTGATGAAAAATGCCATAAAACGAGCCCGTATGGCAATCAAGCAAAGGCCGAGGCTTGCAGATCAGTTTCGCCTTTTGAAAGCCTTGCGCGATAAATACGACAATCTAAAAAAAAAGTCGAGAAAGAAATTCGCCATTGAGAAGCAGGAGACTTATCGCACCGGTGCACAGTGGTTGCGCCCATAGGCCAAAATTCCAAAAAATCTGTCTAAGAATATTTAGTCAAAATGTGAACATATTGTCTCAAAATTGTCCAAATTTCTTAATGGCACAACAGTTTTTTCCGAAAACCTAACGGGACATTCTAAAAATAGAATGCAAAGCGTGAACACATGTTCAATTTTGCAGCGCAGCGGCCTTAAGTTAACTTTTCGTGAAAACAAAATTGTATTTCAAAGTGGTCAAACGTTCGCTAGAGAGGTCCGAATTCAGTTATTTAAAAAGAATTTCAAAGTTGCAGGTATTTACTTTAATAAATTCTTCTTGTGAAATGAATTTGATTGATTTATTAATTGTTGTGTATTTTTTGATTGATTATACCTTTTTTTGTGTATTTTGTGAACGTCATTTTCATGTTTAAATAGACTTTTAGTTATGTTACCCCCGATCCCCCTTTATGAGTGTATTCAGTGTATTTGTCAATGTTTTAAGGTAATAAAAATGTTAAGGATAGCTGCTGATACTTGCTGATTTGGGTATATTCATGTATAAACTCAAGCTGTCTTACTGTTTTCAAGGTCAAATTTGCGATGCAATCTGCTGCTCTTCCTATGTTTTTGTGATGTTTCTTTTATGTTCGTCATTTGTGTTTGTAGACAATTTTACATATAATTTTTTTTTTTTAATTTTTATGTATTCTTTTTCTATAGGCGCTTCTTGTAACTGCTTTTATTCGACACTGGAATAACGAAACACAAATACTTGCTTATACGTGAATTTGTAAATAGTGAAGCTTCTTGTAAAATATTGCCAAGCTGCGGGGGAAAGTTCTCAAATTTAAAAACATAAAGAAATTCAAATGACATAACAGAAGCTAAAACATATGCAAAAGTCGAGCTGCAGAGTCTACTAGAAACCACAGCTTTAAGTATTTTACAGCTCCAAAAAACTTTATTAAATTAATTATTGAATTGAGAATTTTTTGGTAACCTGAGTTTGGCAACTTATATTACAGGCATTGATTAAGCAGTGATAACCCGATGCGCAACGATATTGAAAGCCTTAGCATCAGGATATTCCATTAATGCTAAATTATTCGAAAGCTATGTGTTTGGATACTGCTAACAGTTGATAAAAATATATCCATGGTACTATCTTCCAGCAACAGTGCATATAATTTTAATTCACTTAGAACACGCGCTGCTGTCGATTGGAGAGCTCTCAAAGTAAGCTGCCGAGTCCAACAACAAAGAAATACAAAAAGTGCCGGCTGCGACATACTGGAAGACGTCTCCCATATTGACAAATACAGATTTAATCAAAACACTTCTTCTGCGTTCAGACGCTTTTATACCAGGTCAAAGATAACTACCATATGCAGACAAATCTAAATTTTTACCATCTACTTTCAATTTAATAGAAAATTTTTGTTCAACTTTTTTGCATTTAAATTAAAATTTATTTAAATTTTACTTTTAATAATATCTTTGATGCCAATACTGAAATTTTAGCACAGCAACTTTACTGGAAGTATTTTTTGCGCACCATAGCCATATGGGCACTTCCACAGAAAGGTCCCCTAAGACCAAAAAATTAAAAGTACTTAAAAACACATTTTTCGATCATATTTTTATCGGGAAACAATTAAATTACACTAGTTTAAGCCAATCTTAAATTTACTCATATTACATTTGGAGATTTTCAAATGCAAGGTCGAGCAATCAGCATTTTTCTCATTTTTAGATTCTTTTGGCGGTTTTTTCCTAAAAAAGTACCTATAGATTTCAGTAAACTTTGCTCTCTAAAGTCATTTTAAGGGTACAAAGTGTAAATAAAGATTGCTAAAGAAACTATAACAAACTATTTGAGAGCAATTAACTGTAAGTTTTTTCTTTGCATTATAAAAGAAACCACAAAAGTAATCATGGAGAAAAAATTTGTCATATAACGTATGTCACGTAACGTATCATAATCAGTCAAATATAAAAAAGACCAACATTTATTTTTCAACGAATCAGCTCTAAATATATAGTCATATGATTGCAGATCGTATTAAAAAAATTGTATTAAGAAACTCGAACGGGCTTCGCAGTTTTTTTTAAATTTTATGTAGGTTAAAAAAAACGCACTTCCATATTCTGTAACGTATTCCTTTTTGTCTGCCAGTATCTTGGGACCTTCTCTTTCTACAATTCCCAGATAATACATTAAAAAATAGGGCTACTGAAATGCTATTCAAAAACCAATATGTACAAATTTATTTTTTCAAATTTTCTTTGCTTTTCTTTATGATGATGGTTAATAAATACGTACGACTGTCGCGTGCGTGCTGTGGAAATGCCCCATATAAGCCTTACTACGGTGCTATGTGAGCTATAGGATATAGTCGTCCGATGCAGCCAATTTGTTTAACAAGATCGTTTTTGGGAAAATTTTTATAACGATATCTCAACGGGAAATATTTATGGCCGCGGCTCCGTACAAGTCCAACAACTGTGCGGTGGCGGCTTAGTCTCAGAAATCTCCCAAAAAATTGGTGGCATGATTCAAATTTCAGCCACAGGATTGGAAAACCAGGTTATTGCTGATAGTACGTTTTAATTTATATGTTAGCTTTACAAATATTAATGTGATTTCCAACTTTTCAGCACAATTCTGTTTCTGATGGTAAGTATACGCATAGAGAACGGGTTGCTAACTGATCTTTTGTAAATACCCATTTTTTATTTAAGGTAACAATAATGAAAGCATATTATAAGAAGTCTGAAGTTAGCATGCAACAAGAGGCCCAACAAGAAGTACCCCTTACGGTTGCGGAGTATTTCTGCATTTTCCACCAGGTGATATGCGGATATGTGTGCAGTCGATAGCCCCAGTATCCTTTGGAAACTTCGCTATCTAAAAAAAGAAGCCATTGATTGTTTCCAACATCTCTTGCCAGTAATGCAATAGCGTGGGACACTTACTTAACTGCACGGCTTGCCGAAGGATCAGCATAAAAACAAGAGTTTGGTCTCTGATAGCAATGCATGATTCCTGTCAACAATCCAAGTCTTGATAAATTGAATCGTAACTTAAGTTAATTTTATACCTGTTAGTTTGAGAAGACACTTGATCTCTAATCCTAGCAAGAATTATTTTACAAGTTGATTTTGTCAGCCTGAATCGTTGAAAAAATTTGGCATCATCCAAATCAATAATGTAATTAGGCCTCTTCCTGTACTCTCGTGCATTTTTAATTCGTTGCTCTGCGTCTTCCATTTCCATTGCGTGGAGTTGAAAAATTCTTTTATTCATAAACATTTTGTTTCGGCAAATAATAATATAAACAAAGCAAGTGTAGTTGCCAGCTGTTTGTATATCGATAGAATATATCGATAATTCCATCGGCACTGAACTTGCGGTTAACTTTAACCAGTGCTCGAGCAGCGGTAAAGTCCGTTTTTCCGGTTGCGCCACACACAGCATGAGACACGCAAACTCGGTTAAACTGCCTGTCAAGTTGACTAACCGCACATTGAGCAATCGGGCATTAGTTACATAAACTTTTTTGTTTTCAATGGAGGCTGCAAGGGAATACAGCATATATGTAGCTGCAGTCAACTTCAGAATTTGACGCGAGAACCGAACCGTTTTTCTCTGTGGTTTTCGGTTCGGTTCAGCATTTCTGAAAGGAAGCCGGTTCGGTTTGCGGTTCGGTTCACCAGCTTAAACAAGCGGCTCAGTTCAAAACCGGTTCGGTTTAGACTTATAGTAAGAGTAGAAGGATGTTTGTACTCCCGCCTACTGGACCAATGAGATTTCTGATATGAGTGGTACCTTTGGTTGCAAAGTTATTCTTTTATTTGATATTCTATAAAAATCTTGCTACTGTTTCATACTTAAATACAGTTTAGTCTTAGATTTGCCAAGTAATTATATTGAATGCAATTGTAAGTGAAAATGCGTTCAAATTGTTTTGTTTTTTTGTGAAATAGAATTTAGAAATTTTAATTACATTTCTCATTGTTGTGTTGTTGTGGTTGTCATTTCATAGTCGCTCGACCGATCCATTAGGTAAACAAACAAACAAATCAGCCAAATGTTTGCTGCTCCGGTTCTGGTCTGCTACACCGCCGATGACATCATAGTCCCCCCAGACATACGGTTTCCATCACTCTCCACAAAGAGAGAGAGAGAGAGAGAGCGCATCGATTCTCTTTAGCCTGCTCTTTCCGCTGATGTGTGCTCCGAGGAGGTCAGCTACTAGTTGACCATTAGTTGCTCCGCCAGTTACAATGGAACAGCAAACGCAAACGCTGCAGATAAGATTGGTACCGGCTCAGACCGCTGAGGAGCGGTCCCGAAATATAATAGCCAATGTGGTGGTAGAGGGTCAACATTCCGAGCTAGTGCCCTACATTGATGAGCATGTGAATCAGGTCTGTGAAAAGGTTACACTGCTGTCCAAGTTGGAGGCGGCGGCCACACCACCAGCTCAGCCTCGTCTGCGTTACTATGCGGTGGGTCCATCCACCTATAAGGTGTTGTGTCCACTCTGCCGTGAGAGAAGCGAGGCGGCTGTCATGAGGGCAGCCACTTGCAAGGATGCCAGTTTTTGTCTCAGTTTATTGTCCTGGTAAGCAGATTAGCACTGCATGATCAGTCCTTAAATTATGAATTCTCTTTGTCAGCATATTTCCGCTATTCTGGATCTGCTGTGTGTGCACCTGGTGTGGCTGCAATCGGGAATGGACCACCAAGGGTGTCTACTGTAATCGCTGCGGCGGCAAAGTGGGCATCCAGCGCAAGGCCAAATAGTTTTCGGACAATTAAATAAAAATTAATGCCAAATATTTTGTGTTCTAATTCTATTACGCATTCTATTCACATAACTCAATTAAAGATGCTCCACTCACTCTCTGTATCTCTCTCTCTTGAGAATTCCATTGGACTAGAGATAGTAAAGCACATAGATGCGGCATGTCAATTAATATATTGCTGTATGCAAAGTCCCATCTATATTATAAACTCTTTGAGTATTCTCTGTTCTCTTTTCTGGGAGCAAACAGGTTGCTTTGTTATTTTGGCTACATTTTGCTTTCAGTTCACTGGCTGACTATGACCAAAACGCTTAGCGAGACAGAGCAGGCAGCTCAGGCGGCTGCAGCCAAAGAGCTGGCGGCCCAAAAGGAGCGTAAGATCTATGAGAATTTTGCCACACCCCTGGCGGGTACCTTTCTCAACTTGCCACACGAATCTGTGGTAATCAAGTGTCCAGCCTGTGGTGTCAAGGATCAGAGTGTGGTGCAAAATGATTTAAAGTGGTGGGCAAGTGAGATCAATCGTCTGGTGGGATGTCTTTTTGTGTAGGTCACTGAAATTACTCATCAAAGGGCTTTCATACTTAACCTTTCTTACCATTTCCAGGAGTTTCTGTTGCTGTTGCTGCTTCAACTATTATATACCCTGCAAGCAGACGGATCGTAGTCATTACTGTGGCAACTGCGGCTGTTATTTTGGAAGGTCGATGAAGCGCAGGTTACCGCTGAAGCTGAAAAAATAAAATTCTCTATATCGGTCCACCCCCCTACTCCAAAGAATAAAGCATAACAAACCCCCACATACACATATTTGCCTCTCTTTATGTCCCTCTCTCTGTTTCTCTTTGTTTTACTGCCGCTCTAAGCACTTGGAATGCTGTGAACTCTCTTCGGTTTAGTCAGTCTGCTTTTGATTTTGGCACAGTCAACACCTTCATCTGGCATTTGTATTTATTTTAACATGGCTCAAGATCCTCCCGCCCCCGTTTACTTTGCTGTGGGACCCAGCTCCAATGAGATCACTTGTCCCTATTGTCATACCAAAGCAAAGACTCGTCTGGTACGTGCCTGGCTAAGATGCTGCACTAAACGTCATCATTGTGGGGCCTGTGGCGAATATCTAGGCATCTATAGACGTCCACAACTTTAGGGTGGAGCTCTTTTGTATGTATAACTTAAGGAGGGGTGACCAATCTGTTGGATTTTGTTGTGTATACACAATCACTCATACGCAGTGTTGTCAATGTCTTATAAGTTTAATGATTTCTAAGCACTGGGCATTGCATCTATTAAAAATACGATTTATTAAAAATAAAAATACATACAAATTGGTTTTTTTATTAAGGGGACATCAGGGATGCCAAACGGCTCTAAAGCAATCCTAACTAAATGTTCGTGCTCTTAACTTAGAACGAACTGTTTTCAAAAATTTAATTGAAAATTTGCAGCGCTTCTTACCAGTCAACTAAAAATAGATTTATCATAATAAAGAAGAGACAAAGGACAAAACAAAGCAGAGATGGGTTTGTCGGCTGATGGTTTGAAACTCGGCATATGACCAAATTTCAGAATCAAATTTACATGGTCCTACACGTCGATACCAAAAAAAATAAATACACGAATCTTAGGTGATTCGGGCGAAAAAACATTCCGCTGTAATCAAGTCCAAATTCATATAATTCTCAGTATTGTCATAACCAAGTCTGGGTAGTTATGTGGGGTCATTTTCGGTCTTGAAAAACAATTTCTTAAGCATTTAGCGGTTTTTATTACCATGGAGATCTGTTTACAGTGAATTGCGTTAATGCATTGATCCTGGCATGATTTTCAACTTGATTGATTAAAGCTTGGTCTTATTATAATTAATAATTTTTATCTTTTTCTTTGGTATTTTTTAGCGACTTAATGACAGTTACAATTCAACTACCAATTTATGGTGCTCTCCGACGTAGTGGGAAATAGGATCAAATTAGCTTAGCTACGCGTTCGTTCAATATTCAATATAACAGCTTTTTAATGACTGATTTATACTGTTAACATGCAGTTTTTACTTGCTCGAGGTCAAGTCATGCTATTGGCATAACTTTAAACAGAGGCACACAACACAACAAAGGAGGCTTCAGGTTGATCGGACGACGTTTCATGAGGGACCAAATCCTCACTTATCAGCGATCTCGAGCCTGAAATGTATATCCAAAGAGCAGCCTCTCCTTGCCAGCGACGGCAAAACTGTTTGGGAATTCCAAAGGCAGCTGGCGCGCAAAACATCAAAAAGACAGCCTAAGACAGCCATTCCCATTTGTAAGTGTGTGGCCTCCGTTTTTGGACTTTGCAGAAGGAGTTTTTGTTGTTTTAAATGAAACTATAGTATTTTGATTAAGTTTCGAACAAGAACGCCGTGCCATGCGTTTTAGTATTTTTATGACTGTCTTAATGACCTTTATACTGTTAAATTGCAGTTTTCACTGGCTCGAGGTCTAGTTATGCTAGTGGCATAACTTTAAACAGAGGCACACAAGACAACAAAGGAGGCTTCAAGGTGATCGGTTCACCACTAAAATGTCTTAAAATTAGACAAGGAAGAAAGTCGGTCAAGCCCGACTATATTATACTCTGTATCAGTTGGGGTCGCCACTATCCAGGGAACACCACGAGGAGGCCATTGCAATAGCAATGGTGTCGATATATGAATAAAGACCTACGAGTCGACTTGAGTTGCTTAAATACTTATCATTTAAGGTACTGTTACATACTTTTGCACAAACTTATTATACTCTATGTACCTTTGGTACAGAGTATAATTAGGAGAGAGAGGGAGATAGGATTGGCACGCGCCGCAGACAAAAAAACCTTTGCATTTGCCAGAGCTAGAGATGGGCGTACATCGAAAACTACGCGGGACTCCGGAGTGACCAGAATGACTTAACATCATTGTGATTGCTTGATATTATGTTAGAATTCAAGAACTAGACTATTTTTATGTTATTTGCAATTTAAACAATCCTCGTCTTAGTAGTCAGATGGGTATCGGGCGATATATTTGTCCCGCGACCATCTCTATGTGGGAAAGGGAAGGGAGAAAATGAGAGCGTCCCAGTTAGCTGCAAGAATCCCATTGGATCTATTGAGCTAGCCATAGCTGTTAGGTTTTGTATAGGATGTCGTTGTTGGAATTACTCAGACAATATATTTGCAGGTTTAATTTATTTAAAAGGTGGAATTTTTGGCGGGGCGGGCTCATCACACCCACAACGATCCAATATGAATCGTTAAATAAAAAGTTGTCCTTAAATATTGTTGTCTATCACTTTGCTGTGTAGTCGTTGCTCATATATAGTATACATTCATCTACATACATATGTATGTGTTTTGCTGCTACAAGCAGCCCCAGATATATTGAATTTTCGTTTGCTCATATCTTTACTACCGTTCATCCGATCTTTACCATTCCTTTGGCGGATCGATAAATAATCCTGATTACTAAATATGTCCAAAAGGAACGCACCATCTTTCTATAAAACTATGGGAGATATTACGTTTTTTCCAATTTGCGGGGGCGGGAGGGGGCGTGGCAAAAATTGAAAATAAACTTGATCTGCCTGCAAGTATAAGAAGCATAAGTCCCATACATGTCAATCCTCCATCTCTTACCATCTCAGAGATCTGTGCGTTCATACGGACAGACAGGCGGACAGACGGACATGGCTCGGCTGTTGATGCTGATCAAGAATATATATACTTTATGGGGTCGGAGATGCTTCCTGTTACATACTTTTGCACAAACTTAGTATACTGTACCTTTGGTACAGAGTATAAAAATGCAGATTGATCACACATTTTTGTTGACAAGGAACGCATTTTATCAAAAAATTAGGCTCAACAAGCCGACTTAAATTGCAGAATTCTCTTCTGCCAAATTTCCAAAAAAATTTAGTTCCCTCTTTCGAATTTCAAAGATGCCGACAATTTAAATGTACCAATGATTTCGTTGTAAAAACTGGACTTTGGTTCGACGCGTTGTATAAGTTATTTTTAAACCTTGTATTATTTTTATTATTGTATGTGTATCATTTTTAAAACTTGTAAAATAAAATTGTTCGATTTTGACTAAAAGCACATCCGCAAACGGCTCCACAATGGGAAAACTGAATGGACTTACAACAGACTTTTTAGGATGCATGCTGAATGATCATTGCTCATTGCTATTGGATGTGATTTATTTCCCTGAAATGGGTCAAGCAATCATCGGCGAATATTAAAAAAAGTCTAAACAAAATGGTGTTCTTTCATTATGACAATGCACGGGTGTCCTTAAATTTAACTACGAAGTGATATTCCAACTATCATATTCTCCAGATGTAGGGACTATTTTCTATTATCAAACCTTAAGAAACATCTTGGCGGTTCGAGATTTGTGTCGAATGAAGAGATCATCAATAAAACATTCGCCTATATTGAGGACCTAGAACCGCGCTTGGCTAAATGAATGAAGCTAAAGACAGTCTTTGTTAAGAAATAAAACAGATTTTATCGAAAAGATATGCAAGCTATTTGTTCAAAATGATTCTTCGCTATCAACAAAGGGTTCTTTTAAATTTTATATTAATTTTAATCAATATTTTACTTATTAATGTTTCTATTCTTTAGTTTAGTTAAAGAAATTTTTGTACTGGCGTACGTGTCGTATGAGGAATTTTGAGTGAGCATTTTTTTAAATTTAAAATTAAATTACCAAATTTATTAATTAGATAAAATTTAATTTGTCAAATTCTTAGTTTTCCCAACTGCGCATACTATAAATATCTAAGTATGTAATTTGGAATAAAGAGATGACTTCAATGTTTCCACATGTCCAATTATTATGGAAATGACCAACGCCTCACTGGCCGATCTCTCTTTCTCTCTCTCTCTCTCTTGTCTCTCTTTTTCGTCCAAATATTCTCTACCATATCATTCAGTCACTCGGCATTCTTTCTAGAGAGCACAACATGGCCGTAGACGAACCGCAAATCATAGCCACCAGCATCAGCCACAAGCCCCAAGTGGGTTATTTGAAAAGCGAATCGACTTGGGTCAACTGTCCCGCCTGCGAGAAATCCGAATGGAGTGTCGTGCAATTGGAGGCGGTCACCTGTTTACAGCGTTTCCTTAACTTGACCAAAATGTGGTAAGTCTGGGACACTTAAGACACAACTTCTTACTGGATCTCTTCACTCTTACCAGCAAAAAGTGGGCTGGTCGTTTGGACATCAATCACTATTGCTCGCAATGTGGTTGCTTTATAGGACGCTATGTGCCCGTGGACTGCACCGAACGCTGTTTATCCAAATCAGCGCGTCGCCAGGCGGCCGTAGATGAAATGGTTTTAAAAACCAAACCACGGGATTGTGCCGAGCGAGCACAGAAGAGCAGGGAGAAGGTGCTGGCCAAGCGAGAGCAAGCACGCCTGGAGAAGGCAGCTAAGGCAGCACAGACGCAACCCTGAGGGGTCAAATGGTTTGGGTATCGACTAGGTTAAAGCTTTCGCAACAGCAACAAAAAAAAAGCTCTTCAATAAAATATATTTTTACTATTACCAACAATTTTAAAACAACATCAATAAAGGGAGGAAATAGAGTCCCCTATTGGGACTTCTTGTGTCCCTTATTGGAGGTTTCAGGAGTGAGTGGCGGCTTATCGCATTTGCAACTGACAAACTCACGATTCGGTTTGATGCAGTTGTTTTCCCGATCATAAAGGCCCAAGAAGGACTTGCAGTTGGAACAATGCAAATATTCTCGATTCTCGGGCGATATAAGACAGGGCAAAAAGCAGAAGGGCCAACAACTGGCCACACAAGCTGCACAACATCCGGTGCTGGTATAGAATTCCGAGCTGGTCTTTATCAGAGGACGACGACTGCAGCAACAACTTGGACAAAAGATGGTGCCATCGGTGGGCGTCCAGCGCTCAATGGAAGCGCGATAATATTGACGTCGCTCATAAGCGTCGCTAGCCTGATGTGGCTGGGTAGCTGGTCTAGCTGCTGCTTTAACTTTTTCCGGATGTTTGGCTATGTCTGTAAGAACAACAATTAGCTATTCGATCTTTTTCAGAAATGTTCATAGAGGTATAATTAAAGGGTGTTCCATGCCGTAGATTAAAGAAATAAAGGACTTTTAAAGGATTTTTAAGATATTTGAAATATTTGAAATCTGGATCGAAGCGGAATAGAAGTGAATACAAAACGGGTGGAAAGGAACACCAAGCACTCCGAAATTTTTTATCTCGCTTCAATTACGCCCGACTCTCCGAGAGTGCATTAGCTTCCGCTCTCGCAGAGTCTTTCACGCAAAAGTCCTTGCTTGTGTCTGTTTAGCTACTACTCACAACGCTCTGCCTCATCCGCCAGTTGCTCTTCGGACATGCCCGTCATTTTACTTATCTGCGACAAACGATCTTCGCTTATCCCATGCTCGGCCGCCAACTTGTGTAGATTTTTCACCTTATCATTATCATTGTCATTGGGCTTTTCCATCATTTCGGGATGATCTTTATGTATGTGTGCAACCATACCAGCGGAATCATACCGCGAACTTTTGATAATCTTCAAACACTTCAGGCAGCGCAAATATTGAAGTTCGTTTGCCGGAACAGACATGTTTACTTTATGTGTTAGATTTTAAATAAAAATGCAAAGCTGTATAAAGTTAACCGGACTAAACAAAACTAGCTTGGCATGCTACGAATCAGAGCAGGAAAAAGTCACATTTCTAACTGATTAAAATCACAACTTAAAGGACTTAACTTTAATTAAATATTTAGAAAATTAATCTAGTTGCTGGGATTAGTGACCTGTTCTTAATTACACTAGGCAACAAGGTCCAGTATCTTGAATGGTTGGTAGTGATTCTAGATGATTTTCGTGTGCTAAGCAAGACTGCGTTTTCAGAAATTGTCCATCACGTCGAGATTTTTAGTAATTTGGGGTTAAAGTTGCTAAAGTGCCTATTTTTACCCTTTTAGGAGCGTTTTTCGGGGAATCTATTCTCGTATTTGGACTCTTTTTGTACCACTTCTTAGCTTTGAAATGAACCATCCCAGACAATTCTGCGATTTTTTCAATGGAGATATACCTCTTTTAGCACTTTTGAAAGAATCCAAAAATATCCTTTTAATTGCTAGTGCCCCTAAGTATGCAATGGGTGGTAGAGACTCTATGTTTTCGTTTCTAAAAAACAGTAAAGAAGGCTAGTCATCATAGTCAAGGTTCAAAATAGGCAATTTTAGCAACTTTAACCTCAAATTACTAGAAATATCGACATGATGGACAATTTCTGAAAACACAGTCTTGCTAAGCTCACGAAAATCATCTAGAATCACTACCAACCCTTCAAGATACTGGAAAAAGTCGAATTTTGTTGCCTTGTGTTATTTTAGAAATGCTTGTTAGCTGGCATTCGTCATTAGAGCTATATATAACAATAACACAAGAAACAAAACGCACAATTGGTAAACTTGACAATTAAAAACAAGAAAGAAAGTCGGTCAAGCCCGACGATAAGCCCGACTATAACATAACATACGGACAGACAGCTCGGATGTGTCTGTAAATATGTGCACAATTTTCTGTGTCCGTTTTGTAGTTCAGTCTTATGTGTGTATGTGTGTAAAAATACATGATGAAAACATCCCTCTACGTCTGATTTGTTCAATGACAAACTCACCATCTTACCATCTGTGCAAATTTATGACGAACATATTGAGGAACTTAACGAAGGATTCCATATACAATGTCCGAAACACAAAAGACTTTAAAGAAAGTATTAATGACAGCCACATATTTGACGACGAAAGGATGGTATCGTTTGACGTACCCAGCCAGCATTTGGAAGATCGTTTTTACAAAAATCACTTTGAGGAGTCTTTTTCGAGTCGCCATGCTGATTAACAAGAGAGTGGTGATTAAATGAAGACTCGAAAATGACTCGTGCATATGCTAAAATGTGATTCATTGAAATAAGATAACAAAACGTAAGACCACGAAAAAACCGCGGGTGATTGAATTGATTGGTGGTTAACTATGTATATTTTTTCTTACTAACGGTGTGTCTTATCTGAGTTTGAAAAAACGCCTCGAAACTGAGTCGAAACTGATGGGCAATACGACTCGAAAATGATTCGAAGGGCGGCAAAAATGACTCTTTTTAGAAGAGACATAAAAGACTCTTTCGGAGTCATAAACGACTCTTTCAGAGGAGTCGCGGCTAGGGTACCATTTTCTCCCGACGAAAGAGTCATTTCGGATCGGAAAACGAGCTCACTTGTGACTTTAATCAGTAAGAGAAAAAACTCGAATATGATCAAAAATTTCTTGAAATGCTGGCTGGGTAGTGTCCCTGAAGTGATCCAGAAGAGATGGAATGAGATTTCTGAACATACGAATATACCGAAGAATCTGTTCATGGATATCGTGACCTTCTGCATCACAGAAATTAGGTATTTTAAGTAGGACGAGAAGATTTATACCCAGCTAAAAGGATTACCAATGGATCGCCAACATCACCAATTATCGCCGATGGAAGAAGTTTTAAACCAGACGACAAACACCAGACTTCTCACCATAGCACGCAAATAACTCTCAACCCATATTTTTTCACTGCTCTGTTCACGACCGCAACGGAAACAAGTAAGGGAGCTGTAGTCGAGTGCCCCGACTACAAAATACCCTGTTCCCTTGACTTCTTGTGTTTTCATACACATGAACACACACTCACACACACACACTCTAACATACGCACGCACGCACGCGCAAACGCGGTAACTGACAATGCAAGGCCCCCCTCTCTCCTACAAGCAAAATTGATTCGTATATAACTTCGGTGTTTCTTGTCCGATCTTATTGATCTCATAAAAGATAGATATTGGGCCTTTCTTGATATATGGAAAGTTTGGAAAGTCTATTTTAAAAATTGTGGCTCTGACAGTTTTTTGCGCTTAAAGGGGGTAGGGGAAGAAATTTTCCAAATCTGTAACAAACTCGATTTGAATCCTACCTACATGCAAAAATTTGTGGCTCTAGCTCTTATAGTCTCTGAGATCGACGCGTTCATACGGACAGACGGACATGGCTAAATCGACTCGGCTGTTGATGCTGATCAAGAATATATATACTTTATAGGGTCGCAAATGCTTCCTTCTACCTGTTACATACTTTTGCACAACTTCATGATCTCCCTTTTCCCATTTTCAATGGTAACAGGGTATAAAAACCAATCGTCACAGTTAGAAGTTTCTTAGTTATTCCGCCACATTGCATTGAAGTCTATAGCGCCCTGTCTACCCAGCCAACATATTTTATCCCCGAAGATAAGAATGCGATTCTTCCAGTAGATATCGCTTTACTCTAGCGATATGACATGGCTATTGCATTCTCATCTGCCTTCGGGAAGAAGTTTGCCACCCTGCGACACTTCCTGACGGTAAAGGTCAGTATCCAGCACTCCGGAATTTTGATTTCGTCACATATAAATAGGAACACTTTGCTTTGCTGCTCATGAGCCACTTAAAAGTGTTTCTTTTTATGTGACGAAATCAAAACTCCAGAGTGCTGGATACGAACTTTAAGAAAACATTACTTCTGGAAGATGTTTAAAAGTCTCTTCTGAGGGATAAAAACGGCCGCCAATGGGATAACAAAGCGTTTCTTCCTGGAGATACGAAAGCGTTTCTTCCTAGAATGAAGAAAGCGTTTCTCACTGCAGATAAGAAAATGTTTCCGGATACAAAAAAGCATGGATTAAAACCGAAACAAATTTCGGTTTCGGTCAAGGCATTTATATCGACTGAAAGCCTTTTTAACTGTTTAGGAGACGGACAGGCAACATCTGTTCGTTTTCCATAATAGAACCTCAACCAAAATATACCTATGGCCCGGGATAAACAGCCCGACCGATACCGAAAATCGTTTCGGATTTAATCCCTGCGAAAAAGTTTCTTATATTTGAAACGTTTCTTTCCGGAGATAAGAAAACCTAAAGTTAAGAAAATCAACGAACTGTATAAATTTGTAGTTAAATCTTTATACTTACTGTGGGATTTGATCTCGGGACCCTTGGACTATCACACAAGCATTCATCAATAAATTAGATAAGATTAAAGATTAGATCACTTGCAATTCTCTATCCAGAATACCGTGCACCCTTAATATAAACGTGATAATTGAAGTCCAGTAAAAGTGCATTACCAAAGTATGATTTTTATTAGAATATCGTAAAATGTCGCCCAGCTCATTATAAGAAGGAAGACACAATATGATGTAGTTTTTCGGTTCCGTACCCTTGGTCTTTTCTATGCAAGCTTGATTAATAGACCGAAAATGGCACCCTGTATGCTAGGAGTGTGGTTGTGTATGTGTAAATGTTTGGTGTATTCATAATACTCTTTTGCCAGCGTCAACATTTTATTGTCAATCATTTGCCTCCTCGCTCTCATTCACACGTCCCTTTGTATGCTGGATTTAGGGCTTGCGAGTATTTTTTGTTAACATTTTGCCAAAATTGATTTTTTACTGCATTTGGTTAGTGCCACATCCCCATCCCCCTTATCCCATCCATCCATCCATCCAAGCACCCCATACGCACCTAAAAAATAACCAAACGCGTGTCGCTGGCTGCAAGTTCGTCGGGATAAAAGGAAATCTATAGAGCAGGCGCTGACATGCCCCGGGCCATCCGTTTTGAAACATTGTCAAAGTGATTTGCATTCATCGGTTACCCACAAATAAATGTCTCAATATGTCATTTCTTTTATTTTCTTTAGCTTCACTTACACATATACATATTATCGTACACACATTTTGTCTAGGACTAATATAAAAATACAGTGTTTTAGGTATACGTTTACGTTTCTCCTTCGATTTTTGTCTCATTTGTTGGCTTTGGAAGCGTTGCTCTTAAAATGTGGATAAATTATGAGGTTACTCTCCTTCCTAAGTGGGGAGTTCAGCAATAACTTTTCAAGGTGGTCTCGTGGTTGTTGTTGTTCTTGTTGTTGTTGTTGGTAAAATTGGACTAGACTTAAGATATTTACATTGGATCAATGGATATTGGGGTTAACTTTTGCCATCCTTAACTAATTAACTACGTTTTACACACATTTTGAGGCACATTCAGTTTTCAAACAAATTACAAATTTATCAAGTTGCCCCCACCCGCCCCTCCCCCTACCGATTTCTGTCTCCATCCCTTAAAAACTAATTGTAAAAATTAAAAATTGATTTACCTGCCAGCATTTCGCAGTTCATTTCCATAACTCATAACTTTTGCAAGTTTAATGCATTTATCACTATTTGGCCCAGTTAGTTAGAAAGCAGGCCATGAGCTTAGAGCGTATTTTGTTTGGCAGCGTCGCCGCTGTTGGCCATGGCGTCGGGCCGGGAACGTGGGCGCCGTTTGGGCTGCAGCGAGTAGAGACGTCCGCTGCGTACGCGAGTCTGAGGCTCACCAGGGCCAGGGCCACCACTGTGAAAAATTTGAAAGAAGGAGTAGCATAAGCTTTAAGACACTTGAAGAAAAATGAAGTAATAACGGTAAGCGGGAAAGTTATTGATTAAAGATCGAATTTTGAACTGCAAGTAAGAAATCCTTTTTTAAGACCTTTTCGGTATATTTTAAGTACATTTCAATATACTTTTAAGACTCAATTTAAGTAAAGCCCTTACTTTAAGACTGACATTATCTTAAGTCAGTACCGATTTGCTCTTGAAACAAGTAGTTCCATACTTACTTAGAATACGCAAGATATATTTTTCTATTAAATCAAAAAAGTTTCTTAAATAAAACAAGTACCAAGTGTTCTTCAGTTTTACAAATTCTTAAACTAAACCAACGAATTAAGGCAAGATTAGCTTAGCCAACGACCAAGATCGTATAACTATATTCCCGAAGTTAAACTTCACTCCATAAACAAAGCGCTTTGGAAGAAACGTTGCAATTTTTTGCAGTTTCAAGCTATAGAAATATTAAACAGATAAAATTGGAGGAGTGTGTTCACATTTTTAGTAGAAGCATCAAATTATATGAATCGAATTATGTCAGAAGATTTTTAATAGCAACAGCTGACGGCCTTAAACCAAAGCTGAGTTTATGAAATTGAATTCTAATTTGTAACCACAACCTTAGAAAGATCCGGTCTCTTGCGACGAGCGGGGAATCCGGGTGTAGCATGAGTGTGTGTCTATAGGGATCTTAGGCCACCTACTACGTATAACTTAAACCAATTTTGTGAATAATAGACCTACTACTTCTTCATTCTTGGGTGTGGGTCAGCGACTCTTATGCGACCGCTGTGCAGGCTGTCGTAGTTTCGATCCCGCCTCTGAACATCTAATGATAAACTTTTTTCTTTGAAAAACTTACACACTCGGTCACCTTCACTGCTGTTGGCGCCAGCTTTGAAGAAATTAGCCATGAAAAAGCTTCTCAAAATGCCGTTCGGATTCGGCGTTAATCTGTAGGTCCCTTTCTCTTGTGCAAAAAATTCGTATTGATGAAAAGTTCACTTTCGACAAAGGGTCTTCCCCTATTTGGAAGTTGACAAAGATAACCCTAGGCCACAAGGTCCAGTATATTGAAGGGCTGGGAGTGATTCTTGATGAGAATTTTCATGTGCTAAGCAAGACTGCGTTTTCAGAAATTGTCTATCTCGTCGAGATTTTAAGTAATTGAGCTTAAAGTTGCTTAAAGTGCCTATTTTGACCCTTTTTTGGAGCGTTTTTGGGGAATCCATTCTATTGTTAGGACTCTCTTTCCGGAAAGTACCACTCCTTAGCTTTGAAATGAACTGTCACAAACAATTCTGCGATTTTTATCAATGGAATCCAAAAAAATCTTATTTATTGCTGGTATCCCAAAGTATGCAATGGGTGGTAGAGACCCTTATATGTTTTCGGTTCCTAAAAGCAGTAAAGTAGGCCAGTCATTTGTAAAGCACCAGCAAACAAATTCTAAAAAAAAAACCTCACAAGGCTAATTTTATGTAATCGTCTCTCTTTAAGCACCTACAGTAATCTGCTATCATGTTAATGTCCCACCTTCCCTGGTACCTTTTCTCAATTTTTTGATATCCTGATGGAGCCTCTCACAGAAGAGCCTGGTGAGGTCTTTTTTAGAATTTTGTTAAGCAGCAGATCCTTTTATGTCCACATTGGCCTTGCAAAATCTACTACTAAAAGTATTCCAGCGGGTTGCCCCCAGGGGTCATGACAGTCACCAATTCTGCATAGCATATACGAGGTGTGTTCACAGGCAAAGGTGAATTTTGAATTTTCGCGGGCTGTGTACATTCGATTATCGCTATTTTGTTTTTTGTTATATTCGGACATATATGTTTAGCATATGTTTGCATTAGCAGCCCATTTCGATTAGTAGTCTGTTTTTGGCAACTGAAAAGGTTAGTCACATTTTGTGTGCTCTTCGATTTTTGACTAAATTTTGAGCAAATGCAGGACTTGTCGAATGACGTCAACGACGATCCGGGTTTGCTTTAACGTTGCTGGTCGAAACGGGGTCATGATTATCATCGAAACCAAGGCCCAATCATCCCTTTGGAAGCGGCCAGATGAGACGCACCTTTTCCTTAGGTTTTGCAAACCGTTCTTTGTTACAATGCTGTGGTGCGATCCTAGTACCTGCCTGCACCGCGTCCATAATTTGCGGATGAAAAAACCGCGCAATCTATCTGCTCAGAGATTCATCTGACCCCCGAAATTTCTAAACAAAGGCTACAGATGCTTCCTGGCACCTACCAGAGTATTTTACCAAATGGAAGATCGAAGTAAATTTGGCATAATCTGAAGTCTAAGATACTAAGATTATATTTAAGGACCATGTCCGCCACATCCTTAATAAAGTAAAAACTATTATCTGAACACTGTAACCCTTTATAAAGAGAAATTCGCGCCTTAGTATCGAAAGCAAATTGAGTCTATTTAGATCCATCTTTCAAGCCATAATTTTTTAAGCTGCACCGGTGTGGGCTGATGTAGCCCACTGTCATCTAAATAAAATGCACAGAACAAACTTTTTAAAATGATTCTTAACCATCCTTGGCACACCCTTGAGACTTACTCGTCTCACCAATGACTTCAATGATAGATGTAGTTACTCTTAATACCCCCATATTCAACAAATAAGTTGGTAGTATTTGTCCTAGTATTTGAAATTTTATCCCCACATTATACTATATGTTATATCATATCCATAGTTTACTTCTACTTAAAAATGATACAGCTGAAAAGGTATAACACCTAAACTCTAACACTTGGGTCACTAAGAAGTTTTATATTAACGTAAATGAAGCAATTCAAATGGAATTGAATTGAATAGGTACGCAAAACTGAAAGGAGCTAGTCTTTGGGCCCATTGGAGATGAGTCAAGCTGGGTGGCTCAGCGGTTAGTGTGCGCGACCGCTTAGCAGAGGTCGTGGGTTCGGTCCCGCCTCGGAACATTTAATAAAAATATTTTCCTTGAATAAAACTTTTCACTTTCATACTTAGCTTGAATCAAGAAAAATCGACTACAAATTAATTTAAAAATTCAACTAAGTACGACAATTTAAAAGCTAAGAACAAGTTTTTTGTTCATTTTTTTTCTGAATTCCATTAAACTTGAATAAAAAATGTTCCTTTAAAGTTGAATTTTAGTAACTTTTCCATGCTATTAAACTAAATCTTAAACAAAATTTAACAAATCTATTTAAATTACGATTATTTCAAGTTTTATGTGGATTCTTTTTCTGATTGTATACAGAGGGAAAAAAGGGAATATTGGACTCAACATTCAGTCAAAAAAGCTCGCCGTTGAGTTAGCTCACCGTCATACCAGCAAACGCTTCAATCGGTTGATTTCGAGCCTATGTTGCAATATTGCATATTGTTCACATTCATTCATACAACAATCCTCGCCGTTCAAAACACTCGGCATCATACCAGCGAACGCGACGTGCGATTGAGCGAATGTCGGCTGCTTGAATAAAATTGCAAGAAAAACAAGCTATTTTGCTCACCAACACAAACACTTTTTTCTGTTCTCGCCTTTTGGCTGGCGCAGCGAAAAACACCACAGCAAAACCCACTCTCAATCTCTCTCTTCCATTTGCTATTTTAGCCCATGCCAAAAACTCATACGAGGTAATTCTCGCTAAATCCACGATGCTAAGAAGAGCTCCACGCTTTCGCTATTTGGACATTTATATAAGAGGCAGTGAAAGAAAAGTGCGGTTACCTGAGTGGCGTGAACGCAAGAGAGCTCTGCTTACGCTCATAGCCCGACTCGGCATCTCGGCTGTCGTGTAAATAGCCGTTGTGCTCGGCCCTGGGGGCAATGGATGAACATCGCTGTTCTAATCAATAGTTGTTGAGCCGAACAAACAGACACCCGAATTGATTGGTAAGAATGCGAACATGAATATACTTAGAGCGGCAATAAGGTTTGATTGTCTTCGACTGATAAGCTGATCGTTTGAACGCAAAGGCAAGTCGATTCGGGTTTTGATTATGTATGAACGTTTTCAACTACCCGAAGCAGTTGTCTGTTGTGTACGTACAACAACTTCAGCGACAAACCACCTCTGGTTTATTTTAGACAGAAAGAAAAGTTTTTGTCAGACATGTCTGAAGTCGATCCCAAGACATTAAGGACGACGACGTGATAGCTCATTGCGCCATTGCACACATTTGTAAACGCATGTCTAAATAACTAATTATACTTTTCTCTGCGGTGGTTGAGTTAAGTTGAATTGTGCTTATTTTAAGAACATTTGGAACATTTGTTCTCAAAAATTTGAAGGAACCTCTGGTTCTTATGTTGAGTTATAACCAAATTATTTTCTGAACAGGTTTTTTCCCTCTGTGTGAGTTCTTGACTTGACATTTGAAGTCGAATACATTTTTACTTGAATTGAGAACTCATTTTCTAGAATTTACTTATAAATTCTTGTTTCAAGCATGTTTATCCTTTTTAACAAAAATAATTGTTTGTTTTTCGAATTTTTTCCCAAGTGTACAAAACATAAACCAGCACTCACTTCATTTCCAGTTTGGCCAAACGCTGCTTGATTTTCGCCTGACTGGCCGTGTACTCGGCCAAAAGGCGTGCCAATCGCATGTTGAGGTTCTCCACCGACAGCTCCAGTTTCTCAATGCCGCCTTCAATGCTGTCATGCACACGCTGCGAGTCTGAAGCGGAAGTGTCAACGGAAGTCAAGGGAAATTGGTTTAATCCTACACCCACCTGAAAAGATCTGTTCGTCCAGCAGTCCATCCTTGCGCAGCAGCTGACACCCGCGTTGAGTGAGCGTGGAACGGGCCTCTGGATAGTCGGCCAGTGTCTCCCATAGATCCCGTTTGGCAAGGCAAAAGAGATCCGAGTAGCCCAGAGAGCGAACATTGGCCGTACGTCGATTGCCTGTCCGGTTGCCGGCTATCTCTAGAACGGAGACCTCGCCAAACACCGAGCCCGCACCTAAGGTGGCCAGCACGGTTATGCCATCGTCTCCCACCACGGAGAGTTTGCCGCGCTTGACGATATACATTTCCTTGCCCACATCACCCTTACGGCAAATGTAGTCACCCGGACTGAAAACCTGTAGTTTAAGCTTAAGCACCAAAGCTTCCAGCAAACCCGGTTCGGTGTCATGGAAGATGCGCACTTGCTTTAAGGTATCCATATGCACTTGTATGGCAATCTCTGCTTTGAGTTTATCCGGCAGGGCGGCCAGGACACGCTCTTCATCCAAAGCACCACTCTGGGACCAGGTGTAGGCGAACCAGCGTATAACTCGTGCCTCCAGTTCATGACCTACACGGCGAAAGGCCATATACTGTTTGACACCGTCCATGCGATTCTGGAACTCTACACGTGCCACATTCATGTTGGAAATCATGGAACCAATGTTTCCTGTGAGGAGGGGGAAAAGAGAGTAGAAAATTAACCCGGTTTCTTTAGTAGTTCCGGTCTAACTGGCCAACTCATGGACCCACACCACATATTAACAAATGAAATTGAAGCATCTTTCATTGTACAGCCAAGGACACACAAATAGCACAAATGAATATAACAGAGTAGCTAAGTATTTTGCATTTCACTTGTGCTATTTGCATGTCCATAGCTGTATGCAACGCGGCGTATGCGTAACGTGGCACAAAAGGCGACTAATGGCGGCACTTCCGGTGTGCATTCTTCATGGTAAGTAAATTTGTTAGCACAGCCGCCGAAGCTAGGCAGTTAGGGATGGCCCACGCCCATCTTAGGACCCGGTAATGGCAGCGATAAGGGCGACAGCCAAAAATGATAAAAAGGCACGTTTGCCAAAAAAGGCGAGACGAATGGCTTCGCATGGAGACAGCAACAAATCATCCCCCCTCCCCCCTTCGCAAAACAAAACAGAAAGCGTAATGAATAATGTGGGTCGACACGATGAAGGACGTGTGGGTCGTCGTCCCTGACGTGCGTGGCTGTAAATTAATACCCATTGATGTCACAGATGTCACTCTGGAACCAATTAAACGATCAGACGAAATATTTGCATAAACAATGCGCCAAAACAAACAGAGTCCCCAGCACCCAGCACCCGACTTACCCACAATGGTGGCAAAGATGAGTACTCCGGCGAGAAAGTCGGCCACCACAAACAAATACTCCGCATCATTCTCCGGCGTGGGTGTCTCTCCTATCGTCGTCAGCGTCAGTGTGGACCAATAGAAACTGTAGATGTACTGCCTTTGCAGTGTGTTGTTCCTGGTGCCATTCAAATTGTACACCCACGAATCGGAACTGAAGCCAATCTCATAGCTGATGGCAAAGTACATGCACGCGTTCCAATGTATCAGCACCAGAATGGCCAAAACCACTTTGCAAATTCGAAACGCATTGGGGTAACCCGTTGCCGTCTCTGTTCGATCAAACCATTCCATGAGACGCGGAAGACGAAGCATACGATTAAGTCTCACTATCACGGGACAAGGCAGATAAAGGCTAGAACAAGTCTCGGGAGGCCACCAGATGTAGGCCAGGTCTGTGGGCAGCATTGACAACACATCCAGATACCAGCCTTTGGTGTGAAAATAATGTCGCCGCAGTCGAAAGGCATCTCGCACGAGCAGACCCTGGTCCAGAAAACCTGTGGTTAACAAAAAAAAAAAAAGGAAAAAAGCAAGACAAAAGGTTAAAACGGATGGGGAGAGCGGGGAGGTAACTTGGTGGGACGTCGTCCATTGTTTCAGTTATGCCTGTGCATGAGACTTGCAACGAGCTAAACATTTAACAGACTTTTGTGTTTGTTTCGAATAGAAAGACTTAGAAATGTTCTTGAAAACAGACGGAGGTATACCCTAATGCTCCCTTTTCCACTGGGGTACAGCATTGTCGAAGCTGAAAACATCCGCGTGCTAGTGCTGCAGGTTTTTGTAGCCTTAACAAACAAAGTGTCGGCAAAAGTACTCAGAATCGATAACCATCAAGGAAATACATTTATATACTAACACTGATGAAAGCAACGCCGCAGCAAACGACTTTGGAGCAACGTCACCAAGTTAAAATTTTGGCTTTTCTAAAGGGTGATTTTTTAAGAGCTATAGGAAAGTTTTTCAAAAAAAAAAACACATAAAATTCAGAAAAATGCATGAAATCTTTATTTGAATCGATAGTACGGTCCATATAATTTAATGTTTGAAGATTATTTCATGCAAATGTTGACCGTGACTGCGCCTCAAATGGTCCATCCGCTTAGTCCAATTTTGGCATACTCTTTCCAACATTTCGGCCGGTATCTCACGAATAAATGCTTCAATGTTGTCTTCCAATGCGTCAATTGAAGCGGGCTTGTCTGTATAGATATGAGCTTTAACATAACCCCACAAAAAATAGTCTAAAGGATTTAAATCATGAACGTGAAATAAAATGTTCACCGAACTCGCCTTTCAATAAGTCCATTGTTGCGCGTGCTATGTGGCATGTGGCACCGTCTTGTTGAAACCACATGTCATGCAAGTCAAGCTCTTGCATTTTGGGCAAAAAAAAGTTGGATATCATCTCACGGTAGCGCTCACCATTCGCAGTTACGTTACGATTCGCATCATCTTTGAAGAAGTACGGTCCAATGATGCCACCAGCCCATAAACCGCACCAAACTGTGACTTTTTCTGGATGCATTGGCAGCTCTTGCAATGCTTCTGGCTGATATTCACTCCAAAATCGACAATTCTGCTTATTTACGTACCCATTGAGCCAAAAATGAGCATCGTCGCTGAACACAATTTTTCGGTAAAAAAGTGGATCTTCGGCCAGCTTTCCAAGCGCCCATTCACCAAAAATTCTAAGTTGCGGTAGATCGTTCGGCTTCAATTCTTGCACCAGCTGTATTTTGCAAGGCTTCACACCTAAATCCTTCCGCAAAATTTTCCACGTTATTGAGTAACAGAGGCCCAATTGCTGCGAACGGCGACGAATCGATAATTGATGGTCATCATTAACACTGGCCGATACAGCTGCGATATTTTCTTCAGTTCGCACTCTACGTAAGCGTGTTGGTGGTTTAATGTCCAACAATGTAAATTTGGTGCGAAATTTAGTCACAATAGCCCGAATAGCCGCTTCAGTGGGTCGATTAAACTGACCATAAAATGGAAGAAGCGCGCGATGAACTTTCTTAACAGAGCACGCATTTTGATAATAAAATTCAATAATTTGCAAGCGTTGTTCGTTTGTAAGACTATTCATGGTTAAATTATAGACCAAACTGAAGATGTTTGACAGTGAAACAAAACACGAAACCAGTGTTGCCAAAAAGATAATAGCTAAAAAATCACCCTTTAGATTCTCCAGGAAACTCCATTAGAAGAATCGAACATTTTCTATATAAGTTGTTGAAACGATTTCTCAGGAACGATTTCTAGTTTCTACTAGATACTTCAGATAACTCCTTTTGGTGACCGGTTAATACTGTAGAATCACAAGGCAATTTTTGAAGAATTCACAGACACCTTCTCTGGGAGTTCCATTTACATCTCTTTGAATTCTTGCAGAAGTCCGAGGAATTTTTACTAGGAGTCCCAGATACTTTAGAAGGTCTGGGAATTTTTTTCTAGAAATATCAGGTACTTTCTTTGGATGTTCGGGGTAACTTTTTTAATAGAGCCACGTACTTACTCTATAAGTTTTATGTAATTCTTGGGAAATCTCTATTTGTATTAGGTATTTCTATCAAGAAGTGCTAAGTAATTCTTACTGATTCTCCAGGTAACGCCAAAAGAAGAATCGGGTTCTTCCTCTATAAGTTGTAGAAAATTCTTGTAGAAGTCCAAGATATTTTCTACAGAGTTCTCAGAAACGGTCTCTAGAAGTTTTAGATATTTCTCTCTAAAAGTGTTCGAACGCAGTTCAGAGCCATAACTCAGGAAATATTTATGCCTTGAACTTGGTGTTTGGTGTTAATTATATAAATTTCCCCGGGTGAAAACGCGTTCCGAAGTAAAGTGAACCGGTTCACAATGGTTCTGTGCCATATTTCAGAAGACATGTGAGATTCTTACTTTAAATTTAGTCTAGAGGTTGGAAATATGAAGTTAGACCTTTAACTGGATCAGTACCTGTTTCAAGCCGTTGTGTACCGGCTCTAAAGTGATTAGGAGAAATAAGTCAAAAATTATTTGGGCTAAGTCCCGAGCCGCACTCCTGTTTGTTTGATACAAGTTTCGGTTCAAAGAAAAAACATAAAGCTTCTTCAATATTTTCACCGGAAGTTATTGACTTGAAGTTGAAAAATGGCAAAGCAAATTAGTAAATTAATAAGAATACTCAGAGAATGCCCATAATTGTTTGTTGTCCTTATAACTCGACTATTGATCATCCGATCTTTACCATTCCTTTGGCGGATCGATAAAGAATCCTGATTAATAAATATGTCCAGAAGAAACGAACCTTTTATCTATAAAACTGTGGGAGATATACGGTTTTTTCCGATTTGCGCGGGTGGAAATGGTCGTGGCAAAAATTTAAAATAAATTTGATCTGCCTGCAAGTATAAGAAGCATATGTCCTATACATGTCAAACCTCTATCTCTTACCATCTCTGAGATCTATGTGTTCATACGGACAGACAGACGGACACTTTTGCACAAACTCAATATACTCTGTGTACCTCTGGTACAGAATGTAAAAAGTAGTAAACGAGGCATGCAGAAAACTTAAATGCTGCGTGGATAAATGCAAAGGGTACATGACAAGAGAAAATCAGCGTTTTTCAAAGTATTTTCACATTTTTCATTGAACTATCTGAAAACCACACGAAAATTTAACGTTTAGATATTGAAAACCAACCTGCTCTTTTGGAAATTCTAAACGAAAAATGTAGTACAAAGTCAGAACGGAACAGTTATATTTTTCATTTAGAAAACTGTTTTCCACACGTGACATGTAGATTTTTTAAATAACCGTTAAGGATTTCAAATGCTCAATGCTACGTTTCGAAAATCTACACGAAACGTGTAGCTCATCGTTGCTTGTCGCTTTCCTTTATAACTGTGATTTGCGGCATTGCCGCGCGAGTTGTTAATAGTCGTGTGGGCTAAGATACCGGCAATTGTATCTTAATTCCCGAGATAAGGTAGGTAAGTTGAGAGTTCGAGTCTCAGACAAGGTAAGTGAAAGACAGACGGAAGACCTTTCCCCTTGTGCCACTTCCTCCCATTCCTCCCCACACTACCCTCCTCACCACTCTCTCTTGTATAAATCGGTTTTCTTTTTTTTTTATAAATATGGGCTGGTCCCTTAAAGTGGCGTTTAGAAAAGCTACATGCTGCATGTAAAAATGAGAAAGCTAATCGTGGCATGTAGAAAAGATACACAATCGTAGCTATCACATTTTTATACTCTGTACCAGAGTTACTCAGAGTATAATTAGTTTGTGCAAAAATAGGTAAAAGCCAGAAGGAAGCATTTCCGACCCTATAAAGTATATATATTCTTGATCAGCATCAACAGCCGAGTCAATCTAGCAATGTCCGTCTGTCTGTATGAACAAACAGATCACAAAAATGGTAAGAGATAGAGGTTTGACGTCTATGGGACAAACACTTCTTATACTTGCAGGCAGATCAAGTTTATTTTCAATTTTTGCCACACCCCCTCCCGCCCCAGTAATTTAGAAAAAACGTCATATCTCCGTCAGTTTTATAGATAGAAGGTTCGAACCTTCTGGACATATTTTGAAATCAAGATTCTTTATCGATCTGCCAAAGAGTTGGTAAAGATCGGATGAGCGGTCGCCGAGTTATAAGGAAAACAAACAATTATGGGCAGCACCGGTGGCAACGGCGATGGGCAGCACTTCACAGGTACAGAGTATGTTATAGTCGGGCTTGACCGACTTTCTTTCTTGTTTTTCTTATGTATTTACAATTTAAGCTTCCAGACTAAACGGACCTTTGCGGTAGTGCAAAAGGGAGAAGTATCTGACACAAAGCCAATCGGAAAGCGTCCTGGGACCAGCTCTGTACACCCTCTCTACCAGCGATGTTCAAAAAGAGCGAGGCCATAAAGTGAGAGTGTATTGGTGTGCGATATTAAAGCGTCACAGCCCACAGCACAGCTTTGAACTGCCCTGCTCGACGTCTGAGCATCGCATGCAAGCAAAGAGAGCGCTGCTTACGCTCATATGCCCGACTTCGGCATGCGCTCGGTTCGTGTGCGTGTAAATAGCCGATTGCGCTCGGCCCCTGGGGGCTATGGAGGAACATCGCTGCTCTATACCCACGATATCACATTGGATTGACATCAACAAGTCGTCGACAGAAATGCCTCTATGATTGCCACCTTTGCAGATGACAAGGGATCCCTGCATATATACCGCTACTGACACTATGCTAGAATATTTTATAAGGATCGGAAACTGGTGGTCCAACTGGAATATTGGACTAAACCACTTGAAGTGTGTCAGTGCTACTTACGCCCAGGACTTTTCCTCCAAGTAGAGTTGCTGAACCTCCTCGCAGGATACCGGTACGACGGATATAAAGCTAGCTAACTTATACAACAAGGCTGCAAGCCGGGTCGGAGCGTTAGATCCATAGCAAGATTTCCGTGTACTTATCACACTCACTATCTTTACTCAATAGCTTAATTCAGTAACCGAACAAGGTATTGAGATTGATGGTTAAAGCTACTTGTCCAAATATATGACAAATGCCTTGACAACACTGATTAAGACCCCCAACTGGAAAACTTCCGAAAACTTTGCTTTACCACAACGAGAAAAGTACAAATGCAGCAAAATCAATCGACGATCTTGATGATAAATCAATAAGCTTACCGAACCTTAAATACAATTCCAGAGCCCTGCAGCCTTGGTCACATAAGAGAGTGAAAATTCACTCGAAATTTAATCAGAATAGTTAAGCTTCTTACCAAGCAATGGAAGCCGCAGTGGTCAAGGTTGCCATGAGGACTTAGCTGCACCTATTTCCTAGAATTACAGTTTTGTACATTCCAGCGAGATTAGTAAGCATAACTTCTTTTCACTCTTTCAAAGCGTGGACTGAACTTTAAAAATAAAGACGTCTAGTTGATAGCCACACAAGTCGCTAACTATTAACTTTTTTTACATTTATGTAACATCGCAACCTGTTCTTACTTAAGGGTATCCCACCACCGTTTGGTCCTGTCATTCTACAAAATGTCAAGGTTGGCTTATCCCTGCATTTGGCAAAGACCAACCCACATCCACAGCCACCGACTGTGATGCGTATTTGTAAGACACAGTGCTCATATGTGGCGTGGCAAATGGCTTTTGCCCTTGCCTTGTGCCATTCCCATTGTCTGCGTCGACGACGGGCTTAAACCATAAGTCTCAAGTCTCATTTGCATAGGCAAATCTTACGCTTGCCACACCTGTCAGTTGGTTAACTCACCCTCATGCATGTGCACCAATGTATCTAGCAGATAGATGAAATCGCACAGATAATCCAGTGTATACCAAACGGCTGGAGCATTCTTGTTAATCTCCCAGAACACGGCGCGTCCCATCACAAAGATGATGTTATAGAGCACCGCCAACGAAACCACAGCCAGCCACTGGCAAAGAGGAGAGAACATGTAAAAGGTGAAGGAGTAAGTGACAGTTCCGTTAGCTTACCCGGTAATGCGATTGCAGTGTGGGATCCACAGAGAGGCGATTGCAGAGGGCACTGGTGCCACGTATCTCACTGGACAAGGCGGCATCATCCATGGCATTGTTTTTGCCTATTTTATCCGTGTTGGTGGCATTGGAGAACTTTTCGAGAAACCAATCCGGGGGCTTGGGTCGATTACGTTTGGTCAAACGTTGTCGCAGTGCCTGCAGCGTTCTCCTTAAAGCCGAGGGTTTACTGCGTTTGCTGGGCTCCTGCAAGGAAACAAAGTTGGAAAGAAATGTAAAATGTAAAGGGACAAGTTTTGTCAACCACCAGTCTCCAATTGTACTCTAATTGAAACGTTTTAATGCCCCGTATCTGGTGTGGATACACACGTAGATGTAGATACACTGGGAAAAAAGAGGCATGAACTTAAATTGAATTGAAAATCCAGAAGTATTTTTGTTCTTCGATGTACTTCAATTGGGATTGATATGTTCTTAAGTCCACGGACAACCGCCTAAATAAGTGAAGTAAGAACAAAACTTTATGAATCAAGAATTTTTCATACTTGATCCAAAAAGTTAACAATTCTTAAAATTCTGTGGCAACTTTTTAGTACAAAAATTAAGCAATGGAGTTTACATTTTTAGTGTCATCAACAAATTTTCGGTCTACATACGAGAACATACCTTTTTGGTTCCGTTTTCAAAATACGAATCGAAATTGGTTTAAGAATTTTATGCGCTTGAGCCAAGAATATTCTGTACTTTTGTTTTATGGGGAAGTTGAATAAAGAAATTATTCGCCTTAGAGAATATTTTGTACCTATTTTCAGTATACAAATTCTAGTTTCAAGTGTAAATCGGTATGAAGTAAAGGACCTTAAGGCGCCAGAAATTCCCGAAATTTTATAATTCAACTAAATCGAGATTTACAAATTAAAACTTTAAGCGAGAACTTCGTACTAGGATCAACTATTTTCGTATTAGCCCTAACTTTTGTCAAAGTTTGTACTGAATTCAAGTTTAAAATACCTAACTTTTTTTCCCCAAGTGTATGTATATATGAAGGTATCTTTCGTCTCGGTTAACCGCATTAAAAGTTGGTCAACTTCCAAGTTATGTGCTTAAATTTTGTTAGGTCTGCCAGCAGCAGAGGGGCGTGGAGCCGGGACGGTCGGAGAAGGCGTGTATGACGCAAACAAAACGAGGGCTGCTTAAAGGCTTTTACATGTTAGCTTAACCCCTAGGGCAAATCCAATTATTGATGTTCAAGTGATGGATCCTGCCTTAGAGACCTCTCATGCGGGATTCAAAGTTTCTAAAGGGCGTGTATTTGACAGGCTAATAAACGCTTATCAGCTGCCGGCAGCGTTTAATCCATTAAGCCATCTCCTTGCATTCTAGCAAAACAACAAAAAAAAGCATCATATAAAAATGTGACGCATACGCCTTGTTGCACAGTGGGCAAATAGTGGAGTTTTCTTCTTGAATTCTAGCAACAAAAAAAGAAAATTAAATAAACATATCAAATATAAGGCAACTGACGTTGTTAAATTATGTGATATAAACTCTTAATATAAAGACATTTATTTTAAGCTTAATACATTAACTTAATAAAGGTGTATGCGGTATTTGTGCCGGAACGACTCGGATTGCTGGACTATTTTATAAAAGTGAAAGTATATGTGTTTGTATACTTGTCCCTATGGGTTTCTAAGCGGCTGAACCGATCTTCACGAATTTTTCACAGTATGTTCATGGATATCAGGAAAGTGTCATAGGCTATGTCTCATGTCTGTGAAATGGTCCAAAAACCGCGAAATTTGCAAAATTATACCGTTCATTCGATTGCAATGAAACTTTGGGGAATGGTTGAAAGCTTGTCCGGGCAGGTTTCTAAGTTGAAAAAATTTGCGGAAAATGGTCCAAAAACCGCGAAATTTGTAAAATTTACGGTTTCGGAAAAACTTTGGGGAATTGTTCGGAACTTGCCCGGGAAGGTTTCCAAGTAAAAGAAATGGGCGAAAAATGGTCTAAGAACCGCAAAATTAGCAAAATGTGCGATTGTGATGAAACTTAGGCGAAAGTTTCTAAGGTTTAAAAATCGCGAAATTTGCAAAATTACCTTATGAGAATTTATGAAAGCGCTTAATGCTTATATTACAATGCAGGCGTTGGTAAATGGAAGCTGTAGATTACACTGTCCAAAATCTTGCAAAATTTGCAAATTTTTGATTTGTCTAGATAGTTGTAAAGATTTGATAGACGGCTTTTGTAGACGGGTAAATGGGAGGTTTAAACCAAACGGTCAAAAAAGTCACGAAATTTGCTAAATATCATGAAGAGGAATAGGAAAAGATTTAACGGTCCAAAATGCTTATATCGATTTACAGCCAAAACTAGCTTGAATATAATCGCTCCCTTAAGAATCATAAGGACCCGAGCGACGTTTAGTATAAAAATCATAATTCGCCTTACTCAAAAAAAAACTCTAACTGATTCGGTCTTCAGTCATCAGAGTAGAAAAAACTTTTCTGAAAATGAACTTAGAGAGCGAACATATGTTTTTGACTACCCAGAAGTTTTTTTTGTGCTAGGTGCTGCCGAAAGGAAACCGGATCGTCACAGTATCCCCGGACACTCATACAAATTTAGTTAACCATCCGGCGGTCACCCAAGGGTAACCATGGGCCAAGCCGATCAGGACAGAATCACCAGAAGCTCGCACTTAGTGTGTCTGCCATTCGCCAGCCAGTTTTGAGACAATCATCGGTCAGGCACTTCTCCATTAGCCACCTGGCAGCCCGTTAAGGCTTACTATCAGATCGACAGATCGGTGCCAGCTCATTTCTGTTAACCATCCGGCAGTCAGCTAAGGCAATGGCCTACCCGCTGCACCACACCAGGCCACAATAAGTACATCCAGATAATTGCTCTTTCTGACTCCTTTAACTATATGGGAGCCGCCTGTCATCAGCCATTGAATAGAAGGAACAAAAAACCTTCAACCAAGCGCTCTTCTGCGCTTTGTTCATGAGAGAAGAGAAACACAAATGTTTTACTTTTTTCGGTCATGTCTTGTGCGGCCCGATTCGCACATCGATGTCTCTGAACACAGTGTAAAAAAATTTTGGTACACTATTCCCTAATACATTCTATTCTATTAAAACACAAGAAATACCTTCCAGCAGATAAGGGGATCTATTATGGCTGCAATCCTTGACCCAATCCTACTTTCCTATTTTGAAAACCTTTCTGACATATTACTGGGATATGTAGTGATATGTTGGCATATTAGCTTTCGAATATTTACAAAGTGGCATCGTTTAAAAGGGAAAGGATTTATTCTAAAAATTCTATTTCATCGGCGTTCAGGGGTTTGGGACGTTTCGACCGTACTGATAGAAGAAATATATGTTCATCAGAAAATATGCACTATTCTATCATGTGAAAACTTCTTGAATAAGGCAAAACAGTTTTAGTACACAGAAAAAAAACAACATAAGTCCAACTAATTCCACTTTGATGCCAATTAAACTGCACCACAGTTTTAATAAGAAATATAAAGTGTGTACACTTAATTGTTTTTAAGTGTTGTGCTGTTCTATTTGATGTAATGGCACATTAAAATTAATGTGTAAGTTTATTATTTACAACTTTAATTCATATTTTGATAAAAAAAATCAACAAAAATAGTTATCATATATAAGGGAAGGGACGAGTGGAAGAAGTGAAGAGAGGGGAGGTAGGGATAAAGGGGAGAAAGGAAGTGGAGGCAGCGAGGTAAAGGAAGAAGGGAGGGAGGGAGGGAGGGGAGACGGAAGTGCAAAGTCTTCATTCTGAATAATGTAAGACTTTAATTTTGTTAAATTATCTTGTCTGCAATTTGTGCTCAGAAACTCTGAAACTTAAGGGGGTAGTACAAGTTGGGCCGGAAAAACAATCGACTTTTTTTTTGTTTTTTTCATGTCAGATATTCAAAAATATTTTCACAAAAGGATTTTCAAAAACTCGAATTAGTTAAGGAGATATAGCCCTTTTAGTGACCCAATGTGACCTAAATTCCCAAGCAACTGCAAACTTAAAACGCGTTTTTCTCGAAACCACGTTTTTCAAAATGGCGGCCGCGATTCAGCCAAAACTACTGGACCGATTTTGTTTAAACGACGCAGGTGTCAAACGACGCAGAATTGTCGTCATTTTGGCCTGAACCTCAAACTTTTAGATACAACAATTTTTAGTATTTTTTTTTACACTTGACTACAAAAAAAAAAAAAAAAAAAATTTTCATTTTCAAAGTGCCACCACCATTTTGTCAAAAATTAACTTTTTTCCAAATCTGAGTTTCAGGCCAGAATTACATCGATACTAAACCAGAATCTTTTTTCCTTTTTGAATTCGGATAACCGAGTGACCCCGAATCACGGTTGCCACGGGCGCACTTTTTTTTTGCATACCACTTTTTGCAGACCAGCAACTTTTCAGCCGACGTCTAAAACAAAAAATTTTGTATTTTTTATTCATTCATTAACTTTCAAATAGAAAAAACTGATTTGAAAAATATCTTTTCGTTTTCTTTCTGTGAATTTTTTAAAAGGATCTTAAAACAGCACGCGCAACCTACCCCCTTAAAAGGGTATTGCTGCTTGGCAAACAATTTTTTTCGATTTTTTTTTTGCATATTTTTATAGCTTGGATATTTGAGAATATCGTCCTAAAAGGATTTTTTGGAATTTGAAATATTTTAGAAGGTATTAGCCCTTTTAATGACCCAAAGAGACTCGATTTGCCTAGCAACTGCAAACTTTAAACGCGTTTATCTCGAAACCACGTTTTTCCCGTAGTTCAAAACCGATTTTGATGAAACAAAGTGAAATCGAAGCAGAATTGTCATTATTATATGGCCCCTATTTCAATCATAATTTTTTTATTTTTAAAATTTTTTTTTTTACACTAAACTACAAAAAAATTGGCCAAAATCGATTTTTCATTTTTCAATGGCCGCCATTTTGTCATACTTTGATAGAGTACACACAGCTGCTATATAGACTTTTCTTTTGATCATAACTTTTACATCGTTCATCCGAATCGATAGATTAGGCTGATTACTTAATATGTATAAAAGGAATGAACTAACTATCTGCTAAACTGTGGGAGATATGAGTTTTTATACCCTGTTCCCATTGAAAATGGGAAAAGGGGGATAATGAAGTTGTGCAAAAGTATGTAACAGGTAGAAGGAAGCATTTGCGACCCCATAAAGTATATATATTCTTGGTCAGCATCAACAGCCGAGTCGATTTAGCCATGTCCGTCTGTCCGTATGAACGCGTCGATCTCAGAGACTATAAGAGCTAGAGCCACAAATTTTTAAATGTAGGTAGGTGTATACCCGACAGCCACAATTTTAAAGTTAGACCTTCCAAACTTTATATATATCAAGTAAGGCCCAATATCTATCTATTCTGAAAAGATCAATAAGATCGGACAAAAAACACCGAAGTTATAAACGAATCAATTTTGCTTTTGGGAGAGAGGGGGGGCCTTGCATTACAGAATTTGCATCGTATTCTCCTTCTCCGCTCTGCTTTGACGCGCCCGCAGAACAGAAATTTGTCTATTTTTGTTGCAAATTTACTATTCGTCACAAAAATTTACCGTCCGCTGCGCCGGCCTCGCCGCGAAGAAGTTTCTACCCTTCAAATTTTACCGAACATTAAAACCATATTTTATATGTTATAAGAATTTTGAATAAGTGGATTCACAGTCGTTAGTGGAATGCCCTTTAGCTTTTATTATTATATCCCAAAATAAATATTTATTATGGACAATCTTCTACACAAAACTATGTTCTTATAGTTGAAAGGCCGTGGCTCGTATCGTCGGTCTTTCCCATAAACGTCGTGAACGCCGACTCCTGTTAAATCTATTAGGTCCCATATTCGATCCTCGCATCATGGTTCGGTGATTCCTAATCGTCGGGTCAGTTACCGCGATTGCGTGTGTGTGTGTGTGTGTGTATGTGTGAGTGTGTGAGTATGTGAATGGAAACACAAGAAGCCAAGGGAACAGGGTATTTTGTAGTCGGGGCACTCGACTTCAGCTCCCTTACTTGTTTTTTTTTTCAAATTGCGGCGGCGGGAGGGGACGTGGCCAAAATTGAAAACAAACTTGATCTGCCTGCAAGTATAAGTATATACAAACATTCCTCAATCTTTTACCATCTCTGAGATCTGTTTGTTTATACGGACAGACGGACAGACAGACAGACAGAAAGACTTACAGACAGACAGACGGACGGACAGACGGACATGGCTATATCGACTCGGCTGTTGATGCTGATCAAGAATATATATACTTTATAGGTTCGGAGATGCTTCCTTCTGGCTGTTACATACTTTTGCTCAAACTTCTTATACTCTGTGTACCTTTGGTAAAGAGCATAAAAATTAGTATGGCAGCTACAAGAAGTGAACATCAGCTAAAAGATGACTCTGTGCAAAATTGCAGCTAGAAAGCTTCCAAACTGAGGGACTAGTTTGCGTAGAAACAGACAGACGGACGGACAAAGCTCAATCGACTCAGCTCGTCATGCTGATCAAGAGATGATTCATTCTATGCGTTTCAAACTTATGGGCAGGTGAGTTTTTTCAAACATCCTTGCCATGACTGGCGACATATTAAATCACGACAAAGTCCAAAAGAGGATAAAAATATTAATAATAAAATGGTTACAGCCAATGGAGTGGAAAATCATGCTGTAACCATTTTATTACTGTGAATTCCGCTGTTGGATTGATTCTGGCATGATTTTCCCCTCGATTGGCAGTAACCATTTTATTATTAATAGTGGTATTCCTGAAAGTGATTTAGATTTGATTTAGATTTCCTAAATGCAAATCTAAATCAGTTGACGGAGCGACCCTTTTTTCGCACTGATTTGTGACCAATCTGCTGATTGCTGGCTTCAAAGCAAAACATACTTAAAAAATGTGAAAGCTATTCTTCAAAGCTTTAATAATAATAGTTTCTTGACAGATTATGTAGTTCAAGTAGACAATTTTCCAAAGGTTAATTCAAATTATTATAATTTTCTTTATGCAATTTGGCAGAGGCAGGATGAAATTGTGGAAGAATTTGTGACGTAGGCCTTTTGGAGATCTGTGCAAGTATGGAATTCAGAATATCTTTGACTCAATCAAGCACTAAAACTGGAGCACTTTTGACAACGGCCACTTTAGGTCACTGGCCTTTCTTCTCTTCAAATAGATTCGTAAGCATTCTAAAATGCATTAAAATAAATAAATCTTTAATTATTAAAACTTGAAATGCAAAAACGTTGCCCATGACGTTCCCAATGATTTCAACACAGCAAATTTCAAACACCAAGAGCTCCGTGAAAGAACGGTCACACCAAAACGAAATCAAATTTAAAGCCAAATCTAAATCAGCCTAAAAGTTGATAATTTGAATTTAATTAGTATGACCCTCAATTCCTGACTTACTCTGGGCATACTGCACAATTTGTATGGAACAGCTGTTAACAGCTGATCGACGAAATCAAATCTAATTCAATTTCAGGAATACCACTAATATGTTTATCCTCTTTGGTATATTTTCGCGATTTAATATGTCGGAATTCATGGCAAGTATGTTTGAAATAACTCACCTACCACAAAGTCCGTAACTAAATCTGTTTTAAAATTCGCGTACATAACTAAAAATCACGATGTTTGACCCTCATTCACGCACGAAACATGCACGGATCCCTGATGCTCACGCACTAAACTCTGTGTTTGCTCAAGTACGCGTCGTGACACACCGTGACACGTTCAAATTTACGTCACTGGCTCACTTTTAGTTAAAATTAAGTAATTTATATTCAAATCTAGTATGAAAACTTATATTAAATTACACTATGCACTTTTTTAGCAGTGCATGCATTACAAGCATCTGGACAACTTTAATATATCCTCTGCAAGGGTATAAATAATCCAACCTAATGTTAAGTTGGATTATTTTTTTGATAATTTATTTAGATTAAGAACATTTGTTCCATTCTTAAGTATAAAACGAAAAATAATTAATACTTTTTGCTGAGTTTTGGTCCCACAGTGCATGGTACGCCTTCTTGAGTAAGAATAGCGGACAAACAATGGCAGAGGCAACTGACACTGCAATGCCATGCCCCCCGCTGTGTCGTGTGTATTGTATAAGGTCACCAGTTGTCAGAAATGGTAGACAAATGTTATGTATGTTTATTTACCGCATCCGTTTGTTGTTGTCCCGTTATGGCTGCTATATCCAATGACTGCACCATGGCGGCTTTGACTTTGAAATGTCGCATACACAACAACTTGCACTTCCGAATTTAGCCTACAACAACACACCGTCCCGCCGCACTGTTGAATGAATGAGCCCCGTTAGCTGCGCTTGCGCATCGACGACTGACCGCACGCTTGGTCAGCTGACGGCAATGGACAGCGGCGCGGGCAGCGTTTGGCGACGCGTTGTCAACGGCATACACAAATAACCCAACAAACTACACACTACTCCTCCTCTGTCAATACCAATTGCTTGTGTTTTTTTTTTTTTTTTGCAATTTTCTTAATTTGTGTCTGAGCGCGCGGTTTTTAATTAATCAAGCCAGCAAAAGTCTTCATTTAGTTCTGTGGTGGTCCTGGAAGCCTGATGACAAGATTGATGACACTCTGAGGTTTCACCAAATGTCTTTTTAATTGTTAATCAAGCTGAAAGCTCTCCAACCAGGGGTTAATATTGTTTACACTCGCGCAACATTTGTGCATAAATTAATTGCATTTCCAGTTGATTTGATGGATAACCAGGCGGCCAGCCAATATACACACAAATTTTCCAATATCATCATTATGAGCTCATCCTCCTCGCATCAGGGACAGTTTTGCCAATTGCAAGGTTCCCTTCACTTGAAATATTGAAATCGAAAATTTGACCCCCCAAAACTAGCCAGTGCCCAGCAGCAGCCTAATTGGCATTCACCACCACACTCCACACACACAAAGTCCGCGAGCTGCCCAATAAATTTCCATAATTGTGCGTCCGTTAGGCCAGGTGGCGGCGAGGGGTGTTTGTGATTTTATAAGCAAATCAAGCGATTAATGATGTTTCTGGTTTATGGCATGCGTGCTATTTTATGAGCCTCAAATAAAAAGTAACTTAAAGCCGCTTTTAAACCTTATAAAAAGTGGAGACGGACAGAGAGAAGGAAACGCTAGGCATTCAATTGAAAGCCAGCTTCATTCTAAGAATATTTTGGTTACTCCGCAACCATAGGCCTTTTAGGCCCAGTTTCTCAATGTTCGGTTAGTCAAACTAACCTGAATCTAGTCAAATTTGAGAGTCTCATACAGAGTTTAGCGACTAACCGAAAAACAAAGTTAACAGTTGCCTCAAGTCCAGTTCAATACTAAACCTCCAGTTAAGTTCCGATGGAAGAATCGTTTAGTTCATCGATAGGCAAACAGCTGATTCAACGCTAGCCCTGTTTGTTTGGCTTTTTTGTATGTTGAAATTTGAATTTAAAGAGACATAAATTGAGAGAATTTTCAGGGAAAGGCCTAATTCAGATTTGCAAAATCAACATGTAGGATAATTCATGAAAGGGTAAGCAATCAAGTGTTTCTTATAATTTACGGAAATGTTACTACCTCTTATTCACTTAGAATTTTCAACTTTATTCAAGGCAAGCAATTTATTTATTATAAACAATTATAAACAAGTCAGCAAGTCCGTCAAGAGTAAGTCTGTGAAATACTCTGTACCTCCAAAAGTTTTTAAATATTAGATCAAATTTAAGTTAGATGCCACACTAAGTGTTAAGGAGTGTAAAGTGCTGCCCAACTGATCTTCTTCAATCCTTTGGCGGCCCGGTTAACAATCCCGATGACCTTTTTTGGAAATCGCGGGGGCGGAAGGGGGCATGGCAAAAAAACCTTAATCTGTTTGTTCATACGGACAGACAACAATACACTTACGATGTTTTAGAAGCTAAAACAATCATATTTAAGTTTACTATGCCTTTTTATACCCTTGCAAAGGGTATTATAAAATTGTGCGGATGTTTGTAACGCATTAAAGGAAGCATCTCCGACCACATAAAGTATAGATTCTTGATCAGCATGACGAGCTGAGTTGATTTAGCCTTGTCCGTCTGTCCGTCCGTCCGTCTGTCCGTCTGTCTGTTTCTATGCTATCTCCTCCGACAGTTTTAAAGCTATCCTCACCAAACTTTGTACGAAGTCTTTGGTACAAATACGCTGCACATTTGTCGGAACCGGCCGGATCGGATAACTATAGCATATAGCTGCCATAGGAACGATCGATCAAAAAACTAGTTTTAGTGAGAAAAACTTTTTTGTTTTTCATGGAAACGCCTCCAAAGTACGTATTTCTTAGTTTACTATCCTTTCCCATGATTTCACTAAGTTTGGTCGAAATCGGATGACTATAGCATATAGCTGCCATATGAACGATCGGTAGAAAAACTAGTTCTAGTGAGAAAAACGTTTTTGTTTTTAATGAAAATGTCCTTATCATTGGCATACATTTATCTTATATACTTTTACACAAGTCTACAAAGTTGGGTCGAAATCGGATGACTATAACATATAGCTCCAATAGGAACTATTGGTCGAAAAACTAGTTCTAGTGAGAAAACCTTTTTTGTTTTTAATAAAAAAGTTCTTTTTATTGGCATATTCTTATTTTATATACATTAACATCTTTCTACAAAGTTTTATCAAAATCGAATATCTATAGCATATAGCTGCAGTATGAATGATCGGTCAAAAAAGAAGTTCTAGTGAGAAAAACTTTTTAGTTTTAAATGGGATCGCCTCCATTAATTGACAGTGTATTATGCTTTTCCAAGATTTCACCAAGTTTGGTCGAAATCAGACATCTATATAGTATAGATCCCATAGAAAAGTAAGGTCCAAAAAGAGGTCTTAATTAGAAAAACTTTCTTGTTTTTAATGGAAGCTGCAAGGGTATACAAAACTTCGGCCGAGCCGAAGTTAACTTTCCCCTATTTTTTTATCAAATTTACAGTAAACAGAACAGAGATAAAACTCGAGGTTTGCCCAAACTACAAATTCCAACCAACCTGAAATTTGACGCGACTGTACGATATTGTACCTTAGCATAGCACTTATATAGCATCTATATAATACAGGAATATTGATCTGGCTGATGTTAAGACACAGACGTCAAAAACAGACTGGGATATATAGATTAATCACCATTTCACTCAGATATTAGTCAGCTGTTCTCAGTTATTAACGCTATCTGAGTTTATTTGTGACAGTGTCCGCTCGGTTTTTGATATATAGCTTTGAATCCCACTGTATTGCGAAGTTTTCATTTGGGGCATATTTTAGTTTTTTTTTTTTAATTTAATCAATTAAACTCTTTAAATCTATTGAAAAAACCATTGAGCCATTGAGCATTTAACGGGTTTTGTTAGAACTTTAAGGCAATAAAATTATTGATATTTTTATTGGCGGAAGTTATGAATTTTTGACTGCAAATAAAATAAAATCGTAAAACTTGAATAAAACCAAGTAGAAACCATTAAATTGGTATACGACTGACGTCAAAAACACCCATTCCTCCTGGAATTTGAATTTTGCTTAACAAAATATGTTAAGCATGTTTGTTGCCGAAAGCCCACCGAGAATTTACATTGTACACAACAAATAAACGAAATCTCGTCTAACTATTTCCCAAAGTTTCATCGCATTCGAATGAACTGCATTGTTTTAAAAATTTCGCGCTTTTTGGGCCATTTTCCGCACATATCTTCAATTAAGAAACCTTCGAGGGCAAGCGTCCAACCATTCCCCAAAGTTTTATCACAATCGATCATTTTGGACTATTTTCCGCCCATTTATTATACCCTTGCAGAGGGTATTATAAAATTGTCCGACCACATAAAGTATATATATTTTTGATCAGCATGACGAGCTGAGTTGATTTAGCCTTGTCCGTCTGACTGTTTCTATGCTATCACCTCCGTCAGTTTCAAAGCTATCCTCACCAAACTTTGCACGAAGTCTTGTGGTACAAATAGGCTGCTCATTTGTCGGAACCGGCCAGATCGGATGACTATAGCATATAGCTGCCATAGGAACGATCGGTCGAAAAACTAGTCTTAGTGAGAAAAACTTTTTTGTTTTTTATGAAAACGTCCTTATCATTGGTATACACTTATTTTATATCCTTTTACACAATTCTACAAAGTTTGGTCGAAATCGGATGACTATAGCATATAGCTGCCATAGGAACGATCGTTCGAGAAACTAGTTCTAGTGAGAAAAACTTTTTTGTTTTTAATGGAAACGCCTCCAAAGTACGTATATCTTAGTTTACTTTCCTTTCCCATGATTTCACTAAGTTTGGTCGAATTCGGATGACTATAGCATATAGCTGCCATAGGAACGATCGGTCGAAAAACTAGTTTTAGTGAGAAAAACTTTTTTGTTTTTAATGAAAACGTCCTTATCATTGGCATACACTTATTTTATATCCTTTTACACAATTCTTCAAAGTTTGGTCGAAATCGGATGACTATAGCATATAGCTCTCATAGGAACGATCGGTCGAAAACCTAGTTAGAGTGAGAAAAACTTTTTTGTTTTTAATGAAAACGTCCTTATCATTGGCATACATATAATTTAAATACTTTTACACAATTCTACAAAGTATGGTCGAAATCGGATTACTATAGCATATAGCTCCCATAGGAACGATCGGTCGGAAAACAAGTTCGAGTGACTAAAACTTTTTTGTTTTTAATGAAAACGTCCTTTTTATTGGCATATTCTTATTTTATATACTTTAACACATTTCTACAAAGTTTTATCAAGATCGGATGACTATAGCATATAGCTGCAGTATGAATGATCTGTCGAAAAAGAAGTTCTAGTGAGTGAAACGTTTTTGTTATAAATGGGATCGCCTCCAAATTTCGTAATTAACAGTGTAATATACTTTTCAATAATTTCACAAAGTTTGGTCGAAATCAGACATCTATATAGTATAGATCCCAAAGAAAAGTAAGGTCCAAAAAGTAGTTAGAAAAACTTTTTTGTTTTCAATGGAAACTGCAAGGGTATACAAAACTTCGGCCAAGCCGAAGTTAACTTTCCCCTATTTTTCGTTTTCAATTTTTAAATTTAATTTCCCAATGACACAAAACTGAAAGCTTATAAATTAAGTCATTGATCACAAAAGTTTTACGCGTATTCGGCTTTAAGCTTCGGCACAGGCAAAGCTAGCTTTACTAACTCGTTTTTGCGTATTTTTTTTTCTAAAAATCATTTTTTTAAATCTACCAGAAATTAGTTAGTTTCATTGTGACAAGGTCGAGCTATGAAAAACTATTTATAGAAATCAAAAATGATGAGACCGAAAACCGTTCGGATTGGAAAATTCTTTTTTGTACGAATTGCTTTCACTTGGCATTATTCAATCAGTTTTTTTGCCAAGCTAATTCAGAATTTACTCTAAACAAAAATTCTCTAACTGGACCCTCCCTGCGGGTGTTGGTCGGGCAATGGACACTGTATGTACCAAAAACTTAAATGGAGAAAAACCAAGTGTCACTTGATGCTTTACACCCAGGAAATGACGTGTCCAGCTAGCCAGACAACTAAAGCCATGGTTAAAAGGTGCCTGTCAGCAGGCCCAAAATGCTAAGGGGTGGTTGTCAAGAACAAAATGCAACCAACTAGGAACCATAGTAACATTGAAAACTAAACTCGGGCTGTAAAATTGGTCAAATGGTCCATGTAGCATATTTAGAGACAGCTTTTGTGGACATCTTCAGAGTATTTAACAAAGTGTCCACAAAGGCCACGGGTCACGGATCGTCTTACTCATACCCAGCCGTCAACAAGAAGATAAGCAATCTTCTGATTTGCAAACGAAATTAATCGGAGTAGTACAACTCATCCATAGTAAGAAGCACATATAGGAACACCTCAGGGTGGAAGATCTATTTAAAAGGTTTATAATGTATCTACCCTCAGCTCCATAATGGATCACATGCTCAAGGAGATACGTGAGTGAGCGAAGCAAGTCGGACTTAGTATATATGCCGACAGGACGAACCTCATGTTCTTCACCAAAAGGTACAATATAAAGCAATGGAAAGTTATAAAACTTGAACTTGAAAATCGACTTGAATTGGTTTCAAAATTAATACGAATAAGATGTGTCAAACTTACAGCTCCATTGGACTGATCTTTTTTCTAACCATTTTTCTAATTTTTCTGTCTTCATCAGTAAAGTTAATAAATTTTACATAGAAATTCGGAAATGCGGTCGTATATCGTACGGATTCCATAAATTAATAAGCACATTTGCAAGTGTATAAATATATTTCGAGGATACTCAAACTGATAAGGATAGTTTGGCTTGATTGAGGAGGAGGAGGTGTGGTAATAAAAAGTAAAATATAGCTAAATGAGTAATGTATCAAATTACACACAACATTCGTGCTTATCTTATCACTTTATGCACTTATAGAGCGCTGTATCTCTTTCTATATCTCATTTAGTTTATCACTCATTTGTTATTGATATCAGCACAAAAATTGTTCCCTTTCACTTTATCTGCCTGCTATTTTGTTATTTATTTGTTTGTGATTTCCTTTGAGCTGTTTCGTGTTGAACGTGGGAAATTATGCAAATTGCGACGCAGATTGAATGACCATAAACATGGACGCTTATCGCGCGACAGGGCAACATGCCAAACGATTACGAGACTCATTTGATATAAACAGGACCCTCATCATTGTTGATGTTTGATTTTTAAGCCTTGTTTTGGATTGTTTACCGAACGCATTAGCTGACGAGTTTTTCGAGTTTGTCAAGTTTAAGCCAATTTCTTTTTTTTTGCTGCCGCCTGCTTACGCGTTTTTTCCGTAACTGTCGAAAATTGACTAAAAGTCCTCGCAGACATCGCAGACAACGCCACATTCGCACAAGTTTTTTGTTTGCACGCCTAGTGGGTGGCGTGGCGTCCTGGTCCTGGTGGCAGCTCCAATTGCAATTGAAACAATAAGCAAAACGCGGGGAAGGCCAATTGAACATGAAGGTACGGCCAGGCAAATACAGTTCATTAATCGGTTTAATGGCGAACGATGACGATGTTGACACTGACCAACTTGCGGGGTGTTCAACCTGATGGGAGCATGGAAATGGATGTTACAACTATTTCTGTACTGTCACGAGACTTTTCAATGCCAAGTTCTACAATTCCATTCTCGGCACTTTTGAGTGAGTAATGGACTCCCAAGAACTTATATAACCACCACAATAGTAAGGCAATGGCCCTCAAAACATCAGCAGAGCAAAGGCAGACGGTGCACAGTGGAACGATATCGAAAAGTCGAAGGAAACAAAATTTAGATGTGGCTTATACGAAATCTGAGAGCTGATAAAGATCCATATCCTCTTCAATATAAAACTTTCTTCTTCCTCTTTGTACCGATAATATCACTACCTCGTAATGGTCTCAGTCGCTGCTAGTCGATTCTTTATGATCGATTCTTATCGCAAAATGGTTGGCAACGCCTTGCCCTTGCGGCACCTACTCTTCTTATCTCAGTTTCGGTAGGTCCATCGTACCGCTAATCTTTCGCATTCCGATGGTTTTACTCAAGATTTATCATCGTTACGGGTAACATATCCTTACCAGCGCACCCACTGTTGTTTCATGCGCTTAATTAAAGAACTCATACAGTTCTTGATTCATTCTGGGAAAAAAATTCATCGCCAACTTTAAAGTCCTGACATTCTCCGAAAATAAATATGTTCAAATAGGTCTACTCTTTTCTAACTTTACTCTAGTTAGAATGTAAGGAGCATAGTTTCCGACTTCATTTTCTTTCCCCTTTTTCAAAAGACTAAATAGAAGTAAAAAGGCCAGAAAAAAAGACCATTGTGAATGATTTAAAATAACAATGAATTATATTACCAAAAAACAGAAAAAACTAATCTTAATGCAGTTGAATACTAATATTTATACTCCACAAAAGTCTAATGTAAATATCTAAACTTTTTACCAGGGATGCAAACCGGTTCTGAACCGAAACGGTTTTGAACCGAACCGAACCGCTTTTTCCAGCTGGTGAACCGAACCGCAAACCGAACCGGCTTCTTTTCACAAATGCTGAACCGAACCGAAAACCAAAAAGAAAAACGGTTCGATTCGGTTCAGTTCTCCGATGAGTTTTAAAACTTGAATCGCTTGTCTCTAGCCAATGATACCTACTCATTAACTTCGTTTTCCTAAGATAATTTTATTTCGATCCTCTACTAAAGGGACCACTGATAGACCGAATTGATCCTTAGGAGACATAAAGCCATTAAGGATGACTTGATACAAATTTTACAACATGTACTCCTGTAAGTCGTCCGCAATTGCAAGCCGATCTCTTAATATACCTGTCACCAGTGTGCATTCTTTTCTTGAAGGTTGATAATCATTTGATCTTATTCAGGAGAGTTTTTTCTCATACCATTAATAGGGTGTGTAAGATGCATAGTACGTATTCTCTTTTTGCCGACATTCTCCGTTTTCGAAGTGCATTCTTAGAACTTATAGACGAGTCCTACAAATCCGACTTCAAAAGTTTTGGACATTCTTATAAGAATCTCAAAAATACTCAGATGGTTTATAGGAATTCAATTTCCAAAGATTTCCAAAAAGTCACTTTACAACAGAAAACATAATACAGTATCTATTACGAACTTCTGTACAATGAAGTTTTCTTCATAGCACAGTGCAATTTCGTTCAATATTCAAACTTTTCTATGTTACGAATTTTCTAAAGGGTGATTTTTTAAGAGCTATAGGAAAGTTTTTCAAAAAAAAAATCTTTATTTGAATCGATAGTACGGTCCATATAAATTAATGTTTGAAGATTATTTCATGCAAATGTTGACCGTGACTGCGCCTCAAATGGTCCATCCGCTTAGTCCAATTTTGGCATACTCTTTCCAACATTTCGGCCGGTATCTCACGAATAAATGCTTCAATGCTATCTTCCAATGCATCAATTGAATCGGGATTCTCTGTATAGACATGAGCTTTAACATAGCCTTACAAAAAATAGGCTAAAGGCGCTAAATCGCACGATTTGGGCGGCCAATTGACCGGTCCCGAACGTGAAATAAAATGTTCACCGAACTCGCCTCTCAATAAGTCCATTGTTGCGCGTGCTGTGTGGCATGTGACACCGTTTTGTTGAAACCACATGTCATGCAAGTCAAGCTCTTGCATTTAAGGCAACAAAAAATTGGATATCATCTCACGGTAGCGCTCACCATTCACAGTTACGTTACGATTCGCATCATCTTTGAAGAAGTACGGTCCAATGATGCCACCAGCCCATAAACCGCACCAGACTGTGACTTTTTCTGGATGCATTGGTAGCTCTTGCAATGCTTCTGGCTGATATTCACTCCAAAATCGACAATTCTGCTTATTTACGTACCCATTGAGCCAAAAATGAGCTTCGTCGCTGAACACAATTTTTCGGTAAAAAAGCGGATCGTCGACCAACTTTCCAAGAGCCCATTCACCAAAAATTCTACGTTGCGGTAGGTCGTTCGGCTTCAATTCTTGCACCAGCTGTATTTTGAAAGGCTTCACACCTAAATCCTTCCGCAAAATTTTCCACGTTGTTGAGTAACAGAGGCCCAATTGCTGCGAACGGCGACGAATCGATAATTGATGGTCATCATTAACACTGGCCGATACAGCTGCGATATTTTCTTCAGTTCGCACTCTACGTAAGCGTGTTGGTGGTTTAATGTCCAACAATGTATATTTGGTGCGAAATTTAGTCACAATAGCCCGAATAGCCGCTTCAGTGGGTCGATTAAACTGACCATAAAATGGAAGAAGCGCGCGATGAACTCTCTTAACAGAACACGCATTTTGAAAATAAAATTCAATAATTTGCAAGCGTTGTTCGTTTGTAAGACGATTCATGGTTAAATTATAGACCAAATTGAAGATATTTGACAGTGAAACAAAACACGAAACGTGCGTGAGCTGTTTAAACCAGTGTTGTCAAAAAGATAATAGCTAAAAAATCACATATATCTTTCCACTGGGCTACACATGGAGCTTAATAACAACAAAGAATTTTGCGCTCTTCCAATTCTCAAGTTTTAATTCTCCCGGTTGGTTGTTTAAATAGGAATTTGCAAATGGCTTGGTAGTGTGAAAGCAATTGATAGCGTACTCACGAAGGCTTTAGACTTGGTGGCAGCGGAAACGGTACCGTCTGCGCAACCTTACATCTGTTGTTCATGTTGATATGTGTATTCTTTGTTGAATTTCTGTTGGTTATTGAATTATTATTAATCCTCGACCTTGAGCCGACTATTAATTCTTAAAAATTTTCTGCTGAAACAAAAAAGTTTTCAAAGTCCCTTTACTGATAGAGCTTGGTCGGTTTAAGATTCCCTCATCTGCAGTTCGATACACTGTGAAAAAACTCAATCCAAAATTAAGATTGAAAATCCCTTTCCCAAAAAAGCTCGCAATCTGAAAAAAAATGGAAAAATTTACCTTGAAATAAGATTGAAAATTTAAAAACCAGATTTATCATCTTTCAATTTATCGCCTCTCCTGCTAAGCTCTAGCTTAAAAATCTTTTGCTATGCAGTCTTAATAGGATTCGAGATTGCGACCTCGCCGTTCAGAGACAACGATTTTAGCAACTCTACCACCAAATTTGACCAATGGCGCAGCGTGTTAAGTTGTCCCCGTGTCGTGTTTAGAGTCCCCCGAAGATCCTGAGTTTGAATCCCAAATCTCCATATTTTAACACATTTTTTCTTTTCTTTTTCTTATATAAATGAGAAAATAAGAATGATTAGGCTGTTCACATTTGGCACCGTTTCGCCTCGGTTTCGAGGCTATAATCTTAGTTTTAGATTGATTTTTTATCAGCGCGCTTTTAAGATTTTTAACAAAAATTTCTTGAAACTAAGAAAAAACCAAAGAAAAAAAACTTTTTTAAAATCAAGATAATTGCTTTTTCAAGATTTTGGTATCTATTAAAACTTTTGCAATTATTCTTACAACAACATTACGACAATCGACTCACTGTGCGGCAGAGCTGCAGCAGCGGTATGAGCTTGCGGTTTTCTCTGGCTTGTTGGCCAAACATTGGAACACACCTCAAAAGCATTACAACAACATCAAGGACCAAGCCAATATTTGGTCACCGTTTTATGCGGGTGAAGGGAACACGGGAGCGGGGGTTGGCTAGAAGAAGATTGAGGGCTTTTCATTTGTATCTATTTCATTGCTTTCGTTCTTGTTGTTGTATTTGCCGTTGCTGTTGCTGCTGTTGTCATTTATGAAATGACATTGAAACTGTTTTCTTTCACTTTGGGACCTGTCTCGCTCTTATCTATCAAATTGGTCGTCCACTAACCCGCACCCGTTTCAAATTCAAGTCCCTCCTACGTGACCAGTGGCCAGTGAGCAGCTGGCCAGCCGAACTGTCTCACACTTTTGTATTTATAGCCCTCCGGTTCAAAAAGGAAGTGTCCAAAGTAGACCTTTATGTGTTGTTTCCTTTTATAAAGAAACCCATGTAATGCAATTACAGCGTCTGCACTTTCCAGCTGGGGGTATAGACACTCAATGGTGGGGATTGGATCTAAGCTCGTATGTTGTAATTAACTCAACAAGTTCCGGAGAAGCCACAACACTTAAAAACGGAAAGAACTTTGATTAATTTGACTTGGAGTCTTCCCTTCTGTCAATCGATTAGAGTATCCACACTTTGTCTCTGTCTGAGAGTAAGTTGACACGTGCTAATAAAAATATCTGCGGGCACCAAAAATGGCATTCCACTGGCGTCGGTCCGTGAGCTGCGAGCGCCTCGGCTACGTGACAATAGAGGAAGTAATTAAAACGCGATTTACGACAAGGTCAAGTTTATGAAGGTCTGCAGTTCATTTCCATGCCCGCAGCATAAAAGTGGGTTGAGAGCCTGAATCAATTAAAGCGAATTATTTAATTACATTGGCCGCGTAATTGAATTGCGTCGGAGTTGTACGTAGGATTATCGGTTATCTGCAATTTCTATTAAATTACGCATTCGCCGTGTGAGTGTGCCGTGATTTATGCAACTTTTTTATTTCCTCCACTTACTTGTATCAGTTTCCTGCCGTTCTCTAGATAATTCTGATCATTGGCATGGGTTGGAGTCTGTGGCAGGTCAGCTTGGGTAATGCCCTCTGCCTGCTGTTGATGGTCCATGTCTGGCTGAAGCTCATCATCGTCCTCATCGTCATCGTCGTCGTCGTCATCGTAATCGTTGTTGCCATCCACCAACCAACTTCTACGTGGCGGCGGATAGTGCAGCTGCTGCTCATCTAGACCTTCGTCAATGTCTCGTCCTCTGGGTATGGAGGTGGCTGCCCTATTGACCATTAAATGCTCTACCGCAATTGTGGCCGTGGGCGTAAAGGGTGCAAATAAGCCGCCGCTGATCTCCTCGAGCGGTGGTGGCGGTTGAGATGTGGGCGTGTGGGCGTGGCTATTACTGTGACTATGACTATGACTGGAAGCGCCAGCGTAAGGCAATTGCAATTGAGCGGGTGCCGAAGCGGCGGGACCCACAAAACGCGTGGTCCGGTACATGGGACGGGTGGAGAGGCTTGAACGAAATGAATAAATTATTTTTGACTCAATTGATTAACCAATTAGCTTAATTACTTGTATCCATATTTGGGCGATTCAGTTTCTGGGCGGCGTCTGGTGGACATCATTGTATTAACCCGATCTCCGCGGGCGGCAGCCATCATATAAGTCCACATACCTGGGCTGACTAAAGCAGCTGCAGCAGCGGCAGCAGCAGCAGCTACGTCCGGCACACGCACGGGCAGGCGACACACATGACGATGTTGGGTGGGGTGGAGTGGCTGCAAAATGGGAAAACTTTTTGCATTTTCAACTTGAACTTGAAGTGAACTTAAAGTTTTTTTTGCCGGGAGGCGGGGCCCAGGTACTAAACGCTCACTTGATGGCAATTGTGGAGAGCTGCTTGGTGTGTACCTGCGAGGCTCGAGGCAGTCATAAATGTACCTTTTTGGGTTGGCCATAAAACAGTTGGAGAGACGTAACATAATGGCAGCAGACGTAATTAAGCAATTAAATGCAAAACTGGTGCGGCGGCCATTTTTAAGTGCCTTTCGCAGCCCCAAAATGTAGGCAACAGAAAATTTGCAGAGATAAAATTAAAGTTAATTAGGATACTTTTATTGTAGAATGAAGCTACGCGGGCAGTTGGACTTCACTGATCGGATCAACTATAATCTGTTAGTATACTACAAATAAAGACAGCAGACAAAACATCCTCTAAATAAATTTCGAAAAAAAAATTGCAAAAATATAACCAAGGAAAGTCTTGATAATTACGATCTCTATATATAGAATAGCTCTTGCATCTTCTTCATCCCTTAAATCGAAATTGGCTAGCGCATTGTACAATTTTCTATACCTCTTAGCGTTGGTCTAGTGGGAAGGTAGCTTGATAGTCGTATGCGTTAAGATGTCGCCATTCGTGTTAAGATCCGAGGTCCTGAGATGGAGTCCCAGACAGGGTAAGAAACAAAGCAAGTAAAAAAGTTTGTGTTAAGGTGCGTAAAGTGCTGCCCATCGCCGTTGCAACCCATCATAATTGTTTGCTTTTATTATAACTCGCCTATTGTACATCCGTTCTTTTTCAATTCCTTGGCGGATCGATATATAATGCTCTGGTACGAACCAGAGATCTGCAAGAGAGCCTGTTTTCTTGACTCGAGTGTACTCGTTCTAAGAGAGTATGCTGTTTGATTTGACACTCAAAATATGCATTCAGTTCATTTACTCACTTATCTCGTAAACCCAAAAAAAAGTAGTCATCGAAATGACACTATTTAGTCAGCACTTTGAAACTACTGAGTATCAAATTCTCTTTAAAACTCGAAGTATCAAGTTGATTTTTTCGAAAGTATTAAAATGATATTTCGAAGATATCAAATTGACACTAACTTGTATCAGGATGACACTTTTTTGTATTAGTTTTTATATACTTGAAAAGTGTATTATAATTTTGCTTAGAAGTCTGCAACGCTTAGAAGCAATCATCTCCGGCCACATAAAGTATATATATTGTTGATCAGCATGACGAGCTGAGTTCATTTAGCCTTGTCCGTCTGTCGTCTGTCTGTTTCTACGCAAACTAGTCCCTCAATTTTTAAGCTATCGAGCGAAATTTAGCACAAAGTCATATTTAGCTGACACTAATATTGAAACCGAATCATGTACTGTAGCTGAATATAAATTTAACAGACGAAGTTAGTTGCTTCGTTGTAAATGAATAGGAATTATCATTTTGTATTTCAATTGTCAAATTTTTGTATCATTTGATACTAGCTTTTCTCAATTGAATATTTTGTTCTATCCAAATTAAAGTACAATTTAGTTCTCTGCAAACTGCTATTAACACTAAAGCATAAATATTTAGAAACTGATTAGTTTAATTTTGCATTCTTACAAAATTTATTTTATGACTATGGAAAACCATTGTTCCCCGACATTACAACACGAATGTTATTCAAACTGAAGTCACTATTAGGCACATGCCACAGCGAAGCCAATTGAGATAACAGTCCGCCCTTCTGATTTGGTGTTGCTCAATTATGATGGCATGATTGTGCAATTTGTTGTTGCTCGAGAACTTTCTTTAGTAATAGTTCTGACAACAGCTAACTTTGTTTCGATCATCTTGGATTGCGCAGAAACATCGTGAATTGCGTCCTCTCTAAAATGTTATATATGTATGTTATTTACAAATGTGTGCAAGCAACGATGTATATACGTTAAGCTCCTCACCATGTAAATATATACCACATACTGCATATTGAAACACATTAATTTAGTCTTCAACGCGTCTGGGGGATGGTTTTACATAGCTTTTCTCTGTAAACATTCGGTCGATTGTTGTCTTCTGGGAGTCAAGATTGAATCTTCCGGCTTTCTTCCCTGCGATTCCCAGAAGACTCTTTTCAGCGATGTCAAAAAGAGTCGACTGAGAGTCGCCGTGGAGATTGCTACTCTTCTAAACACAGCTGCGATATTTTCTTCAGTTCGCACTCTACGTAAGCGTGTTGGTGGTTTAATGTCCAACAATGTAAATTTGGTGCGAAATAGCCCGAAGAGCCGCTTCAGTGGGTCGATTAAACTGACCATAAAATGGAAGAAGCGCGCGATGAACTTCCTTAACAGAGCACGCATTTTGATAATAAAATTCAATAATTTGCAAGCGTTGTTCGTTTGTAAGACGATACATGGTTAAATTATAGACCAAACTGAAGATGTTTGACAGTGTTTAAACCAGTGTTGCCAAAAAGATAATAGCTAACAAATCACCCTTTAGAAAAGTTAAATGCTGCAAGGACAAAGACAAAGGATACATGACTTATGAAAATCAGCTGATTTCCAAATAACTTTTGCATTTTCATACAGCAATCTGAAAACCACACGAAAATATAGGTTTTCTACATTTAAGTTTGGATGCAGAAATTCTGAACGAAAGTTGAAGCTTGAAACCAATACAGTCTCGTTCTTCACACGATACATGTAGGTTTTCTAAATGAACGTTAAAGATTTTAAATGCAGATTGCTACATTTAGAAAATCTACACGAAACGTGTTGTTGATCCCATACGCTCATCGTCCTTTGTCCCTTCCCTTTATATCTGATTTGCGGCATTACGCCAGTGGTTGATAGTCGTATGGGCTAAGATGCCGGTATTTGTGCCTTGAGACAAGGTAAGTAAGTTGTGAGTTCGAATCCGAGACAAGGTAAGTGAAAAAAAAGTTAAGCAGTTCGTTTTTCAAACGGAAGACCTTGCCACCATTCTCTCATTCCTCCCCAAACTACCAGACTAAAATTGGTAGCAGGGGCGGGAGGGGCTGTTACGAAAATTGAAAATAAACCTGATCTGCCTGCAAGTATAAGAAGTTTTTGTCCCACACAATCTCTGGGATCTGTTTGTTCATACGGACAGGCAGACAGACGAACGGGCTGACGGACGGACATGGCTATATCGACTCGGCTGTTGATGCTTATAAAGAATGTATATTTATTTATTGTGAAGGTTAAGCAATGTTCTGTCAAACAGAATATAAAAATTACAAAATGTACAATGAGAATCCAGAAATAACGATCTCCGACCCGGTGGGAATAATTTATTGGCCGAAGCCAGCTATGGTCCAACTCACCACAAAGGTGGTCAGTGTACGTTATCTGGAGATTTTTTAGTTAAGAAATGACATTAAAGCGTTTTTTACATTTAAAGTAGAGAATTCGTTAGAAAACAGGTGATAGTACTCATTATAAGCAAGACATAGGCAACGGAGGGGGTCTCGATGAGCATAGTTTGTTGGGCGAGGCGGGAGGTGGATTGGAATATAGTGGCGAGTTAATCTGGGTGTTACTGTCAATTTAATAAGGCTTAAAAGAACCATGGATTATATACTTTATAGGGTCGGAAAAGTTTCCCTCTCCCTGTTACAAACATTTGTTACAAACATTAGCCCCGTTTTAATGGGTAAAGGGTAAAAAAGTAATCTATAAAATGAGATTTTTGATGGCAACAACCGCCCCTTCTGATGTCGTACAAATTTGGTGCCAAATCAGGGCTGTAAAGCGAATGACCCTTTAAATAAACGATTTGAGTGCTCAAAAACTTTGTCTTGCAAACTGATGTGTGAGTGCTCGCCATATCCGTCTTCGGTGATTGGATTTCCTGTAACTCTACAAACCTCTGGCAAACAAATTTAGGTCGCTTGAAGAGATTATCACTGAAACAAACGCCTAATTGGAGCACCTACTTATATCTTGGGGCTGTTATCATCTTGACAAGCCGATTTTACTTTTTTTTACTTTACTTATATCTTCTATATGTATATGCCGCAACAAAAAGTCACTGACTTAACAACCTTCCCTCCCACTTAAAAAGTTAACCAAACAAGAAATGTCCCAATCAATATCAAAGTATCTAAACTTTTTGCTCTGTTGATTAGCCCGAAGTATAAATTATAAATAATTCTATTGAAAAAGTTCAGGCAAGCATAGACTACGCCTAATGAGGCGCAAATGATAAATCCATGGTTTTTCTTTCTTTTTTTTTTTTTTTGGCTGCCAAATGCAAATTGCAATTGCAGATAATCAAAACGTGCACAAAACTTAAGCACCCAAGCGAATGTCTTTATGTAATTTCCACTTGAATAAATGCCACAAAGAAAAAAAAACCCTAAAAAAGTCTTGCAGCTTCTTTCTTTGTCCTTTTCTTTGTCCTGGCAATGACTGGCGTTTACTGTCGCGTGATTTTATGCCATAGATTATATTTTGGTTGCACGCTCCTTCAGGCAGCATTCAATTTTAAGTGCAATTTCGGTTTGCATTGCCAGTGAGTCAGTCAGCCGGTGGCAGAAACAGAAGTCTTTGACCGCTGCCATTGTCTAAAGAAGATTCAAATTCGAATCGATTGATTTTTATTTTATTTTTTTTTCTATGCGTCCTTCTACCGAAAGTAAATCCATTTATCAACTTCAGCTGCACACAGATAAGCTGGTGACTTTGATAAAATGTGGAAAATGTGGCAAAGGAACACAAAGCAGACTTTAAAACAAACATAATTTTGTGCCTTGCCTTTGGGAAAATCATAGCAATTAACGCCTGGACCAGAATCAGCTTATGTGAAACTTCAAAACAACGACACAAAGCAGCTTAATCCTGCTGCTGTTGCGGTGGTCTAACGAGCCATAAATGTGGTCCACTTGGTCGGTGTGTGTGTGTGTTTTGAGTGTGTGTGTGTGTGTGTGATTGAGTGCTTATGCCCTACAGGAATCGTTTACACTCGCTTCAGTTACCGGTTGAGGAAGCAGACTATGAAAATAAATAAATTCTACAGGATGCACAAAATATGCTAATGTCAATTATCTTGTGCGTAATTTGCTTTTTATGCCTCGACAGATCTGTGTAACTGGCGTCTCATTATGAATATTCATTCCTCAAAATAACACACACATACAATCCCGTTCAACTGAATAGGTACGAAAAACATCTTAAAGCAGGGCCAGCCAAGTATTTGAGGTATTTTGGAACAACCAAAGCGGATTATGTAGCAAGGTTCTAAACTTATGAGCTCTCGAACAGGTATTACCTGGTGAAGAGTCGTTTTGAAGCTTTTATCTGAAGAAAAGAAAATTGAGTCTAGGTCAATTTCAAGAACCAGGCACTTTTGAAAGCCGTGAAAGAGGTCGAAGAAATAATCCACTCGACATTTTATTATCATATCAAATAGCTTGATACACAGAAGCTGTTCGGGGCAGAACCCTGCGTGTGCATAGAAAAAATCTAAAAGCAGCGCTGCTCCCACACACACAGTATAAGCTGTACAAGCGCCGCTGCGTTGCGTGCTCTCCTACGCCGCGACGCAGTCGTTGCTACTGAAATTAAGAGCAATTTTTGCGTTGCTCTCACACACACCAATGCAAAACTGTAAATGTATTTTTTTCCTGCCTCTGATTTAGACATTGCAGCTGGCGCAGTCGCTCTCTCAAGCTCACTCGCAGCAGCGCAGTCGCCAGCGCCGCTTTGGCCGCGTTAGAATTTTTGGTTGCGTTCACCAGCATAAATCGATGACCAAAAATCGACTAATTTTGTTGTGCTGGTGAACGAGCGTGATGTCATCATGTTGCTAATTTTCGTGAATGTGTAGGTATTCCATCAAAGTATTTCTTTGTTTGTTGTTTGTTTGTCTGTTATCGATAGCAAGCGCTGCTGCAATAAACAAAGATTATTTGTGGTAATTAAAAAAATGGAGGATCGTCTTTGCTTTTTGCAGTTTGGACGTTGGCAAAACGAGGTCCTCTCATCAGTAGGTGACCGTTCGACATGCCAAAAAACCCTCATGGAGGAGTAGCTAATGTCTTAATCCAGGTGCCCCCCCCGCCACCGCGGCCCATTCACTGCGTCCCATTTGCAGCTTTAAATACGTCTTGCATGTATGCCACACCACCGGCATCCGCTTGGCCAGCTCTGCCCTAAAGATGACTCGCTTTACCGAGGTGTGTATGACTTGTGCCTCCTCCGGTATGGCTCAGCCCTAACATACTTGTCTGGTTTGGATTGATCCCCTCAAGCACGGCCAATCCTCCGGCGTGCACTATATATCAGATCTGAGCGCACAATCTTGGGTCCTCCAACTATCTTTGTGCTCCTCCGGTTGGCTCCTCGGTTATATGGAGCTCGAAGGCCCCCAGTTGACTCAAATCTGCTGAAACTCATAATGGAGAGCATCTAGGCGTTCTCCTCTTCGCTTACAGTGCCAATCTGGGACACCAGAGACAACCGAAGGGTCGAAATTTCGCCACATCGGAGTTTTTGACACAGTCACATCCAATGTAATGGATTGTACATGATGTTATTCAAATTTTATTATTTTTTTTATTTGCGGTCAAAAATTCAAGATTTCCCGCCAATAAAAAATATCGATAGTTTTGTTGGCTGTAAATTCTCATCAAAATCCGTTCACCAGCATCCAAACACTTTTTTTGTGATTGTTGATTTATGTTAGATGATTGGTTTGTGCTGGTGAACACGCCCATTGTACACAGCAGGCAACCGTGCTGGGTTTTTTACTAACCGCTTCATGGATTTGATCTTGTGTTAATTGAATTTGTTTTTCTATGTCAAAAAGCGAGTCAAACATTTGTAAGGGATTTGCTTAGCTTGAAAATTTATAAGATAACATGCGTCATGTAAATTTCACCGCTGGCTAAGGGCTTGATCGACAGATAAGGCACTTCAGAAAGAATTACGCTATATTTTATCACAGTTTCGATTCGATTTCGATACTGAAACTTTCTATAAAAAAATTGTGCAAAATGACCAACATTTCGAGGTGTAGCCTTGTCGATTTAAAAATTTATTTTCACTGATTTTAAAACTGGTTTCGGCTTAGCTCCATCAGCTCTCGTTTCTAATAAATAGCGGAAAAACAATTTTGTCTAGTTTTTGCCACTCTAGAAATTAAGGAGGGCACACTTGGTATAAATATCTGGATTTATGAGCTGTATGCGGCAGAGCACACATCAATGCATCTTTTAAAAATGAAATGCGCTATAAAAGTATAACGCAAAGTGTCTTAATTGGCCTCTAAAGCCAGACTATTCTCGTTTAATGGCATTGTTTTCAAAATAAATCAACAGTTTAAGCTAGCTTGGTTATTGAACTTATATTAAAGACATTTGAGCATGAAGCCATACATTTGATCTAATAATGTGATTTTTATCGCACTTTTATCAGCGAAACTAGATTCGTACTTTAAATTTCTATAGAAAGAATCAAAAGGCTACTTGATTCAACAAAGAATTTGTGAACAAGAAAGGCAGCTGTAAACAAATAACATTCAGAGACTACAAAGATTCGAAGGCTAAGCTGACATTAAACAAGCAGACTTTGGTTTATAAATTTTAACGAGAAAGCAAAGCTAACTTCGTCTGTGCCGAAGTTTAAATACACTTGAAATACTTTTGACCAATGAGATAATTTTGTGACTTAATTGTCACAAATAAAAATAGGGGAAAGTTAACTGCGGCTCGGCCGAAGTTTTGTATACCCTTGCAGTTTCCATTGAAAACAAAAAAGTTTTTCAAACTAAGACTACTTTTTGGACCTTACTTTTCTATAGGATCTATACTATATAGATGTCTGATTTCGACCAAACTTGGTAAAATCATGGAAATGCATAATACACTGACAATTACGAAATTTGGAGGCGTTCCCATTTAAAACAAAAAGTTTTTCTCACTAGACTACTGCAGCTATATGCTATTGTCATCCGATTTTGATAAAACTTTGTAGAAATGTGTCAAAGTATATAAAATAAGTGTTTGCCAATAAATAGGACGTTTTCATTAAAAATAAAAAAGTTTCCCTCACTCGAACTAGTTTTTCGACCGATCGATCCTATGGGAGCTATATGCTATAGTCATCTGATTTTGACCAAATTTTGTAGAATTGTTTAAAAGTATATAAAATAAGTGTAAGCCAATGATAAGGACGTTTTCATCAAAAACAAAAAAGTTTTTCTCACTAGAACTAGTTTTTCGACTGATCGTTCCTATGGCAGCTATATGCTATAGTCATCCGATTTCGACCAAACTTAGTAAAATCATGGGAAAGAATATTAAATTAAGAAATACGTACTTTGGAAACGCTCCATTAAAAACAAAAAGGTTTTTCACACTAAGACTAGTTTTTCAACCGATCGTTCCTATGACAGCTATATGCTATGGTCATCCGATCCGGCCGGTTCCGACAAATGTGCAGCGTAATTGTACCAAATACTTCGTGCAAAGTTTGGTGAGGATAGCTTTAAAACTGACGGAGGAGATAGCATAGAAACAGACAGACGGACAGACGGACGGACGGACAGACGGACAGATGGACAAGGCTAAATGAACTCAGCTCGTCAAGTTGATCAAGAATATATATACTTTATGTGGTCTGAGATGCTTCCTTCAATGCGTTACAAACATCCGCAAAATTTTATAATACCCTCTGCAAGGGTATAAAAATACTTTTCGCAGACACTTATTGTGTTCTGCTCATTAGCAGACAGTTGTTTAGCGAGCGCTCGCTCAAAACAGTTGCTGTCAGAGGTTGTCAGATGACCAACTCGTGTGTTATGCTCAACCGAAAACAAATAACAGAAATCACATGAGGTGCGAGAAAAAGTGTCCCGCTCAGTGAGAGACCGCTTGTGCTGCGTTTCTTTCTGTTTTTCACTGAGGCTGGTCGCATTAGGAAAAGTGATAATAGTTTTTTGTAAGCTATGATAAAAAGCCATAAACGGGCAAGAAAGCGTTTTTTAAACAATTCGGATACATTTTTCTGTGGTTTTCAACGCCTTAGAGCACACACAGCTCTTGCGCTGGAGTCGTAGTAAGCTTGCCATTGTTTAAGTGCAAGGATCTAATGACTTCATAGTTATTTTGGAAGTCGCCAGCTCTTTTTTAAGGTAAAATATGATTGGTGCAAACGAATTATTTGCTTTTTAATATTTTGGAGAGCGCGCCCGTGGACCATGCGGACGCACTTTCCGAAATGTTTACTATCCATCCAAATACTCCAAAAATTATGAAAAAAAAAATGTCCTCGTCGTAAAGCAAATTATGAAGAATTTACGAACAGAAATCAATCGACCATAATCTTGTAAATGAATTTTGAAATTACAATTTTGCCCATTTAAAATGTTCACGATCACAAATGCTTTTCGAATTCTGTTTGTTTTTACAAATAAATATTCCGAAAATATAGTATTCTAAGCATATGAGTAAGACGAAAGTTTGCTTGAATTTGAGGGCGAAATTGAAGAAAACTTCCCACCTTTTGGACGTAATGAACTCTTTTGAGGTAAAGTTCAAGGCGCGCATCTTAACGTGGTTTCCCCACGAGGCGTAAGCCCTAGAAGGAATTTTTCCAAGTGGTGCCCCACATTCGTCTTCCTCATGGACATCCTGCACCTATAAATTAATATTGAATTTTATGAAAATAAAAGAAAAACAAGAAAGAAAGTCGGTCAAGCCCGACTATAACATACTCTGTACCTGTGAAGTGCTGCCCATCACCGCTGCGACCTGTGCTGCCCATAATTGTTTGTTTTCCTTATAACTCGACAACCGTTCATGCGATCTTTACCATTCCTTTGACGGATCGATAAATAATCCTGATTACTAAATATGTCCAGAAGGAACGAACCTTCTATCTATAAAACTGTGGGAGATATGACGTTTTTACCAATTTGCGGGGGCGGGAGGGGGCGTGGCAAAAAAATTGACAAAGTAAAAATAAACTTCTGGATCTGCCTGCAAGTACAAGAAGTATATGTACCGGCATATAAAAATCAAACCTCTATCTCAAAGTTTACCATCTCCGAAATTTGGCGGTGATCCCAATATAAAAGTCGATCGACCAAACTTAGTTCTCAAACATAACAACTTTATTACCAATTTGGCGGGATTCCAATTCAAACATAAAAGTTTTCTCACTATATGCTATGGTCATCCGATTTTGACAAAACTTCGTAGAGTTGTGTAAAAGTAAATAAAATAAATATATGCCAACGTAAGGGACGTTTCCATTCAAAACAAAAAAGTTTTTCTCACAAGAACTAGTTTATCGACCGATCGTTCCTATGGCAGCTATATGCTACAGTCATCCGAAATTCGTTTACAAGACCATGGTCGACCGCCAATTGATTTCTGCACGTAAATTCTTTATAATTCGCGGTCCATCGAGGATGTTTTTACAAAATTTTTGAAATATATGGATGGATAGTAAACATTTACCTAAAACATTTTGTCCCATGTAACAGCGTGGATAGAAGGCTTCTCTTGGTTGGAAACGAGCTCGCCCCGGCAAAATTAGGCCTAAGTGTACCCACTGAAAATTCATTTGATTCCTGCTCCATATTTATTGTTGATTGAATATATATTCCAATTTGACTACTTTTAGAATTATACAGAGAACGTGTTGACGGAATTTCGATGAGTCAAACGTGTCGTATACGTAATATTTTTGGAAACTTTGAAGCCCATGCGCAGAGGTAAAAACTCAAATTAAAATTTTTTGATTTTTCATTTATTATGTAGACCTATCAAAGAATAATTAATGATGCGGCGTCAACCCTGTTGCTCATGTATGTAATTCATTTTGTAAAAATACTCACAAATATGTATGAAAAAATTTAAGCTTTTCAAATTTTCCGCTTTCCTCGGATACACAAATCTGTTTTCGGAAATGGTCCATCTCGACTTGATTTTTGGTAATTTAAAGGTTACTTGAAATTCAAATTTGGTCCCTTTTTATGCGCGTTTTGTAACAACTCGGTTCTTTGGCTTTAACTCGCTACTTTTATAACTTGATGGAAAACAGATTCGTGTTCAGCACACGAAAACCTTTTGGAATCGCCAACCAACCAACAAATGTCGCCATAATTATACAGGCCTGTTCCCGTTTTCGATTCGATCAGATCATGCGGAATCGGAATTGGTAGCTGTACCCGTTTCCGAAAAACGATCAAGTTATTCGGTTTCAAAAGTTTTGCCTAAGAGCCAGTGGAATGAAAAGTAAATGCCAATTTTCTTGGCAACGGTGATTCTTGGCATTTTGCAAATATTTTTATTTTAATATGTCAAATATTGTGGAGATTTTAAAGTACCTATAGATATATCGAGCCTTCAACTTGATTTTAAATAATTTTTGTTAAGTTTTTACCTCAGCAATTGCACGAAGACGAAAGAAAATCGATCGAAATGAAACCGAACTGGTCGAAATTGTCAAGGCTGCCTTATGGCTGAATTAAAATTCGATAACGATTCGAAGATTCATTCGAAAATACAATCGATTTCTATTTCACTCGTAAACGGGAACACAAAAATGAAAACGATTCGGAATTGCGATCGTTTTACTTTTTCATTCCACTCGGAAAAGGCAACAGGCCTTATAATTTTCATTTAATTTAAGTAAAGTTCGTTAAATTTTAAAAATACTTTGAACATTATTTGTCAAAATCAAGTTTCTTCTTAGTACTGGAATTAGGATCTATGTTCCATTTTCAGGTTCGGGTTTGGGCAATTAAAAGAAGCTGATTCGGCTTATGCTAGATTCGGATTAAGGCTTTTTAATTCTGGCAACACTAGATACAATTAGCGAGATGTTTGATAGCTAGTTTATCTTACAATCCGTAGCTTAATCGCTTAACAATTTCCAAGAAGTCACAAATGGGCTTCTATTTATATTCAGTTGGAACTATTTTTATCTCGCGGAAGAAACGCTTTTCAATTTCCCAGAAATGTTGTAATATTGACACATTTCTTTACAAGGGAGACAAGAATGATTGCTGAAATGAAATGGCTCTTTAAAAAATTCATTGGGGGTATTTACCAGCTCTGCATTTTGACTTGAGTGTATTAAAATCAAGACCCTACAGATTCTCTCTCATTGATAATATTCCCCAGGACATCTCACAAGTCTCACACTTATTCAAGTGCTTTGTGTTAACTAAAATTGTATAGCTGTTGAGTGAAACAAATTGTTCTTTATTTTCCCAAAACCTATTCAGTTGAGCGGTAGTGTATATCCACTTGACTCTTCATCATCATCATCATCTCTTTGTTTGCTTATAATTGACGCCTGGCCAAAAATCCACCAGCCAACATCAACGCATCCCCTGGCATCGCCTGGCATCGACTTATCTAATCTATTTGCTGGATAAAAATGGGGAAAAGGTGAGGTGACTTCAATTAACATTCGTGCACGTAAACGCAATAACGCAAATGGATTCGGGGCTTTGTTTAATAAAATGCGATATTTATGGAGTTAACTGCTATGTCCCCCCCTGCCCCACTCCGAACTAGCTGATAGCGGATGCCAATTAATGTGAAACCAAGTTTGATCACCCAAACAACCATGTGGTTGGGTCGTTCTAGAATAATTGTAGCGGGAGCTGTACCTTTTTTTTGTGTTAATCCTGTCAGCGGAACAGGCGACAGTGCGTAATCCTATTAGAGATGCCTGTCGGCTGCCTGTTCTGCCGTTTAGTCTGAGTTTTCTTTTATTCACTTCAATTTTTTAATTTCAAAATGCGTGCAAATTTGAATATTTTGTTACGCCTCACAACTTGAGTGGATTTTCATTTTAGCACATTTTGACACGCACACACACACACAAGCATTTGCATTTACATTTGTAGCTTTTTATAACTTTTTGCTTATTTTTTTATTGAATAAAAATTCAAATGAAACACTTGACGATGATGATTTTCTGATGCTCGGTGTTTCTTGTTTTCGAAATTACCGCGCCACAGCTTAGAAAAGGATGTTGACTTGCTAAAGACCCGCTCGATGTGTTGCGTTCGCTTGCCTGGTTGGCGGCGCTATGAGAGAACGATTGCAGCAGCACCAGCAGCCGAGCCCAAGCGTCTCCTTCGCCAAATGGCCAATGGCAGTTGGCTTTTCATTCATGCCTTGGCCCAAAGCTTTTGCGACCGAAAGCTTCACAGCGCTGGCACGGAAGCTGCTCGACCTGTTGAATGGATTGGGATGCTGCTGTTGCTGCTGCTGGAGCAGAGTTGTCGCTCCTTGTTGCCAGGCGCAGAGGACAACATAAATTAATTAAATTAATGTTTAAATGATTTTTGTTTGTTTTCGGTTGATCCTAGCTGGTGTCAAAGACCTTCCCGAAGGTGACATATTGACAAATTGCCAAAGAAGAGAGCGAGATGAGGGGGAGGAGGTGAACATACGAGTAGTATGTAGTTAGTGGAAGAAGAGCAAGTTCAATGTTGAAGTTGATTAATGCCCGTTTGGGTCGGGTTGTCCAATTTATTTTTTGGCTTTATGTAGAGGTTGATTTAAAACTTGTCTTTGGCATATGCTGTCACATGATTGGACAAGTGAACTCTCTTTGTGGCACAAGCTGAGGTATATCGAACCCTGTTTGAACCTTTTATCTAAAAGTTTTTTCGAATCGAAAGTTTTGTATAAAAAATTACTCATACGACATGTACAACTAATGGTAAAAAATTTCCCTTAATTTGGAAAGCAAACATGTACGGGGTGGAGCGTTGACATGTTGGAAAGGGGCACTTTTGCGATTGGCTAAATCGCAATGATTCATTATTCAATTCGGATAGCTGACAACAGTACACAACCGCATTGATAGCTCCATTCCGTTGCATTCCATATGCTTACAGTTCCACCAAACAAATAACATTAGCTTTATCTGCTTTGATTTAAATGCATCAGCTTCCAAGGGTCGACCTGTGTATGGTGCGTCCTTTCACTCTAAATCTTCGGAATGCAATATTTCAAATCTGATATTGTCGTTCACTTATTGCGTTATTTCCTTATACAGCATTCTATCTTTATTGAAAGTAATAGTACTAAAAAAATAGTGTACGAGCTGTGTGTTCAAAAGGTATCGCGAATTTTGAATTTTTTCGCGGGTTACGTATATTCGAATTTCGATTTTTTTGTGGCGTTATGTTGGTACTCATGTCTCTCACTTATGCCGACAAGCTCGGCCATTTTGAATGTTCACTTAATTGTTGACAGCTGCTTTGCTTACACATGTTTTGGATCGTCTTCGATTTTTACCTATTCAAAAAAATGGATCAAAGAACCTGTATCAAATTTTGTGTGAAAAACGAAATTAAGTGCGCGGATGCATTCCGAATGTTGACTGTGGCATACGGAGAAGCTACCTTGGACCGAAGCAACGTTTATCGGTGGTACAAAATGTTCTCAGAAGGCCGAGAAGATGTGAACGACGAAGAGCGTGCCGGACGCCCGAGCACTTCAACAACAGACGAAAAAATTAATGAAGTGGAGAAAATGGTATTGGCCAATCGTCGAATCACCGTTAGAGAAGTTGCTGAGGACCTAAACATATCTATTGGCTCGTGCCATTCGATTTTTTTATCAATGATTTGGGCATGAGACGGGTCGCCGCGAAATTCGTACCAAAATTGCTCAATTGCGACCAAAAACAGCATCGCATGAACATTGCTAATGAGATGTTAAACTCTGTCCGCGACGACCCAAATTTGCTCCAGAGGGTCATAACTGGTGACGAATCGTGGGTTTATGGTTATGACGTGGAAACCAAAGCTCAATCATCTCAATGGAAGCTGCCGCACGAGCCAAGACCGAAAAAAGCGCGCCAAGTTCGGTCGAATGTGAAAGTTTTGCTGACAGTTTTCTTCGATTGCAGGGGCGTGGTGCATCATGAGTTCTTGCCACAGGAAGAACGGTCAATAAGGAATATTACCTGCAAGTTATGCGCAATTTGCGCGAAGCAATCCGCCAGAAACGCCCGGATTTGTGGAAGAACAAAAATTGGCTTTTGCACCACGATAACGCCCCCTGCTCACACATCGTTGCTTGTGCGCGACTTTTTGGCCAAAAACAACACACTAATGATGCCGCAGCCACCGTATTCCCCAGATCTGGCCCCCTGTGACTTTTTCTTGTTCCCTAAACTGAAGAGGCCCATGAAAGGACGACGTTACGCTACGCTTGACGAGATAAAGACGGCATCGAAGGAGGAGCTGAACAAGATAAAAAAATGATTTTTTGAAGTGCTTCGAAGATTGGAAAAACCGTTGGCACAAGTGTATAATATCTCATGGGGATTACTTTGAAGGGGACAAAATAGATATTCATGAATAAATAAATAATTTTTGAAAAAAACACAAAATTCGCGATACTTTTGAACACACCTCGTAGCCATGAATCCGTCTATATTTAGATCACATACTCGGAGTCCATTATGAACGATGACGTACAATGCCAGTACGTTCAAGTGGCCCTTGCGACATCAAGCCAAATCCTGTTAGAAACCGAGGCAAAATAGCAGCCCACCTCCCGCCAAACCTACCAAGATGCGCAGCCGCCAACGTGACACGAAAACCGGATCGAAAAAAAATAAATGTTCAGTACGGGACAAATGAGTTAAAATAGAGGTTTTTTAAACAGGTAGACAATTCCGAATCGATTAAGCGGAAGAGTTTGTTGTAATCAGCACAGTGGACACTAGCCATCAAGCTAGTAGTACAATGTTCGAGAAGAAAAATTACTGGACCAGTCTACAAGGAACATTAAGATTATTTGGCTAACCAACTCTGATGAGTCGATTTCGCCATTATTAGTCATGTATGAAGATTACACCAAGCATAAGGCTACGGTTAAGTAAGGAAGGAAGATTAATTCAAAGTAGTCTACTAGAATAAGATGGTAAGCGGACCTTAGGAATCCAGTTCAAGCCACGAAGGACAAACAATAAGAATTGCTTTTGCACAGATTCTATTCTATCTTGATGGGTCGAATATTGCGGAGACCACACACGATACTCAAGTGTAGGACGGACAAGAGAAGTGTAAAGAATCTTGGTAGTGTAGGGATCGTCAAATTCTTTCGACCACCGCTTAATAAACCCAAGAACACTTCTGGTCTTATTAAGTTGATGATCAAGAATAACCCCAAGATCATTTACTTCATTTAGGCGCTGCAATGCCACATTATCAAGCATTTAAGTGACTAATTTTGGTAAGCTTCTCTAAGATGTCATAACCTTACACTTTAAACTGTTAAGGTTTAGAAGATTATCTTGACACCAAGAGTTAAATACATCCAAGTCTGCTTGCAAATTATAGCAGGAAACCAAATCATTGTATGTTAAACAAATTTTCACAACATCGGCGTCCATAAGCACCCGAGAGTGAGCCAAGACTGAAGGAAGATCATTGATAAAGATTGTAAAAAGCAATGGGCCCAAGTGACTTTCTTGAGGAACTCCAGAAGTAACCTGGATGCACTTAGAATATGAATTACAATTAGAACTTTTGGGTTAGGTCGAGATCAAACAAATTTTGTGAATTTATTTAGATTGCAATTTTAAGAGGTCTTGTAAGGGTTTTAGAGTCGAAGTGCAAGTCTATTCCCGGGTGTTTAATCTTTAAAAGGGTGATTTTTTAAGAGCTATAGGAAAGTTTTTCAAAAAAACATAAAATCAGAAAAATGCATTAAATCTTTATTTGAATCGATAGTACGGTCCATAGAATTTAATGTTTGAAGATTATGCAAATGTTGACCGTGACCGCGCTCAAATGGTCCATCCGCTTAGTCCAATTTTGGCATACTCTTTCCAACATTTCGGCCGGTATCTCACGAATAATGCTTCAATGTTGTCTTCCAATGCGTCAATTGAAGCGGGCTTGTCTGTATAGACAAGAGCTTTAACATAGCCCCCACAAAAAATAGTCTAAAGGCGTTAAATCGCACGATCTAGGCGGCCAATTGACCGGTCAACGTGAAATAAAAACAACTCGCCCCAATAAGTCCATTGTTGCGCGTGCTGTGTGGCTTGTGGCACCGTCTTGTTGAAACCACATGTCATGCAAGTCAAGCTCTTGCATTTTGGGAAAAAAAGTTGGATATCATCTCACGGTAGCGCTCACCATTCACAGTTACGTTACGATTCGCATCATCTTTGAAGAAGTACGGCCCAATGATGCCACCAGCCCATAAACCGCACCAAACTGTGACTTTTTCTGGATGCATTGGTAGCTCTTGCAATGCTTCTGGCTGATATTCACTTCAAAATCGACAATTTTGCTTATTTACGTACCCATTGAGCCAAAAATGAGCTTCGTCGCTGAACACAATTTTTCGGTAAAAAAGTGGATATTCGGCCAACTTTCCAAGAGCCCATTCACCAAAAATTCTACGTTGCGGTAGGTCGTTCGGCTTCAATTCTTGCACCAGCTGTATTTTGAAAGGCTTCCCACACGTTGTTGAGTAACAGAGCAATGCGACGGCGACGAATCGATAATTGATGGTCATCAATTAGACTGGCCGATACAGCTGCGATATTTTCTTCAGTTCGCACTCTACGCAAGCGTGTTGGTGGTTTAATGTCCAACAATGTAAATTCGATGCGAAATTTAGTCACAATAGCCCGAATAGCCGCTTCAGTGGGTCGATTAAACTGACCATAAAATGGAAGAAGCGCGCATGAACTTTCTTAACAGAGCACGCATTTTGATAAAAAAAATTCAATAATTTGCAAGCGTTGTTCGTTTGTAAGACGATTCATGGTTAAATTATAGACCAAACTGAAGATGTTTGACAGTGAAACAAAACACGAAACGTGCGCTGTTTAAACCAGTGTTGCCAAAAAGATAATAGCTAAAAAATCACCCTTTATATGTATAGATGTATAGATAGCTTAATGAGTTTTAAAAAATAACAGAATTTAAATGCCCCTGCTCGTTGATGCATGTGCGGCATCCCATAAAAAAGTTGTTCATTACTGCTTGGAGAGTTGAGAAAGAGTTGAGAAAATCGCCGCAATTGTTGCACGAATGGATTGCTTTAGTTCACTCAAATTTGGTTTTGTTTTGTAGTCTTGACACGATATCAACCTTTCTAATCATCCGAAAAATGAATGGAAACAAGATTCTTAATTGGTAAGAATGTCGTGTGTATTTTTTTTTTTGCAAAATGGTGACGGTTTGAAAAAAAATCATTTTTTTGCCATTTTTTTTTAAGATTTTAATTTTTTTTCAAATACTTTAAAATCAAAACTTTTAAATAATCCTAGTTCGGGAAATAGGGGGGTGTATAAGAAAGGCCCACACAACATATAAATGTCATGTCAAACCTGAAGGAAAATGTATTTTATAAAAAAACGCGATTATAGTATTAGCAGCACTGTAAATTTACCTGAAGCGTCTTTACAAATGTGCGTAAATCTTCGAAAATAATTGCCGTGATTGACTTGAAATTTTCCGTGTAAGTACTTAAAAATATGTAGATTACTAAAATAAAATAAAAAAATAGTTCTTTTTTTTCAAAATTCTAGACTAGAATACCTAACTAGTAAGTCGAAATGGGCCTCGTCAAGACATAAAAAGACAGTTCAACATGTTTTCGTCCTCTTCCACCATTTGAAGCAACTTCTGGCAAAATTCCAAACGAATCGGCAAGTCTGCTGCGTTCAGGTTGTTGGCCATTTGAATTTTATATGGGAATAAGTTCAAATCATAGTGCATATTTGACTGCGATGACTGTCGTTGTCCGACCGGAAATCGAATAAAATTAAGTATTGTAATTTTTAAGTAAGAGAATGACTTTCCAAAAATGGGTTTTACTTCTGTTTTCGAAAGGACATCGGCCCGAACTCCAGCTTGTTTTACTAGCCCCGTTTTAAGGGCGGCTTTGGGTTGGTTCAGTTCACAAAAAAATGTGTAAAAAATCCACCCCATCCAGCATATTCTCCAAATTAAGCCGCCACCCATTACTTTATCTAGTTCTAAAACCCTAAGATATGAAATGTAGAAAAGAGATTTGTGTCAAACGAAGAAGCAAACTAATATTTTGAGGACCTAGAGAAAACCTATAATATGGCAAACCGCTAAGCTGTCAGATTAACTTGGAGCTTACTCTGTTGTAAGTTTAAGTGACAAATAAAAGATGAGAAACAGGCTCTACGAAGGAAAATCGCTGGTCTAAAGTAGCTTAAAGAAAACTTGGTTGAAAAAAACCTTTTTTGGCTTATCAAGAAGCCGTTTTTATCCCATTTTGCTGTCCTATAAGCTGTCTTAAGTAAGCCAACTTCTGAGGAAGTGAAGGAGGATCTCAAGTGCTTGATTTTATGCATGAGCACATCACGACCAAGTCTTGACTTGCCAGACAAATAAATATACATTTTTGAAATGTTCGCCGTGTCTCGTAGAGGAAGCTGCCATTGTTTACTTAGTTGAATCAATTCTTTATTGATAAATATTAAAATATATATACAAAATCTGTGTGTGTGTGTGCGTCTATTCACTGGCCAGCTTTCTCCCACCCAAGCTTAATAGGCAAAAATGTGCTCCTATTCCCCAGTTGCCATCGTGTGTTTGCCCATGATGATTGCTTTTTGTTTTGTAAGGCATAAAATATACTTACAACAAAAGACAACTATAATCCCTGCTCACAGTTCATTGTTTGTGCTCAAAGTTCAATAGTTCAGAGGCATGAAAGTTCAAAAGACCAACAAGTGGTTGTCAGACGAAGACGTGTCGCAAACTCAATCTGGCGACATTGACAGCTGCATAAATTTAATTTTGCTGGAAATGCGCCTAAATTGTGGCCAGAGTTGGGCGATACAATGACTTTCGCATTCACAATTCCGAGTAATTTGTTATTCAAACACATTTCGAATCGATTATCCGCTCGGCATGCTCCCTCCAATCGAGCAAATATGCTGATTGACTTTTGTCAAGGCTTAGACCCTCCCCTACCGTGTGTTTGTGTGTGGGTGTATGAGGGTGTGTGCGTCTGCTTGACTGGGTAAAATGCCAAAGCAAATATAAATGAGGAAACGCGGGAAATGAGCCCTCGCTTTCCACCCAGAGCAAAGTCATGGAACTCTTCCCCCATTGCTGGTGAGAATTCAATGCCTGGCTAGCCTTTATGAGTTTATGTATGCTTCATCCAATGTGTTCAGTGTGTGATAAGGCAATATAAGAAAAAAAAAATGGAAGTTGTGTGCTGGGCCACTTCTCATTATCACATATTAGCACACAGGAGCGGAATAACTCTGGAGTGGAGGAATGTCTCTAAACAAAATTAGAATTGACACTTAAATTGTTTAGACTCTTCGCCCATCCTTTCCTTTGGCTTTGCAGCATTTTCAAGAAACGGCTAAGTAGCCTGTTTGATTTGTAGTCAAACAGCGTTCTTTCCATATATCGAAGCAGCAGATCAAGCTTGAAAATGTAAGCGGGGTTGGTTCTTTTTTCAGTTGGATGCAACAATTCGGGGTGCAGTTCGCAAGCCTGAACATTAACTTGATGAAAAAATTCTGCAACTGGTTTGCTTCTTCTAAGTTGGCTTATCCCCATAGCTTTGTAACGATCTGCTGTCGGCCTGGTACATTTTCCATTTTGCTACTAGTCCTTCATCTCTGTTTCGGAAGAAGTTTTCTTACGTGGCGTTGGTGCAAGCTTTTACTGACTTTGTTCTATTCTGGAGGTGCTTTTTCAAGGACAGTTTCGGTGTGAATATAATTCTAAGGTACTTTAGCTCGTTAACCATTTTTATAGCTTCACATCTATCGGCGGTGTTCCAGAAATCTCTTCCAACCCGAAACCAATTGTCGGTGTCCTAGAAATCTCTTTCGGTTGGTTTCAAACCTCTCATATTTTGTCAGGAGATTTTGGCAAACCAACGAGCCAATATACAAACTAACCAAAAGCGACTTTAGTCGTGAATTCGTGTTTTTGTAGTAGGACCACAATCTTATACACCCACACACCTATTACCTAGACTTTCGGAAAAAACGAAATCTCTCGAAGATCTGGGACACCGACGGATTTCTCGAGCGATTTGCAAACCAACCGAAGCCAAAATCTCTAGAGATTTCCAGGACCCCAGTATATAACCATTCTCGCTAAGGGCCCACCCTTCTGAATATCATGATGGCGGACTTGTTAAGGTTAAAGATCATGTTCCATTTATTACAATAAGTTTCCAGGTTGTAGATGATTTGCTGCAGTACTTTTGGATCATCTGCCAGAAAAGCTAAGTCATCACCATAGAGCAACACCTCGAATAAGTCGTCCAAATATATAAGGCGAAAAGTACAAGTGAAAGCGGACACCCCTGCTTTACTCCTGTGTTAGTCTTTAACTCCCCAGACTTTGCTTATTCATTCGATGCAATCGTTTTTGTAACCGTAAAAACCGCTTGCAAGAAGCTTCTCATCCATGAGGAAAATATGATTCAAGGCAAAGTCTGCTGATGCTACGACTAGAAACCGTTGAATCAGTAGAAGTAGTATTGAGTTTATTGATCAAAATTTGTTAAAATACTTAAATAATTATAACTCGCTTTACAAAAGCTAATCTATCAATAATAAAATGTTTCTCAACAAAGGTCCAATAGCTACTAACATCTTGACTACAGCACAAGATGCTGGATCTTTCATCAAAAATTCGACACACCAGTCTTCGTAGTGATTAAAAATCACCATTTAAGCACCTTTCCCGATAACTTTGAGCATCACGAATGTAGGACACTACTGACTTCCAATTTTCCCCATTAAGAATACGGTCAAGGTCTTTGTATAAGATTGATGTACGGTGGAAGTGCTGAAACCGTTTCTCCCTTGATATAGGGCAATTTCCTATGAAATATCTTATGTCTTCTTTATGTCTCTTTCAATTATGACGTGTTTGGTAATTATTTTGGGAAGTCTCAAAATCCGGCATTTGCATAATTCTTGAGATATATGTAGAGTTTAAGTGAACAGTGCTGAAGGCCCTGTTTCTATGTATGTACATTTGGGTTCACTTTTTAAGTCCAAAATTGAAATTTAAAAAAAACGGTGCCCTCTAGAAAGGTTCCTTTTTATTAGATTTTTGACTTGAATAGATTATAAAATTTTAGACAAAATAAAATAAATCAGTATTAATGGGCGCGACGAGGTCTTAAAGTTTCCTTTAAAAATCAGACAAAGCCCCGTAAGCTACATCGATTTTCCCAACAATGAAATCTGTGCTACATGGGTCGGGTGGTCAATTTTATAGGTACTAAATATACTATATAGGTACGGCGCACATTTAAAAATGTGGACTGACAGCATTAGCTAAGTGTGCCAGAGAGAGTGTGGAAGTGAGTCTGACAGGGCACACGCACACAAATTTAGTGTGTTTGTGAAAAAAAGATTTTCAAAATAAACTTGATATAAATCAAGGAGAGTGTGACAAACTTTCAAATGTAATGACAGCAACAGACTGAAATAATGTGGACTAAATTGAAAGCACAATACCTGTATAATTGTATGTCTGGCATGTCTGGCAAGGTATTTCGACTTTGATACAAAAAATTTCCCAATTTTGTCATGAGGTCGACAGTCGAAAGCGTTAAGATGACGACTTTCGTGTTTATTACGAGAGTACGAGGTCACGGGTTCAATTCCCAGGCAAAGAACTTAAAGTTACATATTTTTAAATTTTTTTTATAAAGTGAAAAATGGTCGTCAAACATGCCCAAGCAATTCATAAAGTTCGCACAAAATGTTCATAATATGCCAAACACTGTTCATGATTTAAGAAAAAGCGGGATTACACTACTTTTGTCAATTTTGCCTTGATTTCAATAGACAGAACTATTTTTTTTTAGTGTGGCATGTTATTTCGATATCCTCTGGACCATAATGAAACATGTTTCAAAGTAAAGTCTTAAGAATTATCCAATCTTTTATACTAATTAGGCAACGGGCATTAAGAGTTTGAATCATTTCATTTGATATCTTTCCTTATCAGAGTTTAGTTCAACGCCAACTACAAAAATATTTAAAGTTAAAAGGCAGCACTGCGTATGCGTAATATCGCGTAAATTAAAATGTTTTTGTTTTTGAACTTTTTTCTCGTTAAATATACTCCATAAACTAGCGAATTTAGGGGCACCGATATGACCTTAAATTATCCATGGCATAGTTGGGTGTGTTTTGCGGTAGAATAAACAGATATTTTACAAAGGAGGTTAACAAGCGTTCAACATCTTCAAATTGTTCGTATCCCCATATTTACGTCGCATAGCAAATGATTGCTGATACTGGTGCTAGAAGACTGCACTGAAAATCAAATTAAATCAAATTTATCATTTACATGTATGATGAAGCAAACTCTCGGGGTTAATGAAAAGCCCAATATTTATAAGATTGTAACCTTTTGCCAAATTATTAAGAGGGGCAGTGTCCAATAGAAACATGCTACAAACTTGAAAAATTTCGGTCAGGCAAATATTTATGACTTATGATGTTGGATGTTAGATGTGCTCAGTGTGAATAGCCTATAAAGGTCGACTTTTCTGCGTTCATTTATTTGCCTCTGGATCTTCTTCGACTTTGCAGTATTTACTTGCAGATTCCACAACTGAAAATAGTTGTACAGTACATCAATCATTTCCTGTAAGCCATGAGGTGAATTAGAGAGAATGCACATATCGTCAGCATACAACAGAGTTTTTATTCATTTGTTACCCATAATGACGCCTCCAGGTAGAAATCCAGTAATATCTGCGATAAAGTGAGAAAACAGCAGCGGGCTGCGGATGCAGCCCTGTTTGACATTTGTATTGGTTTCAAACCGCTTTAAAATTTTATTCCCGTCCCAGACTGAAGCAATGTTATCTGAATACAAGAGTTGTATGAAATTTAGAACCTTTGAAGACATTGGCCAAATTACTCGGGCAGCTTTAAAATCGATGAAGGTAATGTACAATTTTATCCCAATTTGTAGGTGTGATCTGGCAATTGAGGTTAAAATAAATATGCTGTGTGTTGTAGAGTAACCTTTCCTAAAACCACACAGATATTCGCTGAGAATATTTGCACAATCAACCCAAGACGAAATTCTCCGTTAAAGCTGCATTTGGACAAGAGATGCCCCTATAATTTGCTGGATCCGTTTTCAATCCATTTTTGAAGATGGAAAAAATTAAGTTTGTTTTAAAAGACGCTTGAATTTCAATTGAAACAGCTATACGGACAACCCCTTTTTTTGATGAGTTTGGAGTTTTATGGCTTATTCTTTGTTAGATATTAAACAATACAAGTTGTTAATAAGTATCAAATGAAATTATTAAACCTTTGTTTTTTACTTACCACAAAAGAAAACAATTTACCCTTAATCCGCTCCTGTCTCCAGCCCGCTTACACATATTGTGTGTGTCCAAGGCTCGCCTTTAAATATTTATCTGCTCAAAAATTTGTCATTGAAACTGGATGAAGGCTTTCTTTTGTGGTAAGACAGCTGTGTGTGCTGGATCTCCCATCTCAATGTCACTTGTTGAATGGAATTGATTGCCCCCGCAGCAGTTGAAATGTAATTGCAATTGCCCCAGCTTGAATTCAATGTTAAGGTGCAAGGACATTAATTAACAGCAGCAACCAGGAGCAGCAGCTGAAATGAAGTGGCTCTGATTGCGCACTTCCAACCTAAGCGGCCTGCATATCAATTAGAGAATGCCATCCATTCAGTCCAACTCAGCTTGAAGTGGTGGGGGGGGGGTGGGGGTATGCAAATTCTTGTGGCAGATGCTTTATCCTGTTACTGGTTGTATATGAATATAAACTGCTGCTGCCCGAAACAAGCTTCGGTCGGGCCATGCCATAAATACTTCCATATAAAAATGTCGTTGCTGATGAAATATGAGCCAAGTGTCAATGCGATGCGAAAGGTTAAAGTTAAGCTTGACAAATGCGTGTCACTGGGGCGTATACTTGATATGGAGCAAGAGAAGTCCTTGGCATAATTGCACTACAATTACTGGAATCATAATTTAATGAACAAATTTACTAAGTAAATGATGCGGCAGCGGGGAGAGTGTTTAATCTAAGACTAAATCCGGCTCTTAATTGACTTGAGATGCTGCTGCAGTTGCTCGCAACGCTGACACTCACGTGTTAGCTGCTTCACTGCCTTGGCATACTGACGCTGCAGCTCGAGCAGCGATTGCAGCTCCTCGTTGAGTTCATCACGTCGCATGCGCTCCTCGTTGTATTTATGGCGCACCTTATCCTGGGCACTCTTCACACCATCCACTATGGTCTCGAACTGGCGTATAAAATCCTCCCGGCCATGGGGACTCATCATGCCCTCGTTGTAGGCCTCGCAAATGGAATTGAGCAGTGCCAGCTCCTTCTCCAGGTAGCGTTTCTTATCGTTGAGCGTATTGTATAGAGTATAATATTGCTTTGTTTCCAAGTGTTTGCCACTCATTTCGTTGTACAGCTCATGGAACCGTCGCTGATACTGGGCCAATTCGGTGCGATCGGGTATGGCATCCAGTTTGCGTTCAATGGCCACTATGCCGCGGTTACGTTTGGCCAGTTTGAGGCGTAAATCCTTCAGACGCTGCTCCTCATTTGCCAAGGCGGCTGCCTGCGAATCAGCATCTTGGGCATTAAAGGACTCCAGTTCGCTAAAAGCAAATGTTTTCAGTGACTTGAAGTTTTAATAGAATTAAGACCTTACTCAATCTGCTGCTGCAGTTTAGCCAAATCCTGGCGGCAGCTTTCCTTAAATTCCGCCTCGGACTTCTTGAGCTCGTCGTGATCTTTTAGCAGCGATTTTACCCGGGTCAAAAGTCTGTAAAGGGTCATTAAAATAAGCTAATTTCATTTCTACGATTCTTAACTCACTTTGGCTCGGCACTCTCCTCTGTCTTCTGGTGCTCTTCCAGCTCTTCTTTCAGCATTTTCCACTGCTGTTCCTGTTGAGTAGTTTGCTGATTTTGTTCCTTTACAGCCGCCTCCAAACTAGCATTGTCCTTGGCATAACGTTTAATTTTATGCTCCAAGGCTATTTTGGCTGCCTCCAGACGTTTCTGCTGATTCTGTGTCTTCAGCTCCTGGGCATCTGTTTCCATTTCCATTTTAAACTCGGCATAATGCTGTTGTAGAGCATTCCGAGTTCTTGGATCAAGATCAATGCGTTTTTGGGTGTGCAGTAAGTTTTCCTTGTTTAGGCATAAAGCCTGAAGTTGGTCCTCCAACTTTGGCTGCTTTGACTTTACTTCGCCAGCTACCTCACCATATTCCAGCAAGGTGAGTCGCACCCTTAAAGCATCATCATCGCTCGAGGCCTCCTGGCGCTCATATTGCCTGCGGGGACTGTAGACTTCCTGGAGGGAAGGAAAATCTTTAAAATCTTACTTTTTGAATTTAAGTCCCTCTTCTGGTCTTCAAAATTGGCATAGTTGCAGTACATAAGAAAAGAATTATTCAAAATTCTGAATACTTTCGGGGATATAGTCATTTTTGTGAAGCAATGTTTTTGCACCGAACGAGAAACTCAAAATAACAATGAGTCTATTAATTCGTTCTTTCGGACCTTTGTTTCGTGAAATTGCAAAAATGAAAGCTTCATTTACATTTTAAAACTAATTACCTTAATGGGTATTACATAAATACGCTATAAAACGCGATGAAGATCGACGGCAGCGTTCGAAAGTCAAAATGGCTTCCAGAGGAATGGAATCGAGTGGCGAAAGAGGGTGCAGTATATGGAGCAGTAATTGCTGATTAGCATATGTAAGCCAGTTGTGGCTCAGCGGCTAGTGTGTGCGACCGCTGTACAGGATTTCGTGGTTTTTTTTTTGAAAAACTTGATAAACTACACACCCGGTCACCTTCACTACTGCCAGCTTTGAAGTAATTAGCCATGAATAAGCTTCTCAAACTGCCGTTCGGATTCGTCGTTAAACTGTAGGTCCCTTTCTCTTGTGCGAAAATTAGAAGCACGAGATTGAAAGGAACTCGTGACTGAGAGGAGCAATGATGCTCAAAATGACATTTCATTGGCTGCGATGGGCTATCGCTAGATGGCTCGTGATAAAGATGATCAGATCTACCGACAATTCTTTAGCAGCAATTTGGCTTTTAAGGGAATCTAAATGGGTGAGTGCAAGCGGTGAATTCGCCGGACAATAAATTGTTGCTTACGAAAGAGCAGACAACAGAATTCATTTCGGTAGAAACAATATTGTCGCTTGAAAGCAATTTGTTTCGGCTGGTGTGTTTGATTACTTATTTAGCTTTAGCAATATAAGGGGGTTCTCTGGTTTAACCGTCTGAACTTTGAGCATTTCTTTGGAATTTTTTTGTGGAACCAATGAAGGGATATAACTTTGGGGTTTTTATATACATATCAATTTTCAGCTAAACATATTCATTAGAACAAAAGTTACAGCGCTGTGAAGACACCTGTGTCAAACAAAGGCCCTTACTTTCAAATTTTGGTAAAAAAATACGAAATATTTAAAATTTTGGGTTCGACAATAGGCCATTCCTAGCGTCTACACACAGTGCTTCTCAACATCATTTAAGATTGTCTAAAATTACGTCAAATACTGTGAGTGCAGTTTGATTAGTATTTGAATATAGGTCATAAAATAGTTTGTAGTAAAATCGAAGCTGATCAGCTTTTCGAAATATCATCGAATTAGTTACACTAGTAATCAAAAAAAAAAAAAAAAAAAAAATAGCACCAATTTTTTTTAAGTAGTTTGAAATGCAGAACTTAAAAATCGAACTCAAAATTTTTGTATGGTCACGTTTTTATACTCTGTACCAGAGGTACACAGAGTATATTAAGTTTGTGCAAAAGTGGCCGTCCGTCTGTCTGTCCGCATGAACAAACAGATCTCAGAGATGGTAAGAGATAGAGGTTTGACATGTATGGAACATATGCTTCTTATACTTGCAGGCAGATCAAGTTTATTTTCAATTTAAAAAAACGTCATATCCCCCAAAGTTTTATATATAGAAGGTTCGAACCTTCTGGACATATTTAGTATTCGGGATTCTTAATCGATCCGCTGAAGGAATTTTTAAGATCGGATAAACGATATTCGAGTTATAAGGAAAACAAAAAATTATGGGCAGCACTTCAAAGGTAAAGAGTATGTTATAGTTGGGCTTGACCGACTATCTTTCTTGTTATACTTTGTATCAGAGGTAGACAGAGTATAAGTTTGTGCAATCCGTCCGTATGAGCAAACAGATCTCAGAGATGGTAAAAGATAGAGGTTCGACATGTATGGGAGAAAAACTTCTTATACTTGCAGGCAGATCAAGATTATTTTCAATTTTGGCCACGGCCCCTCCCGCCCCCGCAATATCTCCCAGTTTTATAGATAGAAGGTTTGTTCCGCCAAAGGTATGGGAACGATCGGACGAACGTAAGTCGGGATATAAGAAAAACAAACAATTATGGGCAGCACCGGTCGCAACGGACAGCACTTCACAGGTACAGAGTATATTATAGTCGGGCTTGACCGACTTTTTTACTTGTTTTTATTCCCTTGCAGAGGGTATTATAAAATTGACCGGATGTTTGTAACGCATAGAAGGAAGCATCTCCGACCTTATAAAGTATATATATTCTTGATCAGCATGATGAGCTGAGTTGATTTAGCCCAGTCCGTCTGTCCTTCTGTCCGTCTGTTTCTACGCTATCTCCTCCGTCAGTTTAAAAGCTGTCCTCACCAAACTTTGCACGAAGTCTTTTGGTACAAATAAGCTGCACATTTGTCGGAACCGGCCGGATCGGATGACTATAGCATATAGCTGTCATAGGAACGATCGGTCGAAAAACTAGTTTTAGAGAGAAAAACTTTTTTGTTTTTAATTGGAACGCTTCTCCATGATTCCAACAAAGTTGGTCGAAATGGGACATCTTTTTAGTATAGCTGTCATAGAAAAGTAGAGTCAAAAAAGTAGTCCTAGTTGGAAAAAAATTTTTTTTTCAATGGAAATGTCCTCAAAATTGGCTTGTATTTGTTTTATATGCTCCCACAAAATACTACAAAGTTTGGTCAAAATCGGATGACTATAGCAAATAGCTGCAGTATGAACCGTATGAAAAGTATGATCGGTCGACAAAGAAGTTTTAGTGAGAAAAACTTGTTTGTTATAAACCGAATCGCCTTCAAAAAATGTACATGTTTGTTTGTTATGCTTTTCCATGATTCCACTAAATCTGGTCGAAATCGGACTTCTATATAAATGGTGATTTTTTAGCTAAATACAGCTGGTGCAAGAATTGAAGCCGAACGACCTAGTGCAACGTAGAATTTTTGGTGAATGGGCTCTTGGAAAGTTGGCCGAAGATCCACTTTTTTACCAAAAAAAATTGTGTTCAGCGACGAAGCTCATTTTTGGCTCAATGGGTTCGTAAATAAGCAGAATTGTCGATTTTCGAGTGAATATCAGCCAGAAGCATTACAAGAGCTACCAATGCATCCAGAAAAAGTCACAGTTTGCTGCGGTTTATGGGCTGGTGGCATCATTGGACCGTACTTCTTCAAAGATGATGCGAATCGTAACGTAACTATGAATGGTGAGCGCTACCGTGAGATAATATCCAATTTTTTTTTGCCCAAAATGCAAGAGCTTGACTTGCATGACATGTGGTTTCAACAAGACGGTGCCACATGCCACACAGTACGCGCAACAATGGACTTATTGAGAGGCGAGTTTGGTGAACATTTTATTTCACGTTCGGGACCGGTCAATTGGCCGCGATTTAACGCCTTTAGACTATTTTTTGTGGGGCTAGGTTAAAGCTCATGTCTATACAGAGAAGCCCGCTTCAATTGACGCATTGGAAGACAACATTGAAGCATTTATTCGTGAGATACCGGCCGAAATGTTGGAAAGAGTATGCCAAAATTGAACTAAGGGGTTGGACCATTTGAGGCGCAGTCACGGTCAACATTTGCATGAAATAATCTTCAAACATTAAATTATATGGACCGTACCATCGATTCAAATAAAGATTTCATGCATTTTTCTGAACTTTATTTTTTTTTACTTAACTTTCCTATAGCTCTTAAAAAATCAGCCTTTAGTATAGCTCTAATGGAAAAGTAAGGTCCGAAAAGTAGTGTTATTTTGAAAAACAAACTGCAAGGGTATACAAAACTTCGGCCGAGCCGAACTTAACTTTCCCCTATATTTTTAATCTATATATATAAAACTGTTCAACCTGACTGACTGAGTTTGTATGGGGAAAATTTTATTTTTCATCCGATTGACTTGAAATTCGGTTTTTAAGCATAGTATGCGAAATAATTGATCACGTATTTTCCCAATTTCGGAAAATCCGCCCACAAGGAAAATTCTCTGGAAATTTGATAAAAAAAAATCAGTTTTTCATCCGACTGACTTGAAATTCGGTTTGTCAGGACAGTAAGGGAAATAAATTAAAATGCGACTTTCCGATGTTGGAATATTCCACCGTAGGGTCGGAAAATTCTCGGAAAAGCGTCGGAAAAGTTTGTATTGGAAACATTTTATTTTTCATCCGATTGACTTGAAACTGGGTTTGTAAGCGAAGTAAACGAAATAATTGGACACGTATTTTTCAGATTTCGGAAAATCTGCCTGCAAGGAAAATACCCAGGAAATTTGATATGCAAAAATCGATCGGATGATTGATTTGAAATTCTGTTTGTAAGGATAATAAGTGAAATGAATTGAAATGAGATTTTTCGATGTTGAAAAATTTAAAAATTCCTCGGAAAAGCTTCGGAAAAGTTTTTATGGTGAGAATTCTATTTTTCGGTTGGAAAATTTGACCTTAAGGTCGGAAAACTCATGGAAAACTCAGCAGCCAAAAACCAATTTTTATCCGATTGGCTTTAAATTTGGTTTGTAAGGATAGTATAAGAAATAACGATAACGGTAACTTGGGCTGTCGTTTTTCGTTGTACTTCTTATCGACCTGGAGTTGGAACTGGACCTGGACGTGGAGGTGGACGTGGACCTGGAGGTGGCCATTGAGGTGGCCATGGAGGTGGCCATGCAGGTGGCCATGGAGGTGGACATGGAGGTGGCCAAGGACGTGGCAATGGAGGTGGAGGTGGACCTGTAGGTAGACATGGAAGAGGACCAGGAGGTGAAAAATGGTTCAAAAACCGCAATATTTGCAAAATTCTTTATCTCGGTAAAACTTTGGGGACTGGTTGAACGCTTGCCCGGGAAGGTTTCTAAGCACAAACCGCGATATTTGGCAAATTTTTGATTAAACTTACAAAGCTTAAATAACAGAGGAAATATAGCACTGGCTGCTAAGGCCTTCGGCTATATTCAAGTAAGGGTTGAATTTTAACTCCCAGAGATTCGCTCCAGATTCATTTTCAAAGTTACTCATAAAAAAATTATAAGCAACGTGACTTTACACTTTTGAAAAAATCTAACTCCAAAATCGGAAAATGGACGGAAAACTGTTGTATGCAACTTTTTTGTTTTTCAACCGATCCGGATCAAAATTATTTTCAAAGATCTAAAGGAAAATTCAACAATGACTGCATTCCAACCTTTTGGTGGAAAGGCTGAAGGGGCGAAAATTCAGTTCCCGGCGATAAGCCCCGATCTCATTTTCAAAGTAACAATGATTCATCCGATCATTTTCAAAGATCTATTTGAAAATTCAACAATGACTGCATTCCATTCTTTAGGAAAATTCACCAAACTGGGTGGGAAATGGGTTTGAAAGGTGGGCGAACGATAAGTTCCAAGAGATTAGCTCCAAATTACTTTTCAAACCTACACATAAATAAATACAGAATAGATAGCTGTCAAATTAGTCCTCAAAAATTTCAAAAAAATTGGTTAAAAATCAGAAGTTTGAACCAGAGAACCATAAGGGAGAGAATTATAAGGTCTTTCATGCTAACTACTTAAAATGAAATGTGAAAAAGCGTCTATAATTTTACTTTAGACCCAACCGACTGAAACATTTATGTTGACACTGTTTTGGTTTATTCCAAATGAATTTTTGCATTATTTAAAAACTTTTTACCGAAATAAAAAACCGCGTACCGTATCGAAACGAAATAAATTGAAAACCGAAAAGGCCATCATTTTTACAAATTTAATTTTTTCATGATTCATACTAACCAATTGTCCGTCTAGATTTCTGATCCCAGAAAACTGCGAACCATCAACACACCCTTTTTTAGAAGACCCTACTTTGGAGGCCGAAAAAATTCAGCCTGCTAGACCAGAAGAGGTCCTTAAGCTTTCACTTACTTGAATGGCTTTTATATTAGTAGAGGCCAGGCGAATCTTAGTGAGATTGTCCTTGTCGCTTTTATACTGATAATGATTGTGGAACTGCCCCACGGCGAATCTCTTTAGGCGTTGGCCACGCTCTACACGATTTTCCACCTAAGGGCATAAAAATAAACAATGAATTGTTTTTTAAGTCCTTTACAAAATCCTCTAACCGAAGTCTTGACCAGCCACTGTATAACCGGATGAATGGCCAAAAACTCCAGACCCTGCACTTGATGCGGCTCCAGACTGTGCGGACACTTCATGTCAATCAACACCGAAACAATTTTCTCCACCAGAGCTCTGGAAAATGAATAGAACATGGGTCAACTGGCAAGCCACCACTTAAACATATGTACATTTTCTGTCCTATGGAGAGGCTCTCGTGAAACAGCAAGTCCACATCCACGTCATAGTCGCAGCATTCAATGCACCAGGTCATGCCGCCCACCACCTTGTCGAAGGCGGACAAACCCTTGATACGTGCCCTATAATAGCCGGCGGCTACTAGCATGTCGAACGTATCCTGCTCCTTGGCCACAGCATCGGAATCCTCGCGACGCTCCACCTAAACATGAGAGTAGACTGTGAGATGAGAGGTGGTGGGAGGAGGCTGTAGATATTGCAAGCCCACCTGAACTTCGCGGCCCTCTGCATCGTAGCGGGTGGCCAACTTGACATTTGGCAAGATCTTGGAGAATACATCGCGATTAGCCATGAACCCGCCTCCCCGTCGATGTTAAGGGGTTTGTTTATAAAAAATCTCAAAAATAGTCGAACCTGGTCGCACCAATCGATTGTACCAAAGTCTGGGCCACAGCAATCGATAAATATCGCTATCACGCAACACATCACGCGCTCAACTCTAATCCTCACTCTGTACCACAATAATTGCTTTGTTTTGTTTTAAGCGAGTTTATTCTGGCCGAGAGTGAAGGAACTATTGCGTCATCGTGCCAGCCAAGTGAATTTGCATCATTGACCCAGCTCTGGATAGGATAAGCGGCACCGCGCGTTTAGCAAGGCCAGTGGCCAGCTGTAATAGTGGTTGGTGGCAAAGGTGAGGGGGAGGAGTTGGAGGCAGGACCAGAAGTCGAGAGCATTATGGCAGTGGCAGCTCCAAGCCCCGGATCCGGCGCTGGCGCTGGAACTTTGGAGGGCACGCTAAGTAAATGGACCAACGTGATGAAGGGCTGGCAATATCGTTTCTTTGTGCTGGACGAAAATGCGGGCCTGCTCTCCTACTATACGGTAAGCCGATTTATCAAGACCCAACATTGAAAGCCACCCAGTCAGTCAGTTAGAGTCTTATCTTATCAGCATTTCCCCCGCCACCCACCAGTTGGATATCATGATGTGCGCATTCAGTTGGTTTTACCATAAACAACGTACGTACCATGTACAGTGGAAACCACTAATATTGCCTCTGCTATGCAGCTTGTCTGTAGCTTAATGTACATCCCTTGGTCAATGTTGAATTATCTCCCTATTTGTATATGTGTGTACCGGTGTCTTCCACTGTAGTGCTGTTGTTGTAGCAAATCTCATTTGAGAGACCCTCAGAATTGAAAAATTCTGCTAACAAATTTGTTTGGTTATTTCATCAAGGGCTCGATGACAAATGTCAGGAATGTGATTCAGCACTCTAATTTTAGAATTTTTGATAAGCTACCCCAAATTTTATATAACAAGAGTGCAAAGCTAATCTCGTACGAGTCATTTTTCATTTGATCTTTCCAAAATCATATATTAACATATACATTAGAGTGGGTCAATTTCAATCACGACCAAGCAGTTGTCAAATTCGTATTTACCTGTCTTCAAGATTTTGATTTTAGACCCATGGTTCCTTGGGCAAACCTTCTTAGAATTGGCCGTAGATTACGATTTTGACAACCGCTTGGTGAATTTTTTTGCATTCATATGGTTTTTTATATGATATATAATATTTATTTAGATTACAATGCAGACGTTCGTCAATAAGAGCTTGATTATTATGGATTTTGATATCTATGATTTGACTAGATGGCCCGGCGAACTTCGTACCGCCTAACAATAAATAACTGTAGTGAGTTAACTTAAGGCCCTCTTCTGGTCTAGACGACTGAAGACGATATTGAAGAACCTTGTGATATTCAACATTTTTAGTTTTGTTATCAGGAGCAAAAATAAATTAAGCAGAGGGTTTGCCGACACGTGAACATGACACGTACAATTGACCATGAGAAAAACATGCATTTTCCAAATTCAGGTCACAAACATTTAAGGACTGGCCTTGTGATTTGTTAATCGTCATGGAGAATGCAAGGCGAATTAAAAATTGAAGTCGTATTAACCCAAAGGGCACATTGGCTGAGATCATCGGAAATTTCGCAATGAGAACTTCTTCTTCTTTAAATTTCCCTTTGATTATCGCCGCGTGAATCACATTGATCATACATTTTCTTAATTTCGTTCATAGTTTGCATAGTTTTGGTTGGTTAAGATTTCGAAGCAAGATGACATCCGAGCAAAACTTTTGTTGCAAATTGTGCGGCACATACAAAGCGTTTAAAAGTTCTCTTGCATAGTTGGTAACATCGTCCTCGTTTGTTACACAGTCGATAGATTTGAATGAATCCAGAGTACCAATGATCTGATTCTGAACTACAAAGTTTAAGCAATGATGTTCGGGAATACTTGTTTAATGAGCTCGTCTTTCGATAAGACGAAATTGCAAAAATTCGGAGGAAATGATATCAATCCGATTCACCGACAGAGACACAACCATTACCGATATTCATGAATTCCTTGGGAAAAATAGTGAGCGATGGATCGTTCTGTAATGCAACTCTCATGTTAGCTGACAGCTGAAGTTTCTTCACATAGCTCCACAGATTGAAGGATCTGAGGCAAGCGTTTATTTGATCGGCTGGAGTATATCTTGGAATGACTGGCAGTGTTTGGCGGAAATCGCCAGATAGTAAAATCATTGCGCCTCCAAAACATCTCGTCATTGCGCAGATCTTTTTATGTTTTTATGTGGTGTAACTAGCACCACTGTTTATACGGCCGTCCCAGAATGCCGACCTAACTACTAAAACACAAAAATTATCTTTTTTTTTTTTATTTTCAACATAGGATCATTTTAGGTCGATACACTTTTCCCAGCGATTTCATAGCTGATACCTTTTTATAATAAGAACTGTGAAGCTCTTTAAAATAGGCCTTAACCTCGGACTCCACCTTTTCATTGTTGCCAAATCTTTTTCCTCCGAGCCATTTTTCAAGTTTGGAAATAAGAAATAATCAGAGGGAGCTAAGTCTGGCGAATAAGGGGCGTGAGGTAGCAATTCAAATTTTAATTCCTTATTTTAACCATTGCAACGGCAGAGGTGTGAACCGGCTGTTTTTGTTCTAAGGTCAGCAAACGCGGCACCCATCTTGCGCATAACTTTTTCATGTCCAGTTTTTCGGTCAATATGCGATGTACAGCACTTTTTGAAATGCCTACACATTCAGCTAACTCACGAACTTTCAATCGCCGGTCACTCAATACACATTTTTTAATTTTGGCCACCATTTCTGAAGTGGTCACCTCATTTGGATGCCCATTACGATGTTCATCTTCGCAGCTCAAACGACCTCGCTTAAGCTCAGCCACCCATTGTAAACGAGGGAGCAGAATTACGTAAGGTATAATTCAGCTCCTTTTTAATATTGGTTGAACTAAGACCTTTTATATGAAAATATTGTATCACATAACGATGACCAATTTTGTCCATGTTTGCAAATCAATAACAAGCGTTCTCTATTAAAATCGACAAAAAAAAAACTGTGCAAGGGGTAAAGTCACCAAACTTCAAACTTAAACTTTTAATAGTCGGTACTTCCCCTTTTTAATATTTTTTGTGAACATTTTCCAACACTACTGTGCTAGGTCGGCCATTTCTGGGACGGCCCTCGTAGTTGATCGTGATTGTAAAACTCCCTATATAGATCTTCAAATGCGGCACGAAGGTTTGAAGCAGTTGTAAAACTAAAGGATCATTTTACAGACCGATTTTCATAATCATCGAACCAATGTTTTTGATTAGAACCTTGGTTAATAATCTAATTGATAATTCTGATCTCAGTTGGCAGATGCATTATGCTGAATTTCTTCCAAAGTTGGCAAAATGTTCTAGTTCTAGTTTTATGATTTCAGTCGAGTCAAAAGCCTGTAGGGTGGTAGTTTAGGGATTAAGCAAATAAGCCTTTACCTCAGGCCTTAGGCCAAAAAAATTTCTGAAAACAATCCCTCAAACATTAATTTGGTCATTCGTACCTTTTCTTTTCGACTCTGACTAAGAAAACAATAAAGGATTTAATCAGAAATCACCAGAAGCATTGGAAATGTGGAGGAATGTTGAAATATTCGCGAATTAATCCTTTTCCAGTGAGGTACCGTATCCTTAGATTTGTATTCTTGATCAGCTACATTAAACCATTATTGATTGTAAAATGGCTTGGCACAGCCCCCAAGGGCAAAAGCCGAGCTCCTTTCAATCTCTTGGCTTGTGCGCTTCTAATTTGCGCACAAGAAAAAGGAACCTACAGTTTCCGAACGAATCCGAACGGCAGTTTGAGAAGCTTTTGCATGGCTTATTACTACAAAGCTGGCGCCAACAGCAGTGAGGGGTGACCGGGTGTGTTAGTTTATTCAAAGAAAAAACTTTTCATTAGATGTTCCGAGGCGGGATCAAACCCACGACCTCTTGCACAGCGGTCGCGCACACTAGCCGCTGAGCCACACCCGGGACCAATTTTGATTTTGATCATCTTTAATTCGGCTGGTTATTCATTTGCATTGTCTACATCGGAGCTTACAGGCTCTTCTTTCAGCTTTGTTTTGCAAGCAATAAGCTACTGGCTTTTTCATTTGGCATTTGACTTATAGAAAGGTAACGACGTGTGTGTTTTCTTTCCGACTTTCCGGTTTTATCACGGACTACGCATAGGATAATCGTGCATTCTTACTTTAAGGTTAATACCCACCAGTTCTTTTGGCATACTTAAGCAGAGCTTTTTTTCTTAACTTTTAATTTTGATCGTTTTGGCAATTTTTCAAGAAGTTTATTTTTGGGACCGTTAAGCGAGGTAAAAAAAGGACGCTAAGTAAAACATGGTGATAAATATAGAGTGGCCGTTAAGTAAGCATGCCTATTGTGTAACAATGTTTATATTTTCAGGGTATAACTGCACCCATAATATCACATCTTGTTTCCAATCAACATTTTTGATTTCTCAGTTCAATAAGCATCTAAAAAAAAAGCAGAAACAGATTTGACCTAAATATATTTGTCACTTCTCAGAAGTTATACAATTAGTTTTTAATGAACTATGCTTTGGCTTCGTTTCTTTGAAGTTTTGTAGGCTCTCGAATAGAAATCATAGAAACCATAGAACATGATAGTAATGACGACAATAAAGTAACTAAACATGATTTTGGGCACACCGCAGTAAATCATTTGTACAGCTGCCTGAATCAATATAAATAAGAACTGCACCATTTGCATGACCGTAATGGACTTCTTCAGGGGCATCAGCGTGCGAACCAAGCGTTTGTCAGCGACAGCTGCTACCAAGTAATACGAGTACATAATGATATGCACTATAGAGTTGAGCAACACGGGATAATACGAAGAAGTGCCTGCAATAGATCCGTTCAAGCAATCCGTTCTAGGCTGAGATCGTTTTAGCTGTTGCATAGCTTACCATTCTCATTATAATGTATCAGAATATAGACCAAGGTAAGAGTGGCTATATGATGAAAGACGTGCAGCTTGGACACTTGGTTCTGTTTCTTGCGCAGCACAAATATCACCGTCTCCATCAGTTCGGAGAGTTTTAGCCAGAAGAGAAAGTAGGCCAAGCGATAGTATCGCCTGATGAACTCTGGATGATTGTTGAGACGACCGCATTTCCAGAAATATAAAATGGAGTTACTTGAGATGAATTGTACCTGCAAGAGGTTCAAAAATTAATCCACTGACTCCATCCAACTCATTGCAATTAATCCACCTCATGTATGACAAAGACACAGGACAGAACTTGTACAATATTGTGCACTATAATCAGCTTCTTGAGCTCGTATGGCTTACGATTTTTCATAAAACTGGAAAGACAGCAAGCATTAAATTAAATGGTCACCACCTTTTCTATTTCCAGTACATCCAATTGAATCGCTAATTATCCAAAAGGTCTTTGCATGGCTTTTGCATTAACATACTCACCTTGGCCCCCAAAAAATAACGAAATAAAGATATATTCCCAGAGTGCCTAGCATAAACCAGGGCGTTGACATAAGCGCAGGATGATCCGTTAGCAACAACTCCTTAGTAACTGCAATTTAATATGTATGAAAGGACACGGTTAAGCAAAATTATGCCCCAAATCCACGCACGTATAGAAGCCTCCATATTGAATTCCTCCAGTCCTTTCCTCGCGACTCCACGTACTAAAGCCCACGACTTCTGGCGCGCATTTGAGCGAATTAAATTAGTGTCGCATTGCTTTTAAATTACCAACCCCGACGCAAATTGCTTAATTAACATAGAAGAAGCGCCCAAACACATTATTAATTCGTATTTACATTGTATCGTACATATGTATTGGACATGCATTTCGATTTGTTTTCTGAAATCACTTTCCAATTTTCTTATTTACAGTCCAAGGAGAAAATGATGAAGGGCGTGCGCCGTGGCTGTGTGCGTCTTAAGGACGCTCTAATTGGCATTGATGATCAGGAGGACAACACATTTACCATCACAGTGGATCACAAAACATTTCATTTTCAGGCAAGTAACAATAAGTAAATAACACGCGTGCCGAGCATGTGCCTAATATATACAAACGTATGAATTGAGAATATTTAAATACTTGGCACTTGAGTAGTTCCAAATATGTTGATACGTCATGTAAGAAGGCAATGTTCTATTGACCTTTGCTGGATTTCTTTTACGCCAGGGCTGTAAAGTTATTCAAATTTAAAAAGTTGTTCTTAGGTCAGGTTCGTGGATCAGAAACTCATTTAAACGCTCATTCCAACAAAGGGTTGGGTTTTTTGATATTAAATACTGAGCTGAAAAAATATATTGGGTGTCCCATCGAATAAACGATTGGATTTTGAATAGGGTGATGGAAAAAATATCGATATATCGAAATACCGATACTTTTGTTGAAAAACACGATCATTCTCGATTATTTTTTCGGGGCGATATATATCAAACATTTTTTTGTGATATTTTTGTACAAACAACTGAGCTGCAATTGATGATGTGATGATTTTATGAGCTACAGTTAAATGTGGCGACTACTAAGGTGCTTCAAATCATTAAAATTTTCAAAAATTTTATTTAAAATTTGAACCCAACAAAGTTGACTTCCCTCAAAACAGTTTTTCTTTTTAGAACTTAAAATACAAAGTATCACAATTTATTGACGGGATAAAAATGATCATTTCAAAACTATATCCAAACTCGACAATTGACGACTTCGAAAATAATTAAAGGATAAGTCAATCTGTGGCAAAACAAAAACTCTTATTTAAGTACATAGAAGGTGAGGCTAGCTTCTATTTAAAATTCAGAAAAATGCATGAAATCTTTATTTGAATCGATAGTACGGTCCATATAATATAATGTTTGAAGATTATTTCCATCCGCTTAGTCCAATTTTGGCATACTCTTTCCAACATTTCGGCCGGTATCTCACGAATAAATGCTTCAATGTTGTCTTCCAAAGCGTCAATTGAAGCGGGCTTGTCTGTATAGACATAAGCTTTAACATAGCCCCACAAAAAATAGTCCAGAGGCGTTAAATCGCACGATCTAGGCGGCCAATTGACCGGTCCCGAACGTGAAATAAAATGTTCACCGAACTCGCCTCTCAATAAGTCCATTGTTGCGCGTGCTGTGTGGCATGTGGCACCGTCTTGTTGAAACCACATGTCATGCAAGTCAAGCTCTTGCATTTTGGGCAAAAAAAAGTTGGATATCATAGTACGGTAGCGCTCACAATTCACAGTTACGTTACGATTCGCATCATCTTTGAAGAAGTACGGTCCAATGATGCCACCAACCCATAAACCGCACCAAACTGTGACTTTTTCTGGATGCATTGGTAGCTCTTGCAATGCTTCTGGCTGATACTCACTCCAAAATCGACAATTTTGCTTATTTACGTACCCATTGAGCCAAAAATGAGCTTCGTCGCTGAACACAATTTTTCGGGAAAAAAGTGGATCTTCGGCCAACTTTCCAAGAGCCCATTCACCAAAAATTCTACGTTGCGGTAGGTCGTTCGGCTTCAATTCTTGCACCAGCTGTATTTTGAAAGGCTTCACACCTAAATCCTTTCGCAAAATTTTCCACGTTGTTGAGTAACAGAGGCCCAATTGCTGTGAACGGCTACGAATCGATAATTGATGGTCATCATTAACACTGACCGATACAGCTACGATATTTTCTTCAGTTCGCACTCTACGTAAGCGTGTTGGTGGTTTAAAGTCCAGCAATGTAAATTTGGTGCGAAATTTAGTCACAATACCCCGAATAGCCGCTTCAGTGGGTCGATTAAACTGACCATAAAATGGAAGAAGCGCGCGATGAACTTTCTTAACAGAGCACTCATTTTGATAATAAAATTCAATAATTTGCAAGCGTTGTTCGTTTGTAAGACGATTCATGGTTAAATTATAGACCAAACTGAAGATGTTTGACAGTGAAACAAAACACGAAACGTGCGTGAGCTGTTTAAACCAGTGTTGCCAAAAAGATAATAGCTAAAAAATCACCCTTTATAATGAATCAGGTCCATTCGGGTATTTATTAATGATTACGTTTCCCTCTCATTGAATATATGTCTTTTTTTTGCGACGATCTAAGATTCCACGAACCATTCATCGAACCATAAACTTAAGTTTAATACGTAAAGGAACCGAACTAAGACTTTATAACAGGTTCGATCCGCCGAATTTCAGAGTTTGCCGCCTTGATATTTTGTAATGTTTTAAAGCTTTGATCTCTACATTTTGCGCTCAGTTAAAACGAAGTTTTTAAAAAGTGTCAATTGACATCGAAATCATTTCAATAGACCTAATTATTCTAAAGAAATTACTTTTTTTTTAATATCGATCAACAAAATATCAATATCGAAATGATACTTTTTAATATGGATATAAATGTTTTTTAAATATCTGGCAACCCTAATTTTGAACTAAACTAGGATAACTTTATAAGTAAAGTGACAAGAACAATGCCAAGCATATGGAACAGGCAGTTTTAATTCGAAATTAAACCGTTTATACGAAAATTACTAGAGATTTCTGGAAGAATAATTGATTTTTCTAATTCAAGATATTTAGCCATGCATCCAATTTCCCATTCGCAAAAGATTCCTGATTCCTTATGTTACCTGGGCTGCAAAACTCTTCGAATTCTAAAGAACTGGAAAGAATGTCTCACAGCTTACCCTCGTCTGAGCTTTAAGGGTACTGTATATATTTTATGCCAAAATTTGGAACCTTTTCTCAAAATGGTTTTGGAATAGGAGCATTTCAAAGTGGATTTTTCTTAAATTTGCTTCAAAAAATGGAAAATTAATAGTCGAAGCTAGGAAAGAAAGCTTCCAGAATTTGATTGTATGTTTTCGACTACGGAATAGATTTAAATAAAAAAAATATAAAGAAGTTACCATTCGTAATCCTTTTCATTAAAAAATAAAAAAAACTTTTTAATTTTGTGGGATTTTTTACATTTGCCAACTCAAAGTTTAAGAGTGCCCACGGGTACCCCTCGTAATTCACTCGCAACATGGCTTATTTTCTTTGAATATTATACCATAGCTGAAGGTATGCGCTTTTGCGCGGGTTTGCTTTAAATTTCATTAAATCGCTTTTAAAATTGTATTCCCATTTGACATCGAGCCAGTTTCGAGTCAGCCGAAAAGTATGATTTTTTTAAAACATCGGAATTTAGAACAAGAACCGCTCTCTTCCGCCTGTCGCTCAGCTGAGTTTTTCAGACAGTTCAGCTTTACACATGTCTGAGAGCTTAGTGACTCGTTCAACAATGGTCGCGCCCGGCGGTCAGTTAAATTTGAGACGGTTCTTTTACACCTAAACGCTCAGCTGAGTAGGCTCAGACTCCTATTTACACGGGCTGACAGATACTCAGATACAAAACTCACCTGAGAGATCAGGTCGTGTAAATTGGGCTTAACCTTTTACCATTCCCAGGGGCCATAATGTGAAGCATACTTTAAGAAGCACGGATTGTTTATTTATTATTTATATTTATTGTTTATTTATTAATTAATTTTTTATTTTTATTTTGTTGTAAGCAATGAATATAAAGAGCAGGTTAAATAAATGGTAATAACGGTAAAAGTAGTTACCTGGACTGAAAAACCTTGTCTGGGTGGGCAGTCAAAGTCAGATCCAGTTTGGGTTAATAACCAGAGCTCGCAAAAAGCTCTCAACACTTTCAACGTGTCGGCAAAAAACAGTTTGTCTACGGATACAATGAAAACAGGGAGCGAAAGACAGTTTCAGTTCTGTTTTTGCTCAATTCTGTTGCGCTCAGAGCAAAGACTGCTTTTTTCGTTCCTGTTTCTCTCCTGTCTTTCACTGACACTTTTGAGAGCATACTTCCGAAGTGTTTTTTGCGTATGTATATGTGGTTTTGTGTTGCGATCGTGTGTGTCTTTGTATAAAGAGCGTACATACATACTACATACATACATACATCCTACCAAACGCACAAAACAATAAACACTTTTCGTTAGCACTTATTGTGTTCTGCTTATTTGCAGACACTTGTTTACTGAGCGCGCGCTTAAAACACTTGCTGTCAAAGGTTGTAGGATGACCGACTCGTTTGTTTTGCTCAACCGAAAGCACGTAACAGAATGCACACGGTTTGCGAGAAAAAGTGTTCCGCTCAGTGAGAGACCGCTTGTACTGCGTTTGTTTCTGTTTTTCACTGAGGCTGGTCGCATTGAAAAAAGTGTTAACAGTTTTTTGCGAGCTATGTTAATAACACATAACCGGCTAATCAGATCATGACAATTTGTTTCCAAAAAAAACCAATGTATACGTTTACCAGCGTACTCTAGTAACTAGATTTCCATTAAAATTACCTTGCGTCTGCTGCTCTGAAAGCTTGGTTCCATTGGGTCAGTCTCCAGATTTGCAAATGATCTCAATATTTTCGTTCTCATTTCTAGAAAGACCGTTATTCTA